>CM057383.1:67761622-68326622 GCA_030015415.1 Cynopterus sphinx
TGGTTTGCTATTATTTTATTGCAGATTTTTACACTTGTGTTCATCAAGGATATTGGCCTATTATTTTCTTCTTTTCTTCTTTCTTTGTAATGTTTTTGTTTGTTTTTGTTATCAGGGTAAAGCTCATCCCCTAAAATGAGATTGACAGCCTTTCCCCCTCTTGAATTTGTTGGAATAGCTTGACAAGGATAGGTATTAATTATTATTTGAATGTTTGGTACAATTCACCTGTGAATCCATCAGGCCTAGGGCTTTTGATTGTTTATTTGTTTTGTTTGTTTGTTTGTTTTACTGATTTGATTTTGTTAGCAGTTATTGGTCTGTTCATATTTTCTATTCCTTCCTAATTTGACCATGGGAGATTGTATGTTTTATTTCTTCCAGGTTGTCACATTTGTTTGCATATAGTTGTTCATAGTCTATAATTATAGTCTTTTGTATTTCTGTGGCTTTGGTTGTCACCTCTCCTCTTCATTTCTGAATTTATTTATTTGGGACATCTCTCTTTTTTTCTCAATGAGTCTGGCTAAAGGTTTATCAATTTTGTTTATCTTTTCAAAGAACCAGCCCTTGGTTACATTGATCTTTTCTATTGCTTTTTAACATTCAGTTTATTTTGGTTCTGGTCTTTATTATTGCCTTCTTTATACACACTTTGGGCTTTGTTCTTTTTTTTTTTCTGTGTCATTTAGGTGTAAGGTTAGATTGTTAATTTGATTTTATTTCCGTTTTTAAGGGGGGGGCGGTTATTGCTATAAATTTTCCTCTTGGAAGCACTTTAGCTGTGTCCCATATATTTTAGGTCATTGTGTTGTTATTTTCATTTGTCTCAAGGTCTTTTGATTTCTTCCTTGATATCATTGATAACTTATCTATTGTTTAGTATCCTATTATTTAGCCTCCATGTGCTTGTGTGTATTTCCTTTTCTTATAATGGATTTCTATTTTATACCATTTTGATTGGTGAAGATTCTAGATATGAGGTTAATCTTAAATTTATTGAGACTTGCTTTGTGGCCTAACACATGGTCTATCCTGGAAAATGTTCCATGTGCTCTTGAGAAAAATGTATATTGGGGTGAAACACTCTAAAAATATCTATTAATTTTATCTGGTCTGTGTGTTACCAAGGCCACTATTTTCTGGTTTATTTTCTATCTTGGATGATCTCTCCATTGATACCAATGGGTGTTAAAGTCTACTATTATGACTGTATTACTGCTGACCCTCCCTTCATTTCCATCAATATTTGCTTTATATATTTAGGTGCTCCTATATTGGGTGTGTAGATGTTTATAAGACTTATGTCCTCTTGTTAGATGATCCCTTTATTATTATGAAATTTCTTTGTTGTTACAGCCATGTTTTAAAGATTTATTTTGTCTGATATAAATGTTGCCACTCAGCTTTTAATTTTTTATTTCCATTTTATGTTCTTTTCTCATACCTTTATTTTTAGTTTGTGTTTCTTTTAATCTGAAGTGGGTCTCTTCTAGACAGTATACATATGGTTTTTTTTAAATCTTTCAGCCATCCTATGTTTCATTTTTTTTAAAAATGTGATCAGCTATTCTATGTTTTTGATTGGAGCATTTCATCTATTTGGATTAAAGTAATTATTCATAGGCATGTAATTATTACCATTTTATTAATGGTCTTTTAAATATTTTTTGTGGTTATTCTCTCTTCCTTACTTATTCTCTTGCTCTCTTCTGTTGTGTGTTGATGACTTTCTATAATGTTGAGTTTGGATTCTTCTCTTATTTTTATTCTTTTATTTCTTGTAAATCACTTGGAGAGTTTTTGTTTTGTGCTTAACCATGTGCTTCCTGTATACCAACCTACATTTATAACAATCTATTATAAGGTAATGGTCACTTAAATTAAAATACATTATAAAATAACAACACTTGTTACCCGCTTCCATGTTTATATTTGTTATTATTTTTTATTTCTTTTTCTGTGCATGTTTGTTTATATTCCTTAATTTATTGTAGTAATTACTCATAATCTTTACTTTTTTTGTTGTTCTTTTATCCTTTATAGCAGATTTATAGTTAGTTGATCCACTACTTTTATTTTTAGTCAGATATTTTCCTTTTATATTTTTTTATTTATATTTTTTATCTTTTATCTTTTCTTAAGTCTCTAATATTGTTTAAGTATCCAATATATAGGTTTAGCGGTGAGGAATTCCTTTAGTTTTATCTTGGTGAGTTTGTGAGTGAGTCTGTGCATGGGCCTTTTAAGACCTACATAGCCTAGTTCTCCAGCAGCCTATTGTCTTTCTTGGATGTAAACCCTGCTGGATTTCACAGCCAGATATTATGGGGACTTCTATTCCAGGTGCTCTGGGCTGAGAAGCCTGGTGTGAGGTTAGGATACCTTGCTCCTCAGGGAAGACCTCTGCAGCCAAGGAGTCCCTTCTGATTCTTAACCACCACACCATTGGTATGGGACCAGTCCTTTTCACATCTCTACCCCTCCTGTAAGTCTTTATATGGTTTCTTCTTTATATTTTTCAATATAGGACTTCTTTTAAGTTAGTCTTCAGCTAGTTCTTAATGATAGTTCTATAATTAAGTTGTAATTTCGATGCAGTTGTGGGAGGAGGTGAGCATAGCATCTACCTACTCTTCCATCTTAACTGGAAGTTGGTATTATTTTTCTTGTTTTCCATTTGAGGCAACTGAGGTGAAGAGTGGTTAAGTGATTGCCCCAATTCACATACCTCTAAAGAGTCTGATTTGGGGTTTGACCAAGCCATTTATCCCTCATGGTACCAACTTTCTTGCCTCATCTCAAGATCTGGAAGCTTGGTTATGCCAATTGGCATTTTACAAAGTACTGAACAGATTGGTTGGGCTACTTTTGTGTATAAAGACACCCCAGGTAAATTGAATTCATCTAAAAGTCTGTTGATTGCTCCCCTGGATTGTGGATGGGTACCCAGGTCCAGACAGATGGGAGCTGTCTTTCAATCAGATTTTGAGGAATGTCCCATCCTCTGGTCCTTTGATGACTTTGTCTTTGCCTTGCGGGCCCTGGCTACTGCTTGGATTGCTTCTCCATTTCAGGAAGACCAGCTATGTCATCTCCTGCTTGTTACTGTCTTTGTCTTAGGGAGCCCCTGGAGACTTCTCAGTAGCACAATCTACCAGTTGGTCCTGGTTGGCACTCTCTCTGCCCTAGCGCCTGGTACAGTAACTTTGCCATTAGGCTTTGTGATTATAGGTCATTGGCAGGGGACCCCCAGGGTCCTCTTCAACTAGGTTCTCAGTTTTTATTTAATCTTTAAAGCAGAAGAATCCTGGAGTAGGAGTCAGGAGGTCTTGATTTAGTTCTGCTAGTTGCTTGTGTGTCCTTGTACTTGACTTCTTTGGGCTTATGTTTCCCCATGTCCTAAATAATGGAATCAAGTATCCCTTCTAGTCTCAAAATCTTAGGAGTCATGGAGATGCAGGATACAATTAAGTTACAGAGAGGGCAGAGAGTTAACAGCTGATTGTAGATGTTGGTCTACTGTGGGTCCCACTATCTGCCAGATGACAGTTAAAGTACCCAGGATCCTTAGAACAGTTTCTGCGACCTTGGACCCTGCCTATGTTGAGAGTTTGAAAAAATTGCTGGCCTTTGTTCTCCATGGGAATGCAGGACAGGTAGAAGAACACGGAGATCTCTGCATAGTGGGGTAGGGAATTTAGCTGTGCATACAGCCAGATTTGAGCTGCTGGAGTCTGAGTCAGTCCCATGGGCAGAGGGGCTGGTGGAATGGACCAGCCATTATGGATTGTACCTCCTGAGCTTCTAGGTCAATAATCCCTTCACTAAGAGATTCCAAGTACAACTTAGCCAGAGCTAAGTCATAAAGATGGCAGTGGAGAACAGAGCTTCTGTAAGGGGGTCCTGAAGAATTGCCTAAGAGGTTGCTCTTTCAAATTGGCTCTAACAGACAAGTGTCTCAAAGAACCATTATTATCTCTCTCATTAGATGGAACCTGGCTATTTGAGTCCAGAGAATCTGGCCGTAAGTGTTCAGCCAGGGTGGGTGGAATGGTAGATTAGCTCTACAATGTCTCAGCTGAGGGCATGGGGCTCATCTAGCATGCCTGAGCCTCTTGACAAGCCTCCCAACATGCCCTCTCCATAGCCCCCTTTGGCCAGAGTGTCTATTTTTCCAAAGAAGAAAGCAACATGCACTGAGCACCTACTATTTGCCAGGCACTGTGCTGAACCCTAGGAAATTCAAAGGTAAGTTAGACAAGTACTCGTTCTTCAAGGGGTTTTGATTCTCTAGGCAGAGACAGGATGTGTGCAGCAGATGTTCCTGGCATCTGTGGGAGATGAATACAGAAAAAGAGAGAGTACCAAGGATTGGGATATAGTTGACAATTCCCCAGAGGAGGATTTGGAATTCTCAAATGAGGGTGAGGTCAAGAGGAAGGTGGGATTTCTCTCTAGGGAAACTATCCACGCAAAGGCACAATGGCAGTATTGTGTCCCTGCCCAGCATGGGTAAGCTGGGGGGAATGAGGCTAGGTCTGTAACAGGAACCTGGGAACAGTGAGCAGCTTTGTAGTGCATGCAGGAAAGGAGGCAGAGCCCTGTAGAGCTGTAAAGAGAGTGGAGATGGGTATCCTTGAGGTCCCACATCCCTCCCAAGGGTGGTTGGAAAACAAAGGCCAGCATGTGAATCCAAGTGGAGACCTTGAGGGAAGAGACAGATTTCAAACATGAAATTGGGCTGCTCAGATTTTACAAGATACCCTCTGCATCAGGAAGTGAACCAATGAGTTTTTCAGTGAAACAGCTAACCATATGTTATGGTTACTGTGCAAGTGGTTCCAGTACCCTTGCAGCATTAGGCACGTTTTAGTGGGCTTTTCCCCTAGAGTTTGTTAAGGGCTCCTCTCAACCTCTGCTAGACTGGTGAAGGAGGGAGGGTTTCAGGAGTGATAGTGGAGGTGTGCGGCTGGATCAGAAAGTTCACTTGGTACAGAGATTCTAACTGAGAACCTTCCCTGAGCCCCTCAAATAAAACTCAACCAGATCTTCAAAATGATCTTTTACCCCCAGAATATTAAGGTTTAGAACCACAATAAGCTCTGTGAGAATAGGGATCTGTCTGACTTGCCCTCTACATTATATTCCCAGGGCCTGGCTTAGGCCCTACACCTACTAGGTACTTCTTTTAGCCTACCCAGGCAGCTGTAACAAAATATATTAGATTGGGTGGCTTGTTAATAACAGAAATTTATTTCTTACAGCTCTAGAGGCTGGAAAACTCAAGATCAAGGCACCAGCATATCTGGTGTCTGGTGACGACCTGCTTCCTCTTAGATGACCATCTTTTGGCTATAACCTCATATTGCAGAAGTGATGAGGGAGCTCTCTGGGGCCTCTTTTATATAAGAGCACTAAATGCATTCATGAGGGCTCTACCATCATGACTTCATCACCTCCCCAAGGCCCCACCTCCAAAACCATCATGTTGGGGTTAGGATTTTAATTCTGGGGGTCACAAACATACAATTTGTAGTAGAACTTAATACACAATTATTGATTGACTAGATGATTAAAAGGAATAATAGTTCATGAATGGGGAAAGCTTTTAATGCAGGTGTTCATAGTACTGTGGAGAAGTTTTGTTTAAATTATTTAATAAACATCTATGTAGCTTCAGTCCTGTGCCAGGTATTATAGTACTAATATTGCTACTGCTACCACCACCACCACTCTGTCTTCTATTCGTACTAACCCCCATTTATTAGGCAGACAGGACATGCCATGTATTACGCTAAACCCTTTGCAAACATGATCTCACTGAATCCTTATAAGAGTCCAGTGAAACAGAGATCATTACTTCTTTTTTACAGATGAGACTCAGAACAGTTATGTCACTTGCCCAAGATTACACAGAAATAAGTGGAAAAGCTCTAATTTTAACCCTTATTGGCCTGACTCCAAATCCTGTATCCTCAGACATTATTTCAGGGCTAGGAGGCTCAACGTTCAGAACAAGGACTCATCTCAACTTTCTGTATTTCATAGATCAGCTGAATTCTTCTTGACTGAGAGATGCCATCAAACAGTCTACACAGAATGCCCAGCCCACAGCCCCTGTCAGCTAGGAAAGGTACACGATTACTCTGAGTCTTGAACGAGGTCAGGAAAGCTGCTGAGTCAAGCCCTGTGAGTCTAGAGGGTTGGGGGCTGATCCTGAGAATCCTTTCTCTAGTCAAGCCTTTCTCATAGCACTTTTTTTTTTCCCTCTGGTCATCTGGCTGCTTGGAGGCCTACAGGCACTCCTTTTAGACAGGATTTGGGGATCAGACACATAGCACTGTCAGGAAGAAATATTGGAATCATTTGAACAGGTAATCAATCATAGGATATTGTGAGCTTGTTCAGTGCAATGAAAGCTCTTTGGTGCAGAAACTCCCTCCTGGATAAACAATGGGCATTGTATCTAAGAATTTCCTATGGGGTAGACACAAAGGAGACTTCCCTGGGGGCCCTGGTAGTGGGACAGAGGCCTGGGCTGTAAGGAGGCCAGCAGGAGTGGCAGAGGTAGTATCCTAGAGGCAAATGAGAGGTTATGGAGAGTTGGGTTAGTGTGCCTTTGCCTCCAACTGGGCTTTAAAAAAAACTAAGTTCTAGTTGCATCTCAGTCATTTACTAACTACTTAACCCCAGCAAAGTCATTGTTCTTCTTTAGGCCTCTTCTTTCTGAAGTGAAGGGACTTGATTTTAGTTAGTTCTGACACACTACAATTCTAGCATCCCTAGCAGCTTCTCAGCTAGAGCAGCAGGACAGAGGACCTTTGGATTACTTAACTTGGGCATGGGGTAGAGCTTGTGCTTGTCTTTGCCTGTGTCTTTTATTATTATTATTAACCATAACAATAAATATGCAACAACTAACAAGTACATTATTTCATTTAATCCTCATAACAATCCCATTTTCCAAACAAGGACAAGAGGCTTAAGTCACTTGCTCCAGGCCACATAGCCTATAGAGAACAGAAGTAAGTTGTTTGTCTTCAATCACTGGGCCAGAGATTTTGAATCATTTTTAACCACAATCCACAGGAAGAAATATATTCCAGAGCCCAATCCAGATTATCTATAGATAGATGAATATCCAACTGAAATTCTCTGTGCTATGTGCTCTGACAATTTCTGTGTTCTTTACTTATGGCTTGCTCATTTTTTGGATGTCATTGATGTATTAGTTTCCTGTGACTGCCATAACAAATGACTACAAACTGGGTGGCTTAAAAGAGCAGAAGTTTATTCTGTTACAGTTCTGGAGGCCAGAACTCTGAAATCAAGATGTTGACATTTCTGTGCCCCCTCCAGAGTCCTAGGGGAGAATCTGTTCCATGCCTCTTACAGCTTCTGGTGGCTTCAGGCCATCCTTGACTTTTGGCCATATCACTCCAGTCTCTGCCTCTGTGGACACATTGTCCCCCTATGTGGCTCCTTCTCTGTGTGTGTGTCTCAAAAAAATATGCATGATTACATTTGGAGCCCAATTGATAATCCAGAGTAAATCCTCTATGATCTTTAACCTAATCACGTCATTTTCTTTGTAAGGTAATATTTGCAGATTCCAAAAATTAGGACATGGACTTGTGTTTTGGGGGACCACCTTTATTACTCTACAATTATGGACTCATAGATTTTTACATTTCAATATATTTCCATCAGTTATCCTCACTAATCTTTTCGAAGCTCAAATTGACCCATCATCGGCCAGTGGGAGACTCTTTGTCAGCTTCTTGCTCTTTGGCACAAGGTGTCTCTAACTTACCTTGTGCATTCCTTCCCCCCTGACCTGGGATTACTCCCTAATTTATTTCAGTGGGAAATAGTATTTCTCTCTGGTATTGTCCATTCTATTCTATTTCATTAAAAAAATATTATTGCAATCTACTTAATTGATTTCAGAGAACTACTTATAGATTTTGACCCACAGTTTGAAAACCACTATGCTGGGCTGTACCTTACCTGTCCCACAAATTTAGGAACTTTCTATCTGAATGTGAAGTACTCCAAAGGCATGGCCAAATCACAGTCCCCTGGCTCTCTTGACCCCAGAACAGTATCTGCATATAAATGGACATACTTTCTGGCCCCCACTCCACTGTGGCACCCTTCTTCCCTCCAGGCTTCAACTTTCTCTCCACTTTCTGCTGCTCTTCACTCCCTCTCTCTTTCTGTTACCCCCACCATTCACTGCACTAGCACTGTCAGGCCTCTCTGCTTTGCCATTCTAAGAGGCTGATGTGAATATTGCTCACAGATGGCATAAACAATATGGAAAAAGAGTCTCTCTTCATTAGAGAAACAGAAGACAGTGTTTTTAAATGATTAATTTGTTATCACAATAATTATGCCAAAATCTAAACAGCTTCTCAATGTGCTGCTTCAGCCTCTTGTCAAGGGTTTGTGAGGCTCCTTTAGGGGTTCCCTTGGGGTAACACCGATGGAAAGCCCAAGAACTGGCTTTCCAGCCCTGTGGCCTTCAACAGGACCGTATGAGTCAGAAATCTTTAGCAATGTATTTGCTTCCAGTGCAGCACCTCACCTGTAACCAGGTGCAAAGGTCAGGCCCCAGGCCAGGCTATAGCAAACTTTGCCTTTGGCAGCTGTCCCATCCCCATTAGCCTTCTCCTTGTTCCATACCAAGACTCTGAGCTCTAAGTGGCCTTCTGGTGCCCCTGCCCACCTCTCTGTGCTGACCATCTCACTTTCCAGAATTTCCTGTTTTCTCAGCATCCTCCTTGGAGCTAGCTGGCACAGAGAAAGGAAAGCAAACTGGGTAAAGTCCTTCATAGGACATCATTTAACACTGATAGATACTTGATCTCTGACCCTCCCCATAGCATTGCATTTTTGGAATGCCCTGGGTATTGCCAATTCTTTATTTTTCATTAATGAAAACCCTCATTTCTTCCTCCCAGGACAATGAAACAACTTCTAGGTCACTTTTTGCCTTCCAGCCCCTCCCCAGCTACTGTCCCAGAAGGAAAGCTAGAAAGTTACGTCAAAATAAAAACTTCATGTATCTGTTAATCTGAGGGGAAGGGTGTTTGGGGAGATTCAACAGTGACCTAGGAAAGATGAAATGCACTCATATTAAAGTTAAAAACTAACAATTATGAAACTGCATTTTTAATAAATATTTCAAAATAGATTTTAATGTCATAGTATGGTCAGCCCAGGCAGCTGAGAAAGAGGGAGATCTAGAGGGCAGGCAATAAAGAAAGGAATGGCAAAGGAGCCATTTGCCAGAGGAGAGAGACAGAAGAAAAGAGCATAGGGAGGGAAAGAAGAGCCAGGGAGGCTGAGAGAGGGCCCTGATGAAGAGAAGCCATGGGTAAATTATTAACAGATCCTGTGCTTCATTTCAGGTTAGTAACTCAATGTTATTGCTTGTTATCACCAACAAAGGAAATGCTAATTAGTCAGCTCTCCAGCTGCTCTCTCTGTTTGGATCTTTCTGTCTTCCTTTTTAATATGGGCAGCTTCATCTATTTAGTAGAGGAAACATTTTGGTCTGAGTTTTCGGGGACAGAAATCATATCCGGCTGTGTATTTTTATCTTTATCCCTGGCTCCAAACAGAGTGCCAGGGATATGGTAGAAACAGTGTTTGGTGAGAAGGTGAGTGGATAGACAGGTGAATCAGCACTTCCAAGTTGAAGCAATGTGTTGGAGGACCTACTTGTCCGCAGGTGGAAACAGCAGCATAAGGGGGTGTAGGGAGGTGTTGATGATGGCCACCCCCTTCCTGCCCCATGCTCTGATGAACAGAGACTGCTAGTTCCTCTTCTGTTTAGATTCTATCTGATTAAGGAGCCTGACACAATATCTGAATAAAAAGCTAAGTTTATCTGCTGGGATAGAATTACATTAAGGAGGATGAAAGTAAAGGCTTTCATGGAGAGAGATCTCTAGGAATATTGATGAAAGACTTTAGTCATTTCAAAGTCCCCACCCCTCCCCCCCTGCAAAAGAAAAAAAATGTTTTAAAAAAGAACTCATTTGGAGGAAAATTCCATAAAAATATTATGTATGTGTATCCTTTTAAGTTGTTACAGCTGCTAATGGCAAGGGGACTTCAAATCTCCCTGCCTTTTACCCTATGTGCTGGTGACAGATGAAGCAAGACTGTGCCACCAAGGGAACAGAGATCAAGTAATAGAAAATGGGTTTAAGTTACTCCAGTTAGACTTCAGAAAAAACTTGGGGCCATTTTACCTACTTTAACGGACTTGGCAC
Organism: Cynopterus sphinx; assembly: GCA_030015415.1. Classification (NCBI taxonomy): domain Eukaryota; kingdom Metazoa; phylum Chordata; class Mammalia; order Chiroptera; family Pteropodidae; genus Cynopterus; species Cynopterus sphinx. The sequence goes on from CM057383.1 coordinate 67,771,912, forward strand.
AGACACTTTTGAAAGGAAGCTAATGAGTTTCCTCTGCCATGGAGAGAGAGAATGACATCTCTTCTATGAATGAGGAAGCGAGTTGTTAAAGAGGTTGTGCTGTCTCAAGGTCACGCAGGTGATGGTTCTAGGACCCTGTATCTTATTACCTTATCATCTTTCCACTGCCACGCCAACACTGCTTCCAGGTATACTCACCTCTCAAGCTCACCTAGATCCAGGCTTTTCCCAGGGAACAGTGGCAATGGACCCTAGAGACCCCCAGAGTTCACTCAGTTCATCTTTCTGAACCCTCATTAGGATCAATCTAAAGGAATCCAAAGCGGATGTCTGTTCATTGCTCTGGTCCCACATAGTCTAGAAACCCTCCCTCTGCACTTTCAGCCCATTCCTACTTGTTCAAGGCTCATCAGAAGAATGGTAGAGTCATATAGTCAGAACTCTGTAGGGCAGAACAGACTATATTGTTTGCTTTATGGTCTGCTCTGAATGAGTAGACCTGCTGTGGTTGATGAAGAGCCAGCCCTAGAAGTGGTAAATACCAGTGATCAGTATACCAGTTTCTGTTGTGCCAACTGATACTTGGAGGCTCGAGGGTCTTTTCTACTGCCCGAGGCCATGGGCACACTAGTCAGTAGGACCTGGGAGAAAGCCTGGCCTTGTCTGTACAGGGAGCTCCTGGGCGGGCACTGGAGGTGTATCTGGGGTGATATGGTTCATTTTTCATCTACATCAGTAGTCTACTTTATCACCAGGGATAGAACATAGTAGGCATTTCACTAATATTCACTAATATTATTTGATGAACATTACAGAGCTTAAGTTAGTACAGTTTTTTATTAATAAGAAATTATAGAACTTGCTATTTACTGACAAAACTGACTTTAGATAAGAGTGTTTACTCTCTTGGTCTTCCCCAAAGGTGAAGCCACAGAGTATGGTGCAGAGACAGCCCAGACCCAGAGTTGTGAACCTGGATTCTAGTCCTGGCTCTGCCTGGCTGGGCTCTATGAACATAGGCACTTCATCCATGTCTCCATGTGCCTCTCTGCATTGGGGCAACTGGGGCTCTATAGGTTCCTTCCAGTTTTGAAGTTTCCTCTCTTTACTCATCCCCTTCCCTATTTCACCTTGTGCCTCCCAGAGCATACCAGTTGGGAGATGAACTGAGGCCTGCAGGCTACACCAAGCCTCCCCTCTCCTGTCCTCACTTTCTACTTGCTTTGTATAACTGAGGCTTTGTCACTCCTTTAATAATCTGCTCACACAGCACCAGGCTGCCTGTCGTTCCTGAAGACAAGTTACCTCCTAGGAAGAAAGGCTGCCTGTCCCCAGCTGCTGGAGCAAAGCTGTTCATACAAGTTGTTGTCACCTTGGCCACTGGGCCATGAGCAGCCTGAGCTCATGGCTTGGGCACACCTGCAAGAGCTATCTACAAGGGCTTGGCTCAGTCTTGGCTGAAGCAACTATGCCAGACAAGTAGAGTGAGGCCCTCAGGAACTTCCCCCATCTGGCTGCATAATCCCCAATTCCAGCATGATATCCTTCTTCAGGTCATAGCATAGTCCTTGAAGAATAAATGTCATGGCACACTCCCAAGAAGACACCCGATCTAATATGTTAGGTGCTGTCAACAATTTACTGTGCCACTTAATTTCTCCAAGCTTCAGTCTCCGAACTTGTAATATGGGCCTGAGAATGCTCATGATTGAGGTAGTAAGAGGCAAAGTTTGTAAAAGTCCTTTGAGAAGCACAAAGGGCTACATCATCATGCAGCCTCAGGAAAGAGGAGGCAGCCTGTAAGAGAGGTACTAAAGGAATGCGGATGGATGAGGGCATGCTCCATGGACGGGGTACTATGAAGATGGCTCAAGTGTGGTGAGAAACTCAGAGGCTTGGCAAGCTGGTAGGTGGAGGGAGGGTGAGTGGGCTCTGGCTTCAGTACCTGGCCCTTCATCTAATATCTCTGGCCCAAGCCACCGATATGAGTTCTGTCTTCTTTCCTGCTTAATTGATTTTTTTGCCCCAGAAATATATCTTTGTGGGTTCTGGTTCATTTCACCAATGGATGGAGGAGGACATTTCATGGGATGCAGTGGGCCCTGAGGCCTTGATGAGCTCATCAGCTCTCAAGGGGACCACTTCTCCGGAGGGAATAAGAAAACCCATGCTCATTCCCCATGTTGTTGCTTTTTAAATATATATATATATAATAAAAAATAAACGTGAAGTAAAGAGTATTTCAGGGAAAGATCTATCCTTTTCTCCTCCCTTTTCTTTCTTTCTTAAATATTTATTTGAGTCAACTGTGTATTCTTTACACTGTGCTGGGGTACCAAGTGTGAAGAACATGTCTCCTGCCCTCTTAGGAATTCACAGTCTGTTCAGGAAAATGAAATAACAACCCAGCAAGGCTATAGAAGCAAGCAAGCAGGCACTGGAGGGACTGGCATGGCCATTCATACTTAGGTGGAATTAAGGAGGTCTGTATGGAGCAGGGCCTTGGAGGTATGGAAGTATTTAGAGAGGTGGGGATGGTGAAGGGAAGCACATGGTGAGAATAAAACTAGTGCAGGGCAGTGGTTGATGATATGAGTATACTGTCTATGCCACTGAATATACTTGTGACCTTGGACAAGTCAAGTCACTTTCCTATCTAAGCTTCAGTTTTTTCATTTGAAGAGTGGGGATAATAATATCTACGTCATGTAGTTGCTTGAGAATTAAATGAATAAAAATGGTATAGGTCCAATTTACTCCAGCATACATACAGCTTTAAAAAATAATAGTCATCGTTATTCCTACTATTGCTAATTCTACTCTTTGCCCTTCTGCCTTCCAGCTGCTCCTTTTCTGTCTTCCTCATGCCCTCCCAGTCTCCCTGAATCTCCCCTGTGTGCCACTTGTTCACCTGGTTATGTCCTCAGGCCTCTGGCTAATGCCCTCTCCCCAAGCAGAGGAAGCTAGAGGGCCTCAAGCAGATATGAATTATACCCAGTTTTCCTCTTCCTCTTTTCCAGTTGTCCTCCAGGCAGAAAGTTTACCTTCTAGGATGCTGCAGTTTGTATTGACAGCTCCAGCCACCTTTTCCTTCTGGCATATCATGCCTCTCACCCCTCACTTGCTGGGCCACTGGGGAGCTGGCCTTTTGCTAGGAGAGGGGTATGCCATGCCTTCAGAAACAGCATCTGCCCACTCACTCTGGAGCCTGACATTTTGTCTGCCCTAGGCCAGAGGCCTCTGTGCTAATTGGACCTGTCCTGACTGTCCTACTGTTAATCCAATATCACTGAGCCTGCAGTTGGGACTGGCAAAGTTTTGGTGTAGAGTGCTAGGTCTAGAGATGAAAGGCACTTGGCATTTGTGCTGGTGGCATGGCCACCATGAGCCCAGAGCAGAGTGTGCCCCTTCCCAGCCAGGGTCTAGGAGTCCCAGTGAGCTAATTCTGCAAGTGAAGGGGCTCGTAGGGTTTCATCTTTCCCTACCCTGCTGCAGGCTGCAGAGTCATTCCTCTTTATTGTCCATTTAAGGGGGCCTTCACCACCTCTCACCTATCAGCCCCTGGGGTAAGCAGAAGGCCCTACAGCCTGGGTACAGGAGCCAAGTCCCTCGAGAGTAAATAAGCCAGACTTCCAGTAGACTGCTCTTTAGCTCAGTCAAAAGACTGACTGAGCATTTTGTGATATCATTCTGAGAGTGTTTCTAAAACAGATCGAAACATGCTTAAAGAATAGTGAATCAGAATCTCTTTGGGTTGCACATGCTCCTGGTAGGCAGGCCACTGAGAAGAGAAGGCAGGTAGGCTTTGAAACAGCACTTCTGCTAATGGTTCTGCATTAGCAGCCATCTCCAGCCTTCTTTTCACTGTCAGGAAAAAGTGACATCTGAAGAGAAGCCAGCTCCTGACTCTTCTTTCACAAGTGCTGGGCTCTGGATGGCTGGGACCTTGTCTTAGGAGCTTCAGGTAAGGAAGGAACTCTGCTGGGAAAGAGGTTATGTTATGGTCCATGAGACCATCTCATTTTTAGCAAAAATGAGCTAATGATTTAAATAGCTTTGACTGGTTTAAATTACTCCAGCTCCTTTTGTGCAACACCATTGGATGCTGAAAAAGGACAGTATAGTATATTAGGAAGTACACTGACCAGGGTTTCTGGAGTACTGCTGTGAGATCTTTGGCAAGGCCCCTTCTCTTGCTGGAGAGAATTTCATCTTTAAAATGAGAGCGTGTACCCAGGTCACTTCCAGGTTCTTGGAGAAGCCCTCTTGCCAAGTGGATAAGAATGTACATGGGCTATACCGTTGGATGATCCTGGGTTTGGGTTCCAGCTTTGTCATTTACAAGCTGGGTAACTTCTCTCAGCCTCAGTTCTCTGGCATGTAAGATGAGAATAATCACAGCATTGGTCTCTCAGAGCATTGGTCTCTCAGGGCTTTTGTGAGAACTAACAGAGATACATGAAGCATTAAGCACAGTGTCCAGCTCATAGACATCTTTCAGACATGTTAGCTATAATGTTTGCTTCATTTCATTATTATTCCTTCCAGTTTGACAGTGTTAGCTTTGTGGCTGGTGGGGGGTTCCAGAGCACTTTTCAAACTTTAATGTGCTCATGAATCACATGGGGGACATTTCAAAAGGCAGATTCTCACTCAGTAAGAGTCTTGGAGGATGGGTGTGGAGTCTGAGTTTCTGCATTTCTTACAAGCTTCCTGGCAATGCCTGTGCTGCTGTCCGCTGTTCATGGACCATGCTCTGAGTAGCCAATACAACACCTCAGACACTTATGCACAGCGTGAGTGGATGTGTCACTCAAGGCCAAGCCTCTGAGTCTAGTGGAAGCCTCTTAGAGTCCAAGAAGAAATGTGATGAGCCTGGTAAGTTCAGCAGCCCCATCACCAGAGGAGAGAAAGAGGGCAGATGCCTCTGAGGGAAGAGAGAGATTCCTGGCTGGTGTCATGAAAGAGAGTTTGAAAATAATTCTTTCCTTGAACTCCTACTTTTCTTATAATTTACAGCTAATTGTTATGATCGCCCCATGAGTCTTGGGCTTGTCTCTCCAATTATGCTAAAAGCTCTTTGAGGACAAGGGTCTGTTCTCATATTCCTCTTTACCCCAGAGCTCCCATGATCAAGCTGGACTTATGGGAAGCATGTGGAACACATTTGCCTAGAGTCCCAGCCTTGGAGCTTAGTGGGCCATGGGGATTGGACATAAGCTTTGGAATCAGGTGGCCCTGGCTTCAGTTCAACATAATCATGTACTGCTGTGCAGCCACTGGGGGCATGCTCCTTAACCTCCCTAAGCTTTATTTGGAAAAATAGGAGTGATAGAACTCACCTCAGATCGATAAGGATTAATTGTGGTAAAGGGTGCAGCTCATAGTGGTGCTTCAATACCTGATTGATCCTTTTTCCTCTTCATCTCCTTTCTTTGTGTTCGCTCATATCTCAAGCTACAGCATGTCTCTCAGAATTCTGGAGCCCCTTAGAACTCTGTGCTCATCTTCAAGGGCCTCACTGTGCCAGCCAGTCTTACCCCCAGGTTAACTCCAAGATGTAAAAAATAAAGGTCTAAAATGTGTCCCTACTTCCCCTAGTCCTCAGCTCCCTCTTCTGCCTACCCCATTTATCTTGCTGAAAACTTTGCTCTTTCAGGAATAATTCTCAAGTCACACTGCCTAGTAAGTCCTGGGGGGTGAAGTAGAGATGCACCAACTGAATTTATTTCCTGTTTTCCAGAGGCCCCTGCACTACTGTTGGCAGCCCCCATAGGCTTTTGTGTGTTCATGGTGAACAAGCTTTTTTCCAAGAACCCTGGACCCATTTCTTCTGTGCTCTGAGAATGGGGGAACTTAAGTGGACTGGAGTACACTAATCTGCTGGCCATTGCTGCCAATGTACACCTAGGTCTGGGTTGGGTCGGAGGCTTTAATGATAATGCCTTATTAATTGCTCACATCTGTGACCCACTTGGAGTTCACACATGGTTTTCTTCACCTCCACACGTAACCTGTGATGCAGGTGGGTTATACCAGCTTTCTAGTTTCACAGATGAGAAGACTTAGAAGTCACTGGATGGCACCTAGGTCACCTGGTTCTAAATTAAGTGCCTTTTCCCTTCGGTGACAGCTGTCCGTAGGGCCATCAAGCACATTGTCGAGGATTAGATTCAGGTAAGAACATTGCTTGGTGACAGTGATTTCAGAGTCTTCTTGGCCTGCAGCTTCATTTAAGATGAATGCTATCAGCAGGGTAATTATCATTATTGGCATACTTAAAGTGCTTAAATACTTGAAGCTATGTCAAGCTTTTTTGGCTCTCTAAATCAAAGAGGCAGGTAGTCTTGGGCCAGGTCTCAGGAATCACAGCCCTTCTCAGTAAGGAGCAGAGACAACTATTTGCTAGCATAACGAGGGCTTCCTGCAGACAGCAGGCCCTCTCTCCAGAATAGCTCCAGATCCCTTCTGTACACGTCAGCATATTTGTGTGCTTGTATGTATCTATATTAACATTCTTCAGAGTAGAGGTCTTCAGCACATTACTCTGCATCTGAAGTTAGGCTGCTGCATATGCCATTGATGGTATTCAATTAGGGACCTGAGTTTTTAACTTTTATTGCTTATTAATAAAGATAAATTCTAAACACTAAAACTATACTTATTTAGCTTTTTCAAGTAAAGAGGGAAATAAAAATGATACATTACCTAGGCAAAAGACAGTGGGCTGTATCAGCATTAGAAAGCCCTTGGAGGGCAGGGTACTAGTAGAGGATATGTGAGCCTCTCTCTTCTCTATTTTGGCATTGTGGTGTTTGTTGGGGTAGTCAAGCAGAGGCAGAAAATAAAAAAAGCATGGCTGGGTTTGGATATTTTTTGAGAGAAAAGCCCTACTTGCAGAACGTCTACCCATGGAATGTGCAAAAAGTACTGCAAATCTGTGTTTATGCAAATAAGTATCTCTCAGTGGTTAGCAGCCGTGTTCTGAATGTGGAAGCAGCCAAACATAGATTCAAATCCTGGACTTCTACTTGCAAGCTGTGTAATGTCAGAACAGTAGCTATACCTTTCTGAACCCCATGTCTAAAATGAGTTCCTTTATACCTGCCTTTCAACTTGTGTGCAGATTGAGTGATAATATATGTACAGTGCTAGTGTGGTGCCCAACATGTTGTAAGCCACCTAACAAATGGCAAGAGGTGGATTCTGTGATGGCATTCTTTGTTACTCTAAGGTGGTTACTGTATCAGTCATCAAACATGAGAACTAACATTTCCTGTGACTCTACCAGGTGCCAGGGCCATGCCTGAGGTCCCACAGCTCACAGAAGGAGGAGCTAGAATTCAAACCAAAGCCCCATCTTTCCATTCACTGCTGCTTCCCAGGCTGTAACAGAGGCAGCTTAGAAAGGCCTCTACCTCTAACACAGGGTTCTCTCCTCTTCCAAGGGTCCTGCCCTGGTGAGTCCTGTGTAGGGCCGGGCCCTGGCCTTTCTGGGAAAAGCCCTCTTAGACAAAAGATTTTCTTAGCCTGCCTTCCCCAGAGTCACCTCACACAGTCTTTGTTCCCTTGGGTATCTATTTAGGGTTAAATCTGTCACATGGGCCTGTTACAGATCTGGAGACAACTGGTTTAGAAACTGAAGAGAGGGAGCAGAGTTGGAAGACAGTAAGAAATTCACCACTGGAGCTCTCACTAAACCCTAGAAGTCAGGAGAGGTGATCCCTCCCTGCCAGGGATTTAGCTCTTCCTCCTCTTTACTAGTCTCCTTGCCCTGCTCATGGAACTGCCATCGTGTGACCACCTGCCTTTCAGAACAGGTGTCTAGACTGAGTGACCTTTCATCTAATTCTGCCAAGGGAAGTGAGATGCAAACATTTCTCCTATGCTCAGTTGAGTTCAGCCTTGATAGCCAGAGAGGAAAGCCCAGGAGAAAATGGACCAGTGATACCAGGGGACCTTGAACAGACAAGGGGGTTGGTTTCCTATCCTGTTGTCCCCTTTCAGGACTTGGAAGATTGGAGGACAGCAGAGGGTGTCCAGGTATGACCAGGAATCCCTGTGTAAGTAAGCCTCATGTCATGGTCCCTACAATGTGTCTGGTTCCTGCTCTGAGAATTTTTCTCAGAGATAATCTGGCTGTGTGGTTACAATTTTTTCAACTCCCTACCTGCTCAGAAGGGGGAAATATTTGAAAAATTCTTGGAAATGCGTTAGAGCTACCCGGAGTGCACTAAATCAGCTAGGCAAATCGAGAGGCCTAGGTTACATTCCTGCTTGTTCTTTGGCTATGTAAAATTGCAGATTCCCTGGCAAGCCTTGCACTGGCACACCCGTATCATGTCCAGCTGCCCTCTTCTTGGAGCATTTTTACATTTCTGTTGTTCACTCTGTGCTTACCTTGGGGCTGACCCTAAGGCCTACCACATAACTCTAAGGCATCCTGCCGAGAGTCATAGTTCATGCTTAGAGGCCTGAATGATACTCCCCCTACCGCAGCCCAGAAGTCCAGCTCTGTTGTCATCATTCAGTCTCAAGGAAGAAGCAAGAAGTTTAGAATGTCACATGGCTTTCAGATCGAGCAGTAGCATAGGATTTAATGAAAGATGTTAGGGCAATCCCTACCACTCCACCACTTATCTCTCTTTGTTCCTGTTCCCACTTCCTGGTTGTAGTTACTATTTTATGTTAAATCAATTTTGCTTTATTAAAAAGGAAATCCCCCAGGGAGGGTTAACACTGCTGAACTGCTCTCAGTCATGGACAGTTTAGTGTGGATTTATTAATCTGGTGATTTTCTGTGTGACCATAGAATGAGGGGGTGTGATGAATATTGAAAAGGGTGTATAATCACTGAGTGATAATGGAAGGTTAGAATAGGAAGGGAGCCATGGGCATTGAAGACAAGCAGGACACCTGCTTTAACAGGTTATCTTTTATTTGTCTTAAAAGCTTTATTTAATGTAAACTGGTTCATGGAAGTCTATTGAATATACCAAAAAATGAAGAAATCATAACTTTACACCTTTAAATTTTTACAAAGTGAACATACCCTTATATCCAGCACCCATATTGAGAAACAGCTTCTGGTTGTCCTTCTCAGAGTCTCACCTAGTCACTATGTCTCCCAAAGTATCCACTGTCATGACTGTCATATTGTCTTGCCTCTTTTGATCTCTGTGAACAGGGAATCATACAGTATGCATCTTTTGTGTCTGGTTTTCTTTTGTCAAGATTCTCTTTGTGGGTTTCATCCATGTTGTTATAATTTGTTAATTTTCTTTGCTGTGTTCCATTGTATGAATATACTAGAATTTATTAATTCTGTGATTGATGGATGTTTCAATGTCTAGTTTTTGACTCTCATGAATAGTGATCTCTTGAATATTCTCAGACATGTTTTTTTTTTTTTTTTTAATCTCTCTCTTTTACATCTCATGTTAGGTGGCATTCTCCTGGGACCCCTCCTCTGACCTTCTACCCAGGGGAGTTTAAGTGTCCCTCTGTTTGTCTCTCAGGGCACTTCATAAGGGCAGGAATTTTGAAAAGTGATATTTTAGCTCTAGGCCAGTGTCTAGCATGAAGCTGAAGCTCAAAGCATTGACTGAACAAATGAATGAAAAGATTTTACTTACATCACAGTTTGCCCAGGGCTGGTCTTGATATTTAAGAAAAACAGCTTAGAAAGGCTCTGCTGGGAGCCATAGGAACCAATAAGGATTTCTCCTTAGAGAGAGTGTTGCTCTCTAGGCTCTGGTCTCCACCTGGGTCCTGGGTGTCCCTGAGAATGGGACTGGATAGAGTCCAGGACCGTGGTCAGAGGTGTCTGGCTGGACAGTGGTAGCATTTCCTAGGAGTTTCACAGTGTCACCCAGAGACCAAGCTGATGCAAAATGAGTTTTTGCCCCCTTTGTGTCTCTGAGGACCCTGATGCCATGGGTTTCCCCAGACATAGGCATTTGATAGCCAGCTGGGAGGGAGGAGTTGTGGAGAATAGAGGAGAAAGAGAAGATGCCGGGAGAAAGGGAAGAGAGGAGGCTAGAGGGAGAACAGGCACATGAATGAATCTTTTTCCTCTCCTTTCCAGAAGCAAGGCATTGGGAAAGCCAGAAAGGCATGGGGCCCTTGCTCTTGGGGGTTGCAAGTGTCCTTGTATTTGGGCTGTATTATTTTCACTAGCATGTGATAGAGTGGAAGCAAGAACATGAGCCTGTTGAAATACAATGTCAGGGTGCCCTAGTGGGATAAGCTTTCCTCTCTCTACAGACCTTCTTGGTGCTTGTCAGATACCATTCACAGTCATAGTGAATATCTTTTCAGGCTCTCCGGATGAGTAGTGTTGATTGAGCAGGTTATTCTTTATTCGCATACATTTGCTGAGCTGCATGACGAATGTGCTGTAAATTGCAGTGCTTTAGATAGTGCCTGATACATAAAGTAGGATTGCCTCCCCTAATATAATGGAGGCTGGTCAAATTACGTATACAGCAAAGCCATTTGAGGTGTACTTGCTGTGTTTCTAAGGTAAACATTACTTCTTTAAGAAGTTTCACATGCAGAATAATTATTTCTTAGAGTGATCTGAGGCTATGGATGTTTTAATATATTTATTTGGCTCAACTCAGTTTTTTTTTTCATGGTGAAGTATACCAGAGTGCTTACAGCCAACACTGCAGAATTCTCCTTCTTCCTCCTGGACCCTTTTCCCTACACAACTGTACCTCCCCTACCCCCAATTATCTTGTTCCTAGTGATAGAATCTAAAATTTCATCTTATACATGTATCTATAATAATTTAACAATTATATAGCACTTACTATGTGCCAAGAACCCTTCTAAGCTCTTTAACAAATACTAACTCATTTAAGAAGCACTTATTTTTAACCCTGTTTTCCAAATAAGCCAGTTGATGGTGGAGCTGGAATTTGTCCTGAGAGTAGAGGATGGTAATGAAGAGCACATTAGAAGTAACTTTCTGTGCCTTTCTTATCATCAATATGCAAGGTGACTTCTTGACCTTACATGAGTAGAGGGTCAGCACCTGGGAATGGAGTCACAGTCTAAGAGGCACACCTGCCTGAAGGCAGGCTGAATCAAGAACACTATGGACAGAGACAAAAAGGTGAAGTGTGGCTCTGAGCTCTGAATGGAAGAATTACAAGGGCCTGCTATTTATTATCTTAATCTTGATAGATGTATAACAGGTGCTCCTGGCATCTCTTAGCTTACTGTTTCTCCTACTTTTTCATTTCTCTTTGACCCTCCCCCATCTCTCCTCTGATGATCTCTGTCTCAGTGTCACCAATATCCATACACTTGCACAGTCTAGAGTCTGAAAGTCATCCTTATTTCCTGTTTCTTCATGATTTACATCCAATCACCATGTTTTGTGAACTCAACCTCTTAAAAAGGTTTAAATGCAAACATGTTTCCCCCTTCACTTTGCTTACAATACCTTTAGATTTGGGTTAATTCCTCTTTTCTCAGGGTTCTCCAAATATCCTGAGATTCCTGCATCTACTGGGATGTGATGGCCTTTGCTCAGCTGGTAATGTTATTGGGAACCCCATAAGCAAGATACCAGGCTGATTTTTTCAAAGAGGCTTTTGATTAGCTTCCAGAATTAATCTAATGCCTTAAAGCTATCTGGTCATATCTGAGTCTATGCATATCTTCTCAAACATAACATTCCAGTCAACACCTTATATATATAACCAGTTCCCAATCATGACCTGTTAAAAAGAGAACTGATTCTTATTGAACTTAGGCAAATAACTATATTTTCATGAGAAATAATAATACTTACTGAAAGTTTCCAAATTCTGGAGGGCTCATGTAGAGAGGAAAAGATAAATGTTTCAATTCTGCTCACAAAGGTATAGTTTACCAAATTACTCTAAGTCATAGGTAATTTAAGAGAATCAAGCTTTTTTATATCTGGAAAACAAAACATTTTTAAAATCAGCAATATTTCAAACAAAAAGTGATAAAAATTTTTCTCATCCTCATTAGTTCATTTAGTTTCCTATAATTCTTGTTAATCTTGATCTTTTGTTAGTACTTTAATGAAGCTATCGGCTTTTCTGTTAGGAATTTACAAACTTTTACCCAGTTAAGTGATGTAATCTAAAAGTTTATTAGAAACATATTTTAGAGCAAGTGTCAGAGTTCTTTCTATGAATCCTTCTAAAGATGAAACATGTCTACAAAAGGATCGAGTAAGACAATGACACTGTAAATGACAAAGATTTAAAATGCTCTTGATTAAATATAATACAATTTACAAGGAAATTTGCTAAGACAAGTAACATTAAAAAAAAACTAGAGTTACAAGTGAAAACGTTATATAAGGACATATCAGAATTTAAGAATTTTATACAATTTTGAGAATATTTATATTAAAAATATTTACCCATACAAAGTTTATAATGACTTATTTGACAATACTTCCCATGCAATTCAACACACCAGATAAGCCTGGTTAGTTTAATATCTTTCTTTTATAAGGAGAGAAAGCAAAATTTTTTTGAGGTGTTTCAGGGGCCCTCTGAAAAACTCAAATTTATTTCCAGGTCAAGAAAAGACTATTTAAAATTTTAATCTTGGGACATTTGCTAAAATATATCAAAAGGTTTGGACATTTGACTAAAAAGATCACAGATCATTATGAAACAATACTGGTTATCTATTTAACTGGTTATCTATTTAATTGGTTATCTGTTTAACCAAAACGGCAATAAAATATTCCAAGGATAGATTCAGAAAGTTACATAATTGTTAGCAAAACTTTAGCTCTTACTATTGAGAAGATTTAGTTTTCTTAAGTAATCAGGATGCATGATGACATAAAAGAGAAAATTATTTTGATAAAACGCAGAATCTTTGCTTTCTAAGCAGAAAAATTTTCATAATATTTTACCAGGAGTAGACCAATAGTCCAATAAAATAGTCCTTTTTTAATTAAAGAGAAACAACTGTTTTAAATTTTGTACCAGTTTACTTTTGATATTTAAATTCACATACTTAATTATATTTATTACTGTCTCAGCTTGATCACACATTAAATTTTCTTTCTCAAGATTTCTTTTTGCAATGTTCTACAACTTTCATGTCCAATTTAGTTTGTCTCTTGTTCTCTTACACATTCAGAAATTACCAACTTATCTTAAGACAAACCATTTTATTTTAATTTTCTTAAAATACTTTCTATACCTTTTACTATCTTTTACCAAAAATATATATTAATTCTTTCCATGGTAATTAGAATTTTTAAGCATTAAAAAATCTTAATTTCTAAAGAAAATTTGAAAGCAAGCAATTATGATTAGTAATGTCAGCATTCTGTAGATTGGCAAACCCATGAATATATTTTATAACCTCTACGCTCTTTTACTGGAAATTATGTTTCATAATTTTAGAAATGTGGTTTGTTAACAAAGAACAAATATTTTTTAAATAGATTCAGATATATCTTTTAGTTTGTAAAAAGAAGCTAAAAGTAGATAGACTTATTTAACAATGTTTCAGTATTTTTTTTTTGGAAATTATTCAGATATTCATTAATTTAATTTAACTCATTTAACTCAATTTAACAAAACCTTAAAGTTTGAAGATACTAAAAGATATTGAGAAACTTTTTAAGTACACATACCATACACATATAATTATTGTTTAAAAGTTTTACCCCAAACTTTTTTATTTAATTTATATCGATTTAATTTATTAATTCTTGCTAATTATGTTTGGATTACACATGACAATTTATGTGACATCAAAGTCAGTTATTATTATTCCAAGCTGTTTTTCCTGCTGACCAATTTTGGAAGAGAGATAACATAAACTTATTTTTGTAAACCCAGGTAAAATGAAAGTATTATACTTAATACTGATAAATTTAAAGATATATCTGTTTAGTTAAACAAACAAACTTAAATTAGATTTAATACCAAATATTTTCCTAGAACCTGAAAAACATTTAGGTTAGTTTGTTATATATCTTATTTAATATGAGTATTTAATTTCTTTAAACCAATTAAACAGAAATTTTTATAAATTATTTTTGTTATTTAGTAATGCCATCTATAGGTAGGAAAATATCATGTCATCATAAAACACAGAGACAAACACAGAGGTTACAGAGATCACACAGAGTTACCAATATTTATAGCAAAGACACTTAAATATTTCATTTTTTCTATTTCCAGGAATTATTTGCGTTTTAAGGAATGGATCTTAGGTCCTAGAGAAGATGGGGTAGAAAATCTACATCATAAAGGCACAAAGAATTCAAGTTACAAGCTTGCTTGCTTATTTGTTTGTTTGTTTAGATTTGTTTCTGTTATCCTCTGGTAGAAGCCTCTAGCTTCTATTCCATACTATGTGAGCTCAGGCAATCTTACTGATTTCCATTTAGCATGTCTAATTAATATTGTCTGAAGGACAATATTCAGCAGCGGTTGGCCTCGGTATGACCTGAGACTTTCATAAATGGCTGCGGGCTCAGCATTGGAATCAAATCTGAATCTGCACTACCTGGGGAACACACTTACCCCAAGTTGGTGACTCTCTGTGACCTCACCTCATTCAACTTGTATGCTGCTTAAGATTCATTCAACTGTGGAGCCTTATTGATAGGTCTTGGGGTACCCCGGGCCTTTTGCTGAATTGCTCCAGGCCCGGTACTAGGGGGTAGCTAGCCTCAGTACATTGTGTGACCTTTCCTGCATGACCTAGGTCCAGTACAGGAAGTGATCAACCACAAATAGCTTTGTGGCTCTACCAGGTAGCCCCAAGCTGGTTATATGCAGCAGTTGGCCTAGGCCTGCAAGGGAGTTCCTCCCAAGGGGCTCAGGAACCAACACAACGAGAGGTCAGTGTCATTCCTTAACAGAACACCATCTGATTAGCCACACAAGTAGCACACTCAAAGAATTTTATCAACTGGCACATGAGCCCACTGGGGTTAATCTCATTCCACGGAGTCAACACCAGCATAGCAGCCTATATGCTGTAGGCATGGCCAGGCTTCACAGCTAGTCAGCCTGAGAGTCTGTCCTACCCAATGACTGGCCAACAGCAATCAACACCCAACTACAATAGGAGGGCACACATAAGTCACACAGTGGATACTCCTGAATCACCTGGCACAGGTGATCAGGGAGAATATGCCCTTGGGCCACACAAGACATCTACTATATAAGGAAACCCGGCCAAAACTAGGAGACATAGCAAATCTACCTAAAACATAAAATCAAAGAGGCAGCCAAACTGAGATAACAAAGAACATGTCCCAAATGAAAGAACAAGAGAAAACTCTTGGAAAAGAACTAAATGAAATGAAGGCAAACCTACCAGATACAGAGTTCAAAATAGTGGTTATAAGGATGCTCAATGAACACAGAGGAAGAATAAATGATCTCAGTGAGAACTTCAACAGATAGTAAGCATGGAAAAAAAAAAGACATGGAAACTATAAAAAAAAGAACCAGTCAGAGATGGAGAATACAATAATGAAAAATGAAGAATACACCAGAAGGAATCAATAGCAGATTAGATGAAGCAGAAGATCAAATCAGTGATTTGGAAGACAAGATAACAGAAAACACCCAATTGCAAAACAAAAACAAAACAAAACACAAAATAGAATACAAAAAAAAAATTGAGAATAGTTAAAGGGGTGTCTTGGGACAACATCAAGAGTACCAATAATTGCATCAGAAGAGTACCAGAAGAAGTGAGAAAGCAAAAATTTGAAAACCTATCTGAAGAAACAATGATGGGAGATTCCCTACCCTGGTGAAGAAATAGACATATACCTCAGGAAGGTCACAAAGTTCCAAACAAGACAAAGAATTTTAAAAGCAGCAAGGGAAAGGCAGCTAGATTTACAAGCTGCCTTACTCCCACAAAATATCAGCTGACTTCTCAATAGAAACTTTGCAGGTCAGAAGGGATTGGTATGAAATATTCAAAGTGATGAAAAGCAAAGTCCTACAACTAAAACTACTTTAACCAGCAAGGCTATCAATTAAAATTGCAGGTGAAATCAAGAGTTTTCCTGACTGGAAAAAAGCTAAAGGAATTAATCACTACCAAACCAGGATTACAAGAAATGTTAGGAGACTTACTTAAGAAGAAGAAGGGGATTGTGGGAGAGAAGAACTTAAAAATAAATGATAAAATGGCAATAACTATGTAACTATTAATAATCACTTTAAATGTATATGGATTAAATACTCCAAACAAAAAAAACATGGGGAAGCTGAATGGATAAGAAAACAAGACCCATACATATGTTGTCTGAAGAGACCCACTTCAGATTAAAAGACACAAGCTGAAAATAAAGGGATGGAAGAAGATACTTCATGAAAATGTAAATGAAAAAACAGCTGGTGTACAAAAAGACTTTAAAACAAAGTTATATTAAGAAAAAAAAAAGGACATTATATAATGATAAAGGGATAAATCCAACAAGAGGATATAATTCTAGTAAACATTTATTCATGCAACATAGGTGCATCTACATATATAAAGCAAATATTGATAGACATAAAGGGAAAAATTGATAGTAATACAGTCATAATAGGGAAATTTAATACCCACTGACATCAATGGACAAATCTTCTGGACAAAATCGATAAGAAACATAAGCCTTAATGACACACTAGATCAGATGGATTTAATTGATATTTTTAGAATATTTCACCCAAAGCAGCATTCTTCTCAAGTACGCGTGCAACATTTTTCATGGTAGACCACATGTTAGGCCTCAAGACATTCAATAAATTTAAGGATATTGAAATCTTATCTGACTACAATGGTATGAAACTAGATATCAATTATAAGAGAAAAAACTAAAAATACACCAACACTTGGAGGCTAAATAACATGCTACTAAACAATAAATGATTTTACAATGTTATCAGGAAGAAAATCAAAAGATACTTTGAGAGAAATGAAAATGAAAACAACCACCTAAAATCTGTGGGACACAGCAAAAATGGTCCTAAGAGGGAAATTCATGGCAATACATGCCTACCTCAAGAAAAAAGAAAAATCTCAAATAAGCAAACTAAATTTACACCTAAAGGAACTGGGAAAAGAATGGCAAACAAAGCCCAAAGTGAGTAGAAGGAAGGAAATAATAAAAATTAGAGTAGAAATAAAATATCAGTGGAAAAGTTCTAAATATCAGTGGAAAAGCTCAATGAAACTAAGATCTGGTTCTTTGAAAAGATAAAATTGATAAACTTTAAACAGACTATTCAAGAAAAAAAGAGAAGACCCAAATAAATAAAATCAGAAATGAAAGAAAAAACAATGGATTCTACAGAAATACAAAGGAATATAAGAAAATATGTGAGCAATTATATGCCAACAAATTGGACAATCTGGAAGAAATGAGTTTATTCCTAGAAACATACAATCTCCCAAGACTGAGTCAAGAAGAAACAGAAAATCTGAAGTGACTGATTACTACTAACCAAATTGAATTATTAATCAAGAAACCCCCAACAAACAAAAGTCCTGACTGGATGGCTTCATAAATTTTACCAAACATTCAAAGAAGAATTAACACCTATTTCTCTCAAGCAATTCTAAAAAATTCAAGAGAGGGGAAGGCTCCCATGCTTATTTTACTAGCCATCATTACCTTGATTCCCAAAATGGACACAGACATTACAAATACAAAAGTTATTGGCCAATATTCCTAATGAACATAGATGCAAAAATCCTCAACAAAATATTAACCGAATTCAGCAAACATTAAAAATATCATAGACCATAAGCAAGTGGGATTTATTTCTGCCATGCAAGATTGATTCAATATCCTTGATACACCAATTAACAAAAGAAAATCATGTGATCATATCAAGAGATGCACAAAAAGCATTTGACAAAATCCAGCAGCTATTTTTGATAAAAACACTCAGCAAAGAGGGAATAGAAGGACATGCCTCAGCATAATAAAAGCCATATATGACCAACCCACAACTAACATTATACTCAGTGGGGAAAATCTAAAAGTGTTTTCCTTAAGATCAGGAATAAGACAAAGATCTTGTTCATTTCACAACTTTTACTTAACATAATAATGGAAATCCTAACCACAGCAATCAGACAAGAAAAGAAATAAAAGGCATTCGGATGGGAAAAGAAGTAAAACTGTCATTATTTGTGGATGATATTATATAGAGAGAACCCTAAAGATTCCAACAAACTGTTAAAACTCATAAGTGAATTCAGTAAAGTATCAGGATACAAAGTTAATATTCAGAAATTGGTTGCATTTTTATAGACCAATAATAAACTATCAGAAAGAGAAATTAAGAAAACAATTTTACTCACAATTACATAAAAAGATTAAATACCTGGGAATAAATTTAACCAATGAGGGTAAAAGACCCATATTCAGAAAATTATAAGTTTTGAAGAAATTAAAGAACATATAAATAAATGGAAGCATATACCATGCTCATGGATAATAATAATTAACATCATTAAAATGTCCATACTACCCAAAGCAATCTATAGATTCAATGCAGTTCCTATCAAAATACCAATGTCATATTTTCACAGAACTGACCAATACTAAAATTAATATGGAACCATGGAAGACCCTGAATAAACATGAGAATCTTGAGAAAGAATAAAGTTAGAGGTATCAGATTACCTGATATCAAACTGTCCTACAAAACTATAATAAAAACAACATGGAACTGGCATAAAAACAGAAACATAGATCAATGAAACTGAATAGGAACCTAGAAATAAATCCATACCTATATGGGTCAATTAAGCTATGACAAAGGAGGCCAGAATATATACAATGGGTAAAAACAGCCTATTTGATTAATGGTGATTAATGGGAAAACTGGACAGAAACATGCAAAAAAAAAAAAAAAAAAAAAAGAAACTGGTTCACTTTTTTAAACTATGTACAAGAATAAACTCAAAATGGATTAAAGACTTAAATGTAAAAGACAAAACCATAAAACCCCTAGAAGAAAACATAAGCAGTAAACTCTTTGACATTGCTCTTAGTAATATTTTTTTTATATATATTTCTTTGGGCAATGGAAACAAGAAAATATAAACAAATAGGCCTATGTCAAACTAAAAAGGTTTTGCACAGGAAAGGAAACCAAAAAATGAAAAAACGATTTACTGAATGGGAGAAGGAATTTGCCAGTGATATGTCTGATAAGGGGTTAATATTTAAAATTTATAAAGAACTCATACAACTGAAAACTGGAAAAAAATGTAATTAAAAATGGACAGAAGACTTCAATAGGCATTTCTACAAAGAGAACATAGAGATGGCCAATAGACATGAAAAAATGCTCAACTCACTAGTCATCAGAGAAATGTAAATTAAAACCACAATGAGTTATCGCCTCACACCTGTCAAAAATAAAAAACAATAAGTGTTGGTGAACATGTGGAGAAAAGGGAACCCTTGTACACTGTTGGTGGAATTATAAATTGGACCCAGTTACTTCACTTCTGGTTATTTACCCAAAGAAAATCAAACACTAATTGGAAAAAATACTTTCAAACCTATGTTTTCTGCAGCACTTTTTACAATAGCCAAGATAATGGAAGCAATCTAAGTGCCCATAAATAGTCGATTGGATAAAAAAGGATGTGGTACTCATTATATACAATGGAATACTGTTCAGCCATAAATTACTAACAAAAAATGAAATTGTACCATTTGCAATGACATGAATGGACCTGGAAAGTATTATGCTAAGTGAAATAAGTCAGACAAAGACAAATACCATTTGATTTCACTTATCTGTGGAATGAAATAAACTAACAAAGGAAATGGAAACAGACTGATAGATACGGAGAACAAACTAGTGATTGCCAGATGAAAGGGGGTTTGGGGACTGAGTGAAAGAGGTGAAGGGATTAAGAAGTACAAATTGGTAGTTACAAAATTATCACAGGGATGTGAACTACAGCGTAGGGAATGTAGTCAATAATGTTGTAATAATTGTGTGTGGTGCCAGGTGGGTACAAGATTAATTAGTTGGAGGGATCACTTTGTAAATTGTATAAATGTCCAACCACTATGTTGCACACCTGAAACATATATAAAACAATATTAAATGTCAACTCTAATTGAAAAAAATATCATTACAAAATAAAATAAAATAAAATAGATTCTATTATATAAGGCAGAAAAATAAAGCAAATATGCCAGTTCTGGTATAAACTTTTACCTTAATTTCATCAATTCTTAGATATTCCTATCTCTAGCCTTAATTAGAACTTAATCAACAAGTTTTTGATGTATAGCACTGGGTAGGGGAAATGTTCCATTCCCATTAAATATTCAGGTCAACTAGAGACAACTTTTTTATATAATACCTGTTTAGACATTCCAACTTTTATGTTATTTACCATTACATTTTTACATTCTCTCAATCTAATTGTAGCCCCAGTCAGAGCTTCACCATTTTTTTTTTTTACCACAGTGTGTGGGGGTCCTAATTAAATCAGCTTCACTGCTGCTCCAAACTACTGTTGATTAGATTTCTTATTATAATCTCTGCTTTCCAGGTTTTTAAATTTCTCCAAACTGGAATAATTTGAGCAGACTTGTTTGGGACCCTTTAATGTTTGGGGACCAGCATGGGGTCTCTTTTACCCACCCATCCTTTGATAGTGCTGTATTAAAACCTTTGTTTTAATCTAATCAATGTCTGTTTTATTTATTCTATTTCTTAATAACGATCTAAAGATTTCCACCCTCTCGGTACGTGTCTTGTGGCTCTTCCCTTTCTATTTCCTCTTTTTTTCCCTACTATTAGCATTTGCTCTATTCACCTTATTTTTTAATAATTTTAAAAACTTTTTTTACCTTGTTGGGAAAATAACTATTACTTTCCCAATTAGCCTGTCACCTTCACTTGTTAATTAATCTAATGTTTTTATTATCATCTGTAAAAACCCATTGGGGGAAGCTGAGGTAGCTAATTTGATAAAACTTCTCAAATTGGTTTTTGTTCTTTAGTCGTTATATTTTTATATCCATTTTTAATTTTTATTTTTTTCAATAGGTACCAATAAACAGCTGTTTACAGTAAGAATTCTCTACAAAATTTTCAATTTAGAAGCATTTTCCAATACAAAGTAGCTGTCATCTGGCTACTGAAGGTAGAATCTAATAATCTCCATAGTGAATCAAATCAATAAGCCTTTTTACAGTTTAACTATGAATGCAAGAGGCATCCATAAGAAATTGCAAAGGATGCAGCCCTTGTAAGATCTAAAAGTTCGCTCCCAGAGTTAACCTAAGAAAAAATGAAGGGCTCTGTTTTTAAATAGCTGTCTCAAAACAAGGTATTATATATCCTCCCACCCCTTTAAACAGAATAATGTCATAGATTTCCTAAGCTTAGATACATACCCTATTTAGCTGCCCACCAGATGCATATGCATTTTCTAGCTGGTGGAGATAGTGAGGGTCTGTGGGAGGAGTGGGATCAACAAGAGTACATAAGCTAAATCTTTACAGAATCATGTTTGCCCCCAAAACCAGTTGTGACATTTTCTCCTGCTAATATAAATTTAGAAAGAGAAAAAAGATTCTTGCCATTTTTGCTTCCACTGTATCCTTCAGACAGAGATTTGGAGGTGCCGACATGGCCAAGAACTCTTACCTCTTCCATCCTGTGTCAGATGCCCCACGATGCATAGATGATAGAGGCTTTGTTCATCCCTCTTGTAACCATGTTAAATTTGCGAAGAAAAAAAAAAAAAACAGCAAACAGCAAGCAGTTGCCTGGGTTCTAGATGAATAGAAGCACTACTACTAGGGAGACAAATAAAAAATCACCTTGCAACAGTAGAAGGTAGGAGGGGGCGAGGATGCTAGGCTGCTACTCCTGAGAGGCTGAGTGGGACAGAAGTTATGGCAGTGGTAGCCCGCAGCTGCAGACTCCTCTTAAAGGGGCCATGTCTGCAAGCGGACTTTTGCGGTGATGAAACTACTCACTCTGAATACTGGTGCCAGGTTGACTGCATGGGGCGGCACCAGGGACTTACAGGGGGACACTGAGTTGTCGCAGTAAGGGCTGGAGGTGAGGCTCTTTCCCGTGCAGAAGTGCTGGTTGTATCTTTTGTTCCTCTGTTGAGTCCTCTTCCCTCTCAGAATGTGGACTCAGCCCGCCATAACTGAGACAGCATCAAACTGGTTAACAGAGGTCTCTCCACCTAGAAGATTCCCTAAAACTCCATCTCCCCCAACTTGTGGCCCTACCCAAGCCACATTCAGGTGTGTGCTCAGATAGTTCTGTGCTTTTTGCTGAGCAGCGCAAAGATGTGCACTAGTGGCAGCTGAACTCGGTTTCTGGTGTGGGACATTGAGGCAACTATAAGCATAGCATCTGTAGATTACTTGCTGAATCTTAACAGGTTCACATGCAGAGTTCAAAACACTGGTTATAAAGATGCTCAATGAACTTAGGGAAAGTGTAGATGAACTCAGTGAGAACTTTAACAAAGAGATAAAGAATGTAAATGGAAATGGAAATTTTAAAAAGGAACCAGTCAGAAATGAAGAAAACATTATCTGAGATGAAGAGGATAGTAAAAGGAATCAACAGAGTGGATGAAGATATCGAACCACCTATATAGAGGATGGGGAAGCCAAGGACACTCAATCAGAACAGCAAGAAAAAAGAAGCTGAGGCTATAATAATAATTTAAGGAGCTTATTAGACACAATTAAATGTTAAATTATTCATGCTATAGAGGTACCAGAAGGAATAGAAGATGTTGAAGAGCTATTTGAAGAAATAATGATAGAAGACTTCCCTCACCTGGTAAAGGAAATACACATGCAACTCCAGGAAGTTCAGAGTCTCAAAAAAGATGAACCCAAAGAGGACCACACCAAGACACATAGTTAAAATGTGAAAGGTTAAATGCATGGAGAGATTCTTAGAAGCAGGAAGAAAAGCAATTAGTTACTTACAAGAGAGCACCAGTGAGACTGACAGCTGACTGCTCAAAAGAAGCTATGCAGGACAAAAGAAATTGACTTAAAATATTCAACATGATGAAAAACCAGAATCTACAACCAAGAATACTTTATCAAGCAAAGCTATCGTTTAGAGTCAAAGGACAGTTAAATAGATTCTCAGACAAGGAAAAGCTTAAAAAGTTCATCATCACCAAGCCAACATTACAGGAAATGTGGAGGGACTCTTTTAAGAAGAAAAAAATATGTAAGAAAAACATGAATAAAGAATTGTATAACTACATTCCTATCAAATTACCTCAAAGGGAAAAGAAGTGATCCATTTAAAAGATAGAGTAGCCAGTTTTTTTAAGGATGTAGAGCAAAAAATCAAGAGATTTGTATGGAAACAAAAGACTCCAATTTGCCAAAGCCATCCTGAGAAAAAAGAATGAAGCTAGAGGCATCATTCTGCCTGACTTCAAATTATACTACAAAGCAACAGTAATCAAAATGGCATGGTATTGGCAACAAAACAGACACACGGACAAGTGGAACAGAATAGAGAGTCTAGAAGTAAGCCAATGTTTATATGGGCAATTTTCAATGAAAAAGCCAAAAACATGCAGTGGAGAAAGGAAAGCCTCTTCAATAAATGAGGCTTGGAAAACAGGAAAGCCATCTGTAAAAGAATGAAACTAGATTGTTGTCTATAACCACACACCAAAATTTATTCAAAATAGATTAATAACCTGAATATGAGATCTGAAACAATAAAATTCATAGAAAAAACCCACAAGAACTAAACTCAAGGACCTTGGACTTTCAGAGAATTTTACGAGTTTGGCCTTGAAAGCAAAGGAAGGAAAAGCTAAAATAAATGAATGGGACTACATCAAACTAAAAAGTTTCTGCTAAGCAAAAGAAATCATCAACAATGTAAAGAGACAACCATCCAAAAGGGAAAATGTATTTGCAAGCAAAGCCTCCGATAAGGGCCTAATATCTAAAATATACAAAGAACTCATACAACTCAATAACAGCAATAACAACAACAAAGCCAATCAAAACATGGGTAGAGGACCTGAACAGATACATCTCCCTAGAGGACATAAAAATATCCAACAAATATTTGAAAAGATGCTCAACATCTAGCTATTAGGGAAATGCAAATCAAAACCACAATGACATACCATCTCACAACTGTTAGAATAGCTATAATCAATAGGACAAATAATAATAATGTCGGAGAGGATGTGGAGAAAAAAGAACCCTCGTACACTGCTGGTGGGACTGCAAATTGGTACAGCCACCATGGAAAACATAAAGCTTCCTCAAAAAACTAAGAATTGACCTACTGTATGATCCAGCAATACCTCTACTGGATATTTACCCCAAGACTTGAAAACCCATATCTGAAAAGATATTTGTACACTGATGTTCATAGCAACATTATTCACAGTGGCCAGGACATGGAAGCAACTGAAGTGTCCTACAATAGATGATTGGCTAAAGAAGCTGTGATTCATATATACAATGGAATAATTATTCAGCCATAGGAAAAGATGAAAACTGCCATATGCGACAACATGGATGGACCTTGAGATAATTATGCTAAACGAAATAAGCCAGACAGAAAATGTTGAAGATAATATGATATCAATTAAATGTGGGATATAAACCTAAAAGCAACAAATAAACAGGACAAACAGAGATTTATGGACATGGACTATAGATTAGTGGTTACCAGAGGATAAGGTGATGAGCAGAGAGAGGAAGTAGGGATCAAATATGTGGTGACATAAATATAACTATGGGTGGTGAACACATAGTGTAAAATAATTATATATAATATAATATATATATATGTACATATATATATAATTGTATGCCAACTATATTTGAAAAAAACTCATTGAATGATAGCATGTAAATACGAGCAACTAATTGTTCATTATATTTCAATTAATCTGGAAAAAAACGGGGGGAAAAATAAAACAACTGTGTGGGAAGAAAAAATAATTTTTCTTCTACTTTTCTAAATTCTTCTGGCTAGACTAATAATCAAATTAACATGAGACAGTTTAACAAAAGAAAATGACAAAATTTATTATGTATGTATGTATGTATGTAGATTCCTTAAGAATATGATACCTGAGGACAGACACATTGGGCAGTTGAGGTTTATATGGAGATGTGATTTGGTACTTCAAAGGGCAGGAAGGCAATTCACATGGAGATAGAAATGCAAATGTTTGGTAAGTAAATGTTTGCTGGGCCATCTTTAACAGCGGGACATAAAGGACTTTGATCAAATGAGCCTTGCTAGATTCCTCCCTGTCTGATTTATATTAAACTATAGTTATCTATGATAATAGCTCCCTTCTTAGAAGGTCCTCTACCTAATTCTTTTATGCAATTAGGGGGAAGTTCAAAGGTTCTTTCTGAGTCTTTCGTTTCTTAAAAATAACTAGCTTAAAATAACATCCCCAAAGTAATATTTTGGGGTGGCAAACTGCTTCCCTCACTGGCTTAGGTTCATCTTCTCAGAGTTCTTATGGCAACCAGGAAACACTTTTTCCATGGATATGCTGACTTTGTGTTTTAATTTGATGCCTTTCTCTATGTTTATCTGTCTCACACAGTATCTTATATTCCCAGTGCCTGGTATAGAGCTGATTTGTGAAAGACAGTTAAAACAACAGACACAAGCGAATACTACCATGAAAAGATCATTGATCCAGCAGTCAGGAGATTCAGGTTTTAGGATCTGTTTTAGTACAAACTATTGACCTTGGTTAAGTCATTTTTTCCTCTTTGAGCTTTGTGTGAGGTGAGGAGCCTTTTCTAGGCGATCTCCAAGGTTCCTTGTAGCTCTGAGATTTTGGGATCTCTCTTTGGCACCAAGGGTTTGTTCTACTGGCTCTCTTGGCTTTCCAGATTGCGAGGACCCATCTTTGCCCTTCTCATTTTCTATATTCCTGTCACTTCAGAATGTGCTGATAAGCAGAGCCTGGCCTCTTTCCTTAGCTGGGCTTGGACGCAATCAGCAGTGGCTTTGGATTCTCCTTGTATCCAAAACAAGAATGACCTGAAATTCTCAGATGTCCTTCTTAATTCATCTTTTTTTTTGTGTCAGAACATTTCAAATAGGAAGTTTCTAATGCTGCTTCTGTCTCTGAATTGTCACAATAATCAGTAGGAAGGTATAGAATCTACATGCTTCTAAAGCCAACCTTCCCTGGCAGAAATTAGAAATTTCTGGTGGCCACAGCTCCCTCCCCAGAATGCCCACAGTCTTAGTCAGCCCTATGAATGTTTAATCTTTTTTTAAATTTATTTTTCAATTATAGTTGACATATAATATTTCAGGTGTACAACATAGTAACTAAATATTTATATATCTCACAAAGTGATCACCCCTATAAATCCAGTATGCATCCAACACTATACATAGTTATTACAATATTATTGACTATAATTCTTATACTATACTTTACATACCCATGACTATTTTGTAACTACCAATTTGTACTTCTTAAACCCTTTCTCTTTTTCATTCACCTCCTGAACTCCCCTCCCATCTGGCAACACAAAATGTTCTCCGTTTCCATGAGTTTGTTTCTGTTTTGTTTAGTTTGTTCCTTAGATTCTACATGTAAGTGAAATCATATGGCATTTGTCTTTCTCTGTCTGACTTACTCCTCTCAGCCCAATACCCTCTAGGTCCACCCGTGTTTTTGCAGATGGCAAGGTTTTATTCATTCATTTATTCATTTATATGGTTGAGTAACATTCCATTGTGTGTGTGTGTGTGTGTGTGTGTGTGTGTGTGTGTGTGTGTGTGTACTACCTCTTCTTTATCCATCATTCATTTCATTATTGGACAGTCAGGATGCCTCCCTATCTTGTTGTTGTAAATAATGTTGCAAGGAACATAAGATGCATATGTCCCTTCAAAGTGGTATTTTAGGTTTCTTAGGATAAATACCTGGAAGTGGAGTACTTCCTTTTTCATCTCTTCTTAAACCCTTTGTTTTAAACTGTAGTTTGTATTGCTACACAAGCTTTTTTTTATTTGTTTCCATTGTCATGAAATATCTTTTTTCATCCCTTCATCCTAGTCTATGTGTGTCTTTCAATCTGAAGTGAGTCTGTGAAGGTAGCGTGTGTAAGAGGATGGTTTCCTTATCCATTCAGCCACCCTATCTTTTTATTGGAGCATTTAATTTTTTTTCATTTGAAGTACTTATTGATAGATATGTAGTTATTACCATTTTATTATTTGTATTTTTAATACATATGTTGTTCTTTTTTAAGAAGTCCCTCCAACATTTTCTGTACTACTGGCTTGGTGATGATGACTTTTTTAGATGTTTCTTGTCTGGGGAGCTCTTTATCTGCCCTTTAGTTCTAAATGATAGCTTCTCTTGAATGTAGGTCTTTACTTTTCATCACTTTGAATATTTCATGCCAAATACTTCTGGCCTATAATATTTCTATTGAGAAATCAGCTGACATTCTTATGGGAGCTCCCTTGTAGGTAACTAATTGCTTTTCTCTTGCTACTTTTAAGACTCTCTTTGATTTTAACCTCTGGCATTTTAATTATGATGTGTCTTGGTGTGGGCCTCTTTGGGTTAATCTTGTTTGGGACTCTGAGCTTCCTGGGGTTGTGTACCTATTTCCTTCACCAGGTTAGGGAAGTTTCCCATCATTATTT
This sequence comes from Cynopterus sphinx, assembly GCA_030015415.1. Classification (NCBI taxonomy): domain Eukaryota; kingdom Metazoa; phylum Chordata; class Mammalia; order Chiroptera; family Pteropodidae; genus Cynopterus; species Cynopterus sphinx. Next base: position 67,799,610 of record CM057383.1, read on the forward strand.
CTTCAGATAGTTTTTCAATTCCTTGCCTTCTCTCTCTCTCTCTTCTTTTTTTGATACTTCCATGTTATAAATTTTGGTATGCTTTTTGTCTCATAAGCCACTTAAACTATCCTCAATTTTTTTAGATTCTTTTTTCCTTTTGTCCTCTGATGTGGTGTTTTCTGCTATCTCATTTTCCACTCACTGATCTGATATTCTGCTTCAGCCAATCTGTTGATTTTTTCTAGTGTATTATTATCTTCTGTTACTGTATTTTTCATTTCTGACTTTCATTTCTACAGCTTTTTTTATTCTTACCATATTTTTGTTGAAGTTCTCACTGAGATTATTGCACATTCTAATAATCAATATTTTGAACCCTGCATCTGGTAGATTTATTATCTCCATTTTGTTCTTTTTCTGGAATTTTGTTCTCTTCTTTTATTTGGGACATATATTTTTGTCTCTTCCTTTTTTGCTGCCTCCCTGATTTCATTTCTATGTATTAGGTAGGGCTCCTAAGTCTCCTAAGCTTAGTAAAGTGGTTTTATGTATATGGTATCCTGTGGAGCCCAATGGCACAGGCTTCCCTGGTCACCTGAGCCAGGTGTTCAAGGTCTGTCCCTTGTATGGAATGTGTGTGTGCCCTCCTTTTGCAGTTGAGCCTTGATTGCTGTTTGCATGTTGATGGGAGAGATTGACCCTCGGGCTAATTGGTTATGAGGACTGGCTGTTGAGGGGCTTACCCTACAGAGCAGGATTCACTTTAGCAGGGCTCTGTTGCCTGCCCACTCTGCCCTTTGGATGTGTCCTCCTCAGATGTAGACCTGGACAGTGCCCCAGCTCTGGTGAAAGCCAGCCATTGGGCATGTCAGCACAAGGGCCTCCTAGTAGGGGCACAGATGTAGGCCAAATTCAGCTGTAGCCTGTACACTGCCCAGGGCTACTTGGCAAGAGTCACCAAGCAATCCACAGGGGCTGCCTCCCATGGTGGGCTTTTAGATGCCTCAAGAGGCCAAGCCAAAAACTGAGGCTGGCTACATCCAGTTCCAGGCTTGGGGCTGCTCAACAAGAGGTATAGGGCATGCTGAGGTCAGGCGCTGCTTCTTTGGGTTTTGTGAATCTTTGAGAGACTTTTGGGAAGTCTGAAGAGATTTTTAGAAATGAGTCAAGACGGGACATTTGTATGGAAAAAAACACTGGAGGCAGCTTGGCCAGGCCCACAAGTTGAGAGGAGTGGGGTCTTAGGAAGGGCAGCCAGGTTGATGGAGACTCAGATATCTTGGGTGCCTGCATCTGCAAGCCAGGCGAGGGAGGACTCAACAAAGGAAGAGCATGCCAGCACTTCCGTCTGGAAGAAGGCTGCCCCTCCAGCCCTTACTCTGAAGCCAGACAACTCAGCTCCTCCCCATATGTCTCTGGCACCTTTTGGGCAGCTGTTCCAGCAGTGGAACTCAGAGCAAGTGAGTCTGTAACTTAGTAAGTCAGCAAAGGGGCCCATTAATGGGAAAGTCTGTGACTCCCTCAGCCCTCCATCTCATCCGGCCACAATTTTCACTGATTTTCACAGCCAGAAGTTGTGGGGATCTCTCTTCCCAGCACTGGAACCCTAGGCTTGGGAGCCCAGTGTGGGGCTGGTATCCCTTGCTCTTCCAGGGGCACCTTTGCAGTGGAGATATTTTCCCCAATTCTCAACTACAACAAATGGATGTGGGACCAGCCCATTTTGCATCTCTGCCCCTTCTACCAGTCTTGAGTTGGTCTTTTCTGTGTGTTCCTTGTTGTTGGACTTCTGTTCAGCCAGACCTCAGGTGATTCCCATTGATGGTCGTTCTGTATTTTGTTATAATTTTGATGAGGTTGTGAGAGGAGTCATGCACAGTGTTGATCTTCTATGCCATATTGACCAGGGGTCTATATGTTTAATTGTAAGACCCATGTAACTCTTCTCATGTTTCTCATATAATAGTCAGCATATTTATTGAACACCTGCTATAGGCAGGTATTATTTTAGGTGCTTAGAACACATAAAGAACAAAGCAGACAAAATCCCTGCTCTTGGGGAGCTTACATTTTAGTAAGTGGGTAGAGAGGCAAACCACATAAATAAGCAATATAATAAATAAGTAAAGTATAAAATAAACTAAGAGGTGGTAATTACTATAAAAATAAAGGAAGTAGAGCAGGGAGGACAAAGAGCCTCTCTGAGATTTGAATCAAGTTATGGAAGAAAGTGAGGATATGTGCCAGCTCTTCTGGGGGAAGAATGTTCTAGGAAAAGGGCAGAGCCATGCAAAGACCCCAAGGTGAGGTGATGCATGGGTGGCATGGGAGGAACTGTGAGGATTCAGTATTATCTGTCAGAGCACAATGCCTAGGACATAGTAGGCCCACCATCACTATTTGTTGGAGGTGCAGCCAAATGACCTGTGATTTATCAGAATAGTGCCACTTACTAAATCTACTCTGGTCCTGTGGGATAAACTGGTGAGTCTGAATCAGACAAAACTGTTTGCATTCTGGCCTATCACTTATTAGCTTTGTGATCCTTGGCAAATTACTTATCTTCATCAAGTTTCTATTCTTCATCTTTGCAGAAGGGCCATGACTAGGGCTCACAGGATAGTTGTAGGACTTGACGAAGTAGCCATGTGGAAATGGCTAACTCACTTACAGGAGCATGGTACAAATGAGTGCCCAATAATGTTAGTCCCTGGTCCAACATTCCCCTGGTCTTTGGGCAAGACGTTTATTTTCTTTCAGCCTCAATTTTCTCTTTCAAAAAACAGAGTATAGCTATCCCTATGCTGCCTATTGCCTAGACTTTAATAACTGTCAAGTGAAACAATATGGATTGTTATACTTTAAATATAGATGGAAAGTTTCCAGGGGCAGGGGCTCTATGTATATGTGTGTGTGTGCACACGTGTGTGTACATACATATGTGTACATATGTAATATTGTGTGTGTGTGCAGCTGTGTAGGACACAGATATACTTTTTAGTATTTGTAAATGCTTCAAGGACAAGAAAACTGTATTTTTGTATAAGAGCATATGCCTCCCACACATTAGGTGCTCAATAAATCCTTACTGAATGAATGAATGTGTTGCTGCAGGTTCGAGATTCTGAGGTAAGGGATACAAGCCTCAGACTGTTGGAAGAAAATGCTGTAGCCAACTGTGACATAGCTCTTTATTCCAGCAAGGGCACACCAACCTTATAGGGTGGTGGCCTCTTTTATTTATGGGTTAAACAGTAGTGACAAGCTGCCAGATAATGGAATCCCCCACATTCATACTGGGCACATGGTTACATAAGGGGAGAAGTGCTGAGTCACTGCCACTCAGAAGGGTGTCAGGAGGGAGCCTTAATGCAGCCATCTTTCTTTGTCCTCACAATGAAACAGTGCTGATGAAAATGCTCTTTGCTGTATTGAATTTGTGAACTAAAATTATTAGAGCTGTTTGCTTTCAGGTAGCAAGGATGTGGTACCATTTTGATTATATTTAGAGTATGTTTATGGAGGACTCAACTATGTGCCAGGCACTGTACAAAACACTTTCTTGTTTTAAACTGCCAACAGCTCAATAAGGAAGGTATAATTGTTGTTACTATTTTATGAATGAGGCAACTAAGATTCAGAGATTAATGTTTTGATGTGGCTAGTAAATGAGGGATCTGCAACTGGAACCCAGCCTTCCAGAGCTAATGCACTTGGCTGCTACTCTGATGGCTTCCTGAAATGTCACTGCCCCTCTTCATGGTCTGATCTCTCAGGAGAAGGAAGAGAAAAGCAGGCCAGGAGGAAAGTCCCAGATATAAAATCACTTCTCAGGTCATTAGAAATATTTCTAGAAAAAGGTAAGAAGGTGAAGGGATTACCTTTTCTTGCCTGGTCAAAGATAAGGACTGCTTTCTGCTGTATACCTGAGTTCATCATTTTCTTTTTGGTCTCAGAATGTGTTAAGAACTTGGGGGAGTTATGAGAGACCTGGGCCTTATATTTCCTTCTTAGGTGCCTAAAGCCTGAGGATATATGTGTATATGTTTGTGTATGTATAAGTATATGCATAAATAAATGTATGTGTATATACATGTGCAGCATATAGTATATGTATTCATGGTGTATGTGTGTGTGCGTGTGTGTGTATGTGTGTGTGTGTGTGTATCTATTTTTTAGGGCCAGTGCAAGGGTCTCTTTTTGTAAAGCCTCCCCTAAACATGCCTGGGTAGCACTGGGATCTCTCTGCCTAGTGCCCGCACTGCCTTGAGCCTTGGCTATGTGACTGTACTTCCCAGCCTGTGCCTGGTGAATGATATCTATATCTGTCTCTTTCAAAGAATGTCTTGTTTCTTATTAGCTTTCTTTCCTTTTTCAACTGATGCCTAATGAATTCATACTGAGTTTGTAGATGAAGAAATGAATGCTACCACTGTCTACACCAGTCTTAGGGAGCTCATTATCTACCAGTGATCACTCGTGTAATGACCTAGGAACACCAGGCTTCATGGAGCCAACCTAGATGTTCTCCTGTTCCTCTCAAATCTGTGGATCTGAATGGCCAACTGTGGTTGTCAGGAGAGCCTTTCTTCTGTAGTTTGGAGTGTTTCCCATCTGGTGCCTGTGTTCATGTCCCCTTGCCTGCTGGCTTCTCTTTGGATCTGTGGGGAGAAGGAAAGTGTTGGGAAGTTGCTCTTCCTCGTATTTAATGTGTTCCACTCCTGTTGCGTCCCTGGTGCTCAAGTTCCAGACAATTTCCTTCCTGCCAGGTTCTGTTGCTGAGCACAGCAGGTGGGCCTTGTTTATAATTCACTTGCACCATTAACGCTAGGATAGCACCATAAGATCTACTGATCCAATCAATTTCCCCAGTCCCAGATGCCACTTGACAATGGATGTGAGGTTAGCTTTGGGGGTCAAGGCATTTCAAAGCTCATCCTTATCTGCTTTCTCCAGTGAGAGGCTTAATCCATTGGCAGTCACAGAGCAATCTCAGTCCTTCACACTAATGAAAAATCTGTACCAAAATACTAATCTCCCCCAATCATGGTGATTTGGCTCTGTACCATAATAGTAATAATCACAATAACAGCTCTCAATAATGTCAATTAAAGTGCAAACATTTGGCACTTACTATTTGCTGGAGTACTGCTAAGCTTGCAGCTAATCTTTGGAAACAACCTTAGGAACATCTAATATTTTCTCTATTTTTTTGGATGGGGAAACTGGGGTTTGGAGAGGTTAATTACTTGCCCAAGGTGAGTAGCAGAGCCCAGATTCAGCCTCTGTCTAAAGCAGATGAAAAGCTTGTGCTACAAACCACTACCTTGTATCACCTCCCTCTGGGATGAATTGTATGGTTTTGTGAACGGAAGTGGAAGACAAGGGAAAGTTCTCCAACATGCCATCCTAATTATTTTTTTATTAGCATTGACAATAAGATGAGTCACTGAGTGGGGGGATGATGAGTAGGATTAAAACATCCCCTATAGGTTCACTTTTAGTAATCAATTATACATTTATTGAGTTACAACTAGGTGAAAAACATTGTCCTAGATGTTTTATAAAAACAAAGATAAATCATTCATTCAATAAATATGAGAGATGTGGAGTCAGACATAGATTCTAAAACAAAAGATAGGGAGTGAAATGTTGGGGATGAGGGTGGAGGAGAAATAACAAACCACAGATCTGATTTAGAAAAAAAAAATTTCTTTATGATCATTAAAGAACATTTTTTCACATATAACATCACCTTTGGTCTTTAAACAACCTTGTAAAGAAGACAGTGCCAGTAGCATATCTCCCATTTTATGGGAAACTAAGGCATAGGGAGATTTCAGGCTTTGACCATGGTCATATAGGCAACATGTGGCAAAGCCAGGTTGAACATAGGCCTTCTGACTTCAAGCCCAGACTCTTCTAGAGTCACTTCTATTAGAGCCCAGTGCAGAGGCTGGGTCCAAGTAGAACTTGGCCGTGCATTCGATGTCCTATGTACCGCTGAGGCTGGCTCTGGAGCTGCCCAGGCTCTGCTCTCGTTGGAGATTGGGAGAGTGCATACTCCTACCCAATACTTTGCTACTCAGGAACTTTCTTCTCCAGTTTGTAGGAAAATTCAAGAACCTAATGTTCAGACAGTATGAGGTTCATTCTCTTCAATGTCAGTTTCTGCCACATTCACAGTATCCTCACACATAGCTAAGCACCCATTAAGTGAATTCTCTGCTCTCTTGGCCATCTGCCACATGTTGGTCAAATCAACTTCCTTAAAGCACAGCTCTGGTCCTGGCCCTTCCTTACCTGGAAACTCCATGGCTCCTTAACCTTGACATTCAATGTTCCCCCTGGGATCTGAATTTAACACTCATCTCTGAGCCCCTCAGAAATGATGTGCTCCTTAAAAGTTGGTTTAGTCACTGTGCTTTAGATACCCTTGCTTTTCCCAGCACGTACCTGGAAGGCCTTCCTGTCTAGCACATGCCCCAGAACTCACTGTGTGGCCTGCATCTTCCAAGAATCTTGCTCCCACTGCCTGGGCCCAGGGAAGCATTTCTGCCTGATTCCCAGCACTTAGTCCTCACTTGATGATGAAGGCTGTGTTGCCTTGTGGAAGCTGCTTCACTACTATCAGCATCAAGAAATCTTGAGTGCATTGCTTTACTTTTTTTTCCACACAAGGACATTATACTTTTCCAGTAAGCCTCTTAAGGGCAGATAGCACATCTGAGAATTCTGACAGCCCAACACAGAACTGGCCCAGAGTTTATGGGGTCACTGGCAAAGTGCTCTGGAGTTGCTGGAATCTGGGAGCTATGCCCTGTCCCCACCTACATGGCAGCCCCCTTGGCAGAGGTACAGTGCTTGCAGCCTTCCTCTCTCCTTCCAGCAGCCTGAGCTGGGTTCTCATTGTTATGTGCTCCCTTCACCAAGGCCCCTATAGGGTGTGGGGTATTGAGTGAAGGGTTAGCACCCTTGATTAGCTAGGAAGTCAAGGATTTTCCCAAGGTTGCCCTGAGACTTGCAAAGGAAGATATAAAGCCTTCAGTCCCTGAACTTCCAACCCACAGACTCACCTGGCTCTGCCTGTGGTTTTTGTGACATCTCCAGGCCACAGTAGAGGAAAGATGATGAGGCTTTGACAGTATAGGTAAGAGGTGTGTTCTCTTCTGTGGCCTGTGACAAATGTAGAATTTAAGGACAGCTCCTGGAGAGGTTATCCTCAGCATTCCTGAGCCTCTCACATACTTGCTGAACATAGTGTTCTCCCCAGGATCCCTTATTCTGAGGGAAGGCTCCCTTTTCATCTAGGGCCTGGGATCTGGCTGAGAGCCAGAATGCCTGGGGTATGTATGGAAGGCTCTCAGAGGTAAGCACTGTGGCTGCTGGTAGACCCAGGGGGGTGGTAGCTGTGGAGAGGACAAGAGAGGAGGTGAGTGTTTGGTTAGACTAGCTGGGAGGGGAGTGAATGCAGTCTCAGATCCTAGTCTAGGGTCAGCTCTGAGCAGCAGCTCATGCTCTCCTGGCAGCCAGAGCACCTGGGCCAGTGACGAGTGACCCAGAGAGGTAGCAAGGGACCTGGGCAGGCTAAAGTCACTGAAACGTCATTAGCCTCATTATACAGAGAAGGGGGCCCAGGCTCAGGGGGTTAAGTGATTTGCCCAGGTCTTAGAGCTAGACGTTGAGAAAGTAAGGTTATTATTTTTTAAATTATTAACTAGTTCTTTTAACTGAAAAACAATCCAACCTCTTAGTTTAAAATGCAAACAGTAGAGTACACTTTAGAATAAAAAGCAGGTCTTTCTCCTGCCCTTGTATGTAGTTCTAAACCTCTTCTCCAGGGGCCAACTAGCCGACAGTAGTTTCTGTTTGCTGCTCTTCACACAGCCTGGTGCCAGGCTTTCTTCAAGCTGATGGTCATCAGTGCTTATGGGCCTGGATGTCGGGAAAGAAGTGAAATGGACCATGAATGTGCTCTTAGGCAATTCCCAGAGCTTGGATGATACTAGTAGAATAAATACATTGCTTTGCATGTTGAAGAGTACACCACTTATTTTTTTCATGGACCTTTATTTTACAATATGTAGCTTTTCTTTATTTCTCCTCCCCTACCACTTGGAGAGCTGAAGGAGCTAGTCATGGGCTTCCTTGAAGAATGCATCCACTAAAGATAGCTACTTACTCACCTGCTCTGGTTAGGACTTAAAAAAAAAAAAAAAAGACAGGGCCTTACTTTATGATAATGGTGACTGAGACACCAAAAAGGCTGATGTGTATGTGAAGTGACCATGGACAGGACAGATGTATGAGGTCTCCACATGGGCATCATGAAGCCAGGCCAAGGGACCAGGTCTTCATGTCTGTGATGCAGCAGCTCTCAACATCAGGACTTGCTTCTTTAATGTAAACATCAATTAGAACATTTTTTCTCTTAATTTAACCTCAGTGGATCTGGAGATTCTCTGTGTACCATCATTCATGAGCCTTTAGTAACCCATCTCTGGCTTCAGATGGTTAAATTCCAAGTGCATCTCCCCTTTTCATCACACAGCTCCCCACCCCACTGCTCTTTTTATTTTGCAGTCTGCTGAGCTCAGCTTTTTTTCACATCTCCTATGGAAGGTTGCAGTGCACACGACTTGGACAAACTTCTCCAGGACAGCCCCTCTCCTTCCAAACATCTATACAGATTCCAAGCAGGAAGGGAGGGCTGTGTTTATCTAGAGTTAATTAAAATGTTTTTCTTAAAAGCAATTTCTCTCCACATCTTTCTGTTCCAAATGTGTTACATCAATTCTAGCACTGGGTTATTTTATTTCAAAGCCTCAGCTTACTTGGTCTCTGCTAGGAGCTTGGCTTACCCAGGGCCCAGACTGGTGACCTCAGATAAATGTGGGAGACATATTTCGCCAGCTGGATGAAGCCAGGCTTCTCCACATCCTACCCTATGGTCTTCTTCTTACTTCCCCTGGCTCTCTGTGATTGGTGATTAACTCCATCTTCTTACCTCTAACTATCTCCTTTTCAGCAGAAAGGAGATGTGTGTGCTGCAGCCTCCTTGCCTTGTTTGTGAAGGAGGCTGAGTTTAGTACGAGGTTCATGGAGGTAGTCCGCTTTAGATACAGAGCCTTGCCCTGGATCTGGGGGAAGAGAGAGAGAGAGAGTGAGAGAATGGAGACTGGGCAAAAACACATCAGATTCATAGAAAAGACACTCTCAGCTTCCTAGCCTCATGGACTCCCTGCCATTTCCAAAACTCACCGTACTGCATTCCACTAGAGGCTTCTGTGTCTTTCTATGTCCTTCTTTCTATCTGGGATCTCCTCCCTGCTCGCCCTACCACCTTAAAAATACCTTGCCAACTCAAGTCAGACACTTCATCCTCAGGGCCACCTTCCATTTCTGCCCCATAAGGTCCCCCTGCTACATACTACATGCCCTGTACTTTTTCTTCACCATCTGTAATTATGGCATCAGCTACTTGGAAATGGGATCAATGTCTCCTCTCTTGACTGTAAGCTCCAGAAGGCCAAGGGGTGTATCCCAGGGCCTGGACATTGCCTGCCACACTGTAGACATTCAGTAGAAATGTTTTTGAATGAATAAAGTATAAATCTTATAGCAGCAGTAATTGTATATGCTTTGGCTAGTCTAGGGTAAAAGAATCACACTTCACTCATCTGTAAAGTAATGTTCCACCCATTTTCTCATTTGAAATTTTCTCATTTTCCTTAGCAACCCTGTAAGGTAGATGTTGGGGGTGTTATTTTTCTATTTTACAGAGGTTTAGAGACAGGTTCAATGTCATACAGCTTTTCACCTCCAATCCCTGATTGTTCTCGTATGCTAGGCTGAGTCTGAGTGAGGAAGGAGGACTGACTGCTTCAGGGAAAGCTTCTGGGATGGGGTTGACTTGGAGCAGCATTTTGGAGGTGAGAAGGCTGTGGATTAATATTAGCAAGAGGTATGGAGGCTGTCTTTTGGGGAGAGAATGTGGATGCAGTCTAGACTGCCTCTGTATACTTCCTGAGGGAGCCTTGAATGGGTATAGAGAAAAGAAAGCATATGTGTCTCATTTACTGAGTGCATTACACCTAAACTCCCAACAGCTTTTCAAGGCAGGCATGGTCACCTACGATTTACAGTTGTGGAAATGAAACTCAGAGGTTAAGTAACCAGCTTAAGGCCACATAGTGGCACCTGGGTTTGGAAACCAGGGATGTCTGCTCTGACCCCTGGTGAGGGAACATTGTTTAGAGGTGGATTAAGGGCTTTGTCTGCAATCTACATGGGAGATTGTTTAGAGGGGAAAAAGATGAGGGATTCCTTATGTCTTGCTTATTAGTGTCCAAGATTGGGAACAGCTATTGGTAGTTGTGCGTTCCAAGCAGATACATGCAGCAGTTACTTTAGTCCCTGAGTATCCTCCACTAAAGTCAGGCCTGGCTGAGACAGCCAGTGTCTTCAGTTTATCTGGATGAGTCCAGACCTAGTCTGGCTCCCAGGCCAATGCCAAGTACCCCAGCTAACCTGCCATATTATAACTAATCACAAACTCCAGAGAGCATCTCCTGGTAGTAATTCTAAAAGTTGAGAACATCTGAACTTATCATTTTGCCAAGGACATCCCATAATTATTCTTTTGTTATTTGCCCTCTAATTTGACAAATGTGCAGGTGGGCCCTAGATCTATTTGCATTTCACTTGTCTTCTTCTTAAACACCACATTAATCGTTATAATTACATTCCCACATTCTCTCAAATACCAACTGTGTGCCAGGTTCTGGGATATATAGAGAGAGCCAGTGTAGAGAGTAGTGGGTGAGAATTGATCTTTGAAGCAATGGCCTGACAAGCTGAGTGATCTGGGCAAGTTTCATTCAACCTTTCTGCCTTTGGGTTCCATATCTGCATGAGGTGAGAATGAGAGTCTCTGCCTCATGTGGTTCATCTGAGGAGCAATGAGTCTGAAATAGTACTTTGCGCATACTAAGTAAATATTCAGTAAATATCTGATATCATAAAGTATACTTTATGAGATAAAATCAGAGCTTCAAAGTACCTCAGAGATTGTTTAGTCCATTTTTTTTTTTCATTTTACAGAATGAAACTGAGGCTCAGAGAGGTGACTTTCAGAGCTAGTGAACATCCAGGTCCCTGCCTTGCACATCCTGGAGGACAGGGCCTGCCTCACACCACTTGTTGCCAGGGAGACAGGGTGCTTACACATATGCTCAACTGTATCAGATCACAAAGGCTGATTCTCCCTCAAGGAGGCCAGAGTGCCTGGGGTGGCCCCACTCTCCTGCCCTGGCCACCCTGCTACCCTGCATGCCCCATTTAAGATGTTGTTTTCTGCTGGGGGTTTCTCCTAGCTGGGAGTCAGAATGGCAGAGAAGCCCCACATCCATTTGTCTTGAGGAGCCTGGAGCATCATGAGGAATAATCAAGGTCTTGCTGCCCACAGCTGAGAGAAAATCTGTAATTAATCCGGCTGCCCCTCTGATTTCCTCTGTCCTCTCCGCCAACAAGCACCCTATAGTGGCTGTCAGCCTCTTCTCTGATCCTGCCTGAAAAATCACAGTTAAAAATGTAATAGCCCTGTGAGGATGACAGAGAGAGACATCAGTGGAGGGACTGTTGATAAATCAGGAGAGGAGAAACCATTTAGCACATCTGGGCCAGGGAGGTCCTGATGTGTTCATTGCCCAAATACCATGAGCTATCAGCAGGTGGTGACTGTGCTTATCAACCAGTGCTGGTCAGAATTAGCAAGCATTAACTGAGCCTCTCTACTCAGTGTAGGCACCATAGCAAGTGTATTAGGAAGATATATGCCCAAAAGAGGAGTTCCTCTATCCCCCAGGATCTTACGTCTGATTATAGAGGGCATAAACAAGAGCAAAGTTAAATAATCATTCATTCATACATGTACACATTCAATGATGTTTATTAGTAGCTGCATCACACTGGGTGCTATTCTAGGTGCTGGAGGTGTAGCAGTGAATAAGTAGGTGAAGACTCTGTCCTCGTGAGTTTGTATTCAAAATCCAAGCACAGAAGAGGGGGTCAGAGACACTTAGAAACATTGGAGTATCTTCCAGCTTGAGGAAGATAACCAAATCTTCAAATTCTGAAAAAATGTTAATTAGGGTCCCCTTTTGTAGGAAGTGGGGATGTCTGATTTTTAGTGTCTGAGTGAGGAAACAGCCTGAGTGGGTAAATGGTAAATCAGTCATATGTTCCACAGTGCATTTTTTCTAGTGCTCATGGGGTAGTGTGCTATCAGATGCTGCCCACCACTGCAGACAGCAAGGGCTGGGGTCTCACAGGAGAGCCAGCCATACAGTGCATGAATTGGACCTGGATTGTAAATTCCCTGTGAGAAAGAACTCTAAATACAAGTATTGAGCAAATACTTGATGCTGACAGAGACTTTTCCACATACATTACCTGATTGGATTCTTTTATTTCAACAGATTTTAAGTGCCTACTATGTGCCAGCTTGTGTTAGGTACTGGAGACACAGGTGGAAAATTCCAACGTGTTTCCTGCTCTCCTGGTGCCTATTATCCCATGAGGTAGGCATTGATATTCTCATGTTACCAATGAGAAAATGGGCTCCCCGGGGAGTAGCTGCCTAAGAGTATTTTCTAAATACTGTCCACGGCCATATCTGACCTGGCTTCTGTCCATGATGGGTCCTAATTCTGCACTCATTATAATGAAAATGGCTATTTAACAGTGTCTAAACAGTGTCCTCAGTAGCAGGGGAAAGTTCTGTTTTTAGATTTTCCATCTTCTGAGTTACCTATAGTATATGATTGAGGCCCAGCTCTGTTTAGTAGAAACTGCCAGAGACCCTTGGAAATTAGAAGCTATTTTTGTGTACCCACTTTGCACTTAAATTTTGCCAGGGCTTCCATATTCAACTCTAGCCAAAAAAGGAACGTGGGATCTGTGATTGCATATGATTAGACTCTTGATTTTGAACCCTAGCACCACTGGAATTTCAACGTATATGACCATGCAACTTGCAGAAGATGGATATATTATTGAACCTCATTGTGAGCCTTAGCTTCCACATCTGTGAAATGTGGAATGCAACACTACCTCATAGGGTTAATATAATGGTCAGAAATATTTAACATTTATCAAGGACTTACTGCAAGAAGCACGGGAGAAGCATATCGTTACTCCTCATAACAATTATTTGAGGGTACTTTTATCATCTCCATATTACAAAGGAAGAAGTAAAGGTTCAGAGAAGTTAAGGAACTTGCCCAAGTTGTATAGCCAAGTTGTATTGCCAAGTTGTAAATGGCAGTGTAGGACTCAAACTTATATTCTTGTGACTATCAGCACAAGCACCAAGCACAGAAAAAAGAGACAGTAAATGTTTGCTTCCTTCTCAAGGTGTTACTTCTGTGATCCCTCTTTGCCTAGATATAAGGCATTATATCTGCTTAGGTTGTTTGTTTTAACCACAGAGAATATACAAAATGTATAAGCCAAACTGGGAATTTATTTTTTTATTGGTGTAAACTTAGGAAATTCCTTTTGACCATCTGTTTATTTATTCATTTAGCTTATAATAATTGAGCTCCTACTATGTGCCTGATAATGTGCTAGGTGCTTGCCACAGCCTCTGTTCTGTGGAGACAGACAGTGTTGTCAGAAGCAGAATATGTGCCCTAATAAGGAATGATCCAGGTATGGTGGCAGTATGTGGGGAAAGGATCACAGAAAGATTCAGAAGGGAGGTAATATAGTGAGCCTGGAAAAAGCAGTTTCCAGGCCATCAGGGGATGAGATTACATTCTATACACATGCAGAGGTGGCATCCCTAGGGAAGTTGGGGTGTTAGGTGCAGGGGAATGGGTAGTAGGGACAGGAGAGCAGAAGCCTGATCATGGAAGAGAGTGAGGATTTTTCTCTTGACCCCTGATGCAATGGAGAGCTACCCAAGACTTTTGGGCTTGGAGTATGTCATTATCAAGTTTATATTTTAATAAGAATCCTCTCTGCTGCAAGGAGAACCAATTGGAGAAGGAAACTAGAAGGAGGAAAACCAAGAAGGCTGCTATTGTAGAGAACTGGGTTATTGCTGACAAACATCTAGACTGGGGAGGGTCAGTGGCAATGGAGAGAAGGTTATGGTATTTAGGAGGCAGAGCTATCAGGATTTGGTGGCTGATAAGATGCAGAGGTATGGGAAGATGAAATCTAGGGTAGCTTTCAACTTTCTGGCTGGATAACTAGTGGATTGTAGTGCTAAAGAGGATGTAGAAGGACATACAACTGGTAGGAATTGTGGACAGGGTACCTTTTTAAATGAAGTACTGTGGGACATTCATGTGGAGATTTCAGGAGGCAGCCAAATGCAAGTGTTCTGGGCCTGAGATGCCAATTTAGAAGCCACATGATGCTTATGGTAATAAACCGTGCATGTAGGTGAAATTCTCAGAGAGGGGTAATGTTAGTGGGAAGAGACATTAGTGCTTTTTCTCTAGGATAATTTCTTTTTTATCCCTAAATTATTAAAATACTTTCAGTTAATAGAGCTACACTGTTAGGTTCTAAGACTGATTAATCTAAACATAAAGTGAAAATAAGATCTCAAATTTCTTTGTGCTTTTTCATAAAGAATCTGAGAGTTTCATCTTTCTGCTCTCATATGCAAAGTTTTGAAATCACTTGAGACTTACAAATATGTAACATGATGGTTCTTTTTATTCCTGTAAGGTTTGGGAGGAGATTATTTCTTAGCATTGTGCCCAGGGTCAGACAGCTGAGGCCCAAGAGCAGCCCTGAACTTCAGCCATTGTTGTCCTTACATACAGTCTCCAGGGTTAGCCAGGCTTCAGAACTGTGAATTGGATCAGTCAGGCCTGCAGGAACTTAGTATAGTCTGTCATCAAATAAAATTTAGGCTAATCTGACACCTATTTAGTGGTCTGCATAATACTTATTATGCAGCATGCTGATCAGGCATAAATGGAAGGCATTTGACCTAAATGGTTATTTTTAATATACTTTTATATAGTCTAACCAGATTTTTATAGTTTTTTCCTTTTTGACAGTTTATTCATTTATCCACTCTACAGATATTTATAATATAAGCCAGGCACTGTTCTGGGCCCTGAAGAGATAGTCAAATAAGATTTCTGTCCCCTGCCTCTCCCCTATCAAGCTTTCATTCTGGTGAAGAAACAGTCACTGAACAATTAACTTAATCCATAATGAGTAAGAATATCAAGCTTCCCTTGAGACTGTTTGCTGCCATCTATCCCTGCACCAACACCCATGAATTAAAGGACACATAGTTCCTAGGCCTGATTTGCCAAAAGCATAATTCTCTTTGCCCCAGTCTTGTACCTTTATTTCACTCTCTCTCCCTATAGGAGGCAATTGTTTGAGGCCTTCCATTCATTTAACAAATATGTACTGTGTCC
Organism: Cynopterus sphinx; assembly: GCA_030015415.1. Classification (NCBI taxonomy): domain Eukaryota; kingdom Metazoa; phylum Chordata; class Mammalia; order Chiroptera; family Pteropodidae; genus Cynopterus; species Cynopterus sphinx. The sequence continues at coordinate 67,815,047 of CM057383.1, forward strand.
CTGTTGTGTATAAATAGACTCTGGGGATACAACAGTAATCTGGAAACAATCTTTGCCCTTAAGAAGCACACCTCTATCCCAGGTGTAGACACATAAATGCAGTAGCAACAAAGGGAGAAAAAGTGCTGGTATCAGAGCCACTGTAAGCTGCTGTGATGACACATAGAAAGGCACCTGTTCTGGCAAATGACTGAGGTTGGAGAGAGGAACATCCTTTAGGCAGAGGGAGCATGGTGTGTACAAGAAACTGCAAGGTTCTGGGTATGGCTGGATCGTTGTGTGTGAGGAGGTAGGGGATGTCACTATAACTTATTGAAATATAACACACAATACAGAAAAATGAACATAAGCATACAACTCAATGAGTTTTCACAAATTGAACACACTTGTATAAACAGCACCCAGAGTAAAAAACAGGATATCACCAGCACTCTTGGAAGACCCCTGCACATCCTCTAGTCACTATTCACCCCCAAGGATAACCACTAACAAAACTTCTAACAGCACAGAATAGTTTGTCTCTTTTGTACTTTGTATAGATAGGATCATACTTTACATGTTCTTTTGTGTTTTTTTTTTCACTCAAAATAATGTTAATGGGATTCATTCATACAGTGGCTTATAGTTATTGATTTTCATTTTCATTTCCATGTGACATTCTACTGTGTGAACATACACTGTATTTCTTCATTCTGCTGCTAGATATCTGACTAGTCCAGTTTGGGAAATCCAAAGAGAGCTTCTATGAACATTCTAGTACTTCTCTGGTGGACGCGTACACCTGTTTCTATTACACATATGCCTAGGAGTTGCTGGGTCATTAGGGTATGTGTAAAGCCCTACTAGATGAGTTTTCCAAAATAGTTCTATCCATTTTTACTCCCACTGACACTGTTTGAGGGTTCCAAAGAGTGTTGCATCACATCCTTGCCAACACTTGATAGTGTCTTTTTTTCAAAAAATCATTTCAGTGGGCTATTGTGGTATCTTATTGTATTTTAAAATTGCATTTTCCTGATGCCCAATAAAGCTGAATGCCTTTTCAAATGTTTGTAGGCCTTTAGATATAGTTGTTAGTGGAGCTTCTGTTCTGGTCTTTTGCCCATATTTCTATTGCATTGTGTGTCTAGAGGGTGGGAGGAAGAATCACTTTAATACTGCTTTCCTAACCAAGAGTGACCCAGGATTAGCACATTCAGGTTCTTACTGGTGATGGGATAGAACTGACAGCCTATAGACTCTGGTCTCAGGGTGTTGGAATGATCTTAGTGAGGGAACCATACTCATGCTGCCTTGGGGGGAGATAGTACCCATCAAAATTCTGGCTTTGGCACAGAGGCCCACCTATCCTGGAAAGGAAGAGAGGGGCAAATGGAGGAAGGATGGGGAGGGGTTAGTTTGCAATAGGGAGCAGGAGCAAATGTGGAAACCAACTGATGACCTGGAATGTACATTTCTGCCCATTTGGGCTGGGGAAGAAATAATATCTGAATAGTCCCTCCTTTAGGCCAGTCCCTGAGCATAGCAGCTTCTTCTATTATGTATTAGTCTTCAGTTTAATTCTACCAGACAGGTGGTATCATGCCAGTTTTACTTGTGAGGAAACTGGGATGAGTGACCAAGAGAAGTCCCCATGAGGGCCGCGCAGCTGGCACATGGAGGAGCTGTATTCAAGCCCAGCCCTTCTCCACACTACTCCCCAGCCAGCAGTGCATGTAGTGCATCTGGGGGCATTGGCAGAACCATCCGACCCTCTCCCCTTCTGCTCATCTGTGTCTCCTGTTCCTGAAGAGCAGATGAATGCCTTTATCCCCAGTTTAAGATTTTAAAAAGGTGGAGTCCATGAATCATTCAACCACTCTACGCCGTTTGTCCTCATTTTGATGAGAGGGAAGGAGAACATGAACCTTCTGTGAGCCTGGACACAGGAAGGACAGAGGCATGGAACTAGCCTGAAGGTCTCTATAGGCACTGCAGCAGTTCTGTGGAAGGGTTCTTTGCCCTCCCCATAGTGGCTCTGGGGGCATATCTGGGGTCACTGGACTGGATGGGTGGCTTCCTAGCAGGAACCTAGCACTCATACTCCCACCACTCTCTCACAGAGTTATGTCATGCCCAGACCGGCAGAGGACTCCATGAGGATTTATAGAAGATGCCTGGAGTCTCTGCGCCTTTGGTGCTGCTACTGGTGTGGCTTGTGATGGTCACCTGCAGTCCGCACTCCCTGAGGATTGGTAAGTGCTGCTCATATGGCACCCCAGGGGCCTCTTGGCCATGGGTGATGCCCTGTATCATTACTCTAGGTGTCCACAAGGGACATATGACCTTGCACCATGTCCTCTCAAGTTTGGCTGGCCCCAGGGTTGTGGGTGGGGAATGTGCAGCTGACAGGCTCACAGCTCCAGTCTGGTCAACCTGCCCAGCTTCCACTGTGATAAGAATAAAGATGCTGCTAAGTCTCCATTACAGCTTGTTCCCAACAGCCACACATAAAAAAATAGCTGTTAGGTAAGGAAGGAGGGTAGGAATGGCCCTGGGGGGTTGCAAATGCAGGGCCGGAGATCAGAGAAGAGATCTCTTCTCTTCTCTGATCAATCTAAGAAGGCTTCTTGGAGCATGTGCTTTGGATGAAGCCAGGGAGTCCTTTGGGTGACCCTGGCCCAATGCTTGACAGTGCCCTTGACTTGGTATCTGCTTGCCCTAACCTGGTTCTAGAGAGGGAGGGCAGGGTCACGTTAGTATTGCGTGTTCCTGTGGCTCTCTTCCTTGTCCTAGTTGCTTAGGGGGTGCCCATTCTAGGTGTGGAAGGCCATGCTGCCATCTGTCCCACCAGCACCCCCATCCTTGGAGGAAGACTTGGCTCCACCCAGGGTCCGGGACTGCCTGGGAAATCAAGTTCCTCTTCCACCTAAGACCTGAGCAAGGCTTGTAACAGCAGTCTGAAGCACTGTTAATCTGGGTCCTGGGAACACAGACCCAGGCATGGGAATAAGGAGACATTTCAGTCCAGCAGACACCATGCTGGGGTCTGATGGCCTGGGACAGACGTGGGGTCTTAAAGACTGGAGACTTCTGTGTGTATATTGGAAAAGGGGGTCAATGTGAACAGATAGGTGAGGCACAAGAGAGACACATCCAGGCAGGTGGGTCATTGGTCACATGAAGCCAGTTATCCAGATAAATACACAGCTGAGGCTCCTCTGCCCAGTCTGGTGTTGGGAGACAGGATCCTGGATTCTAAATTTGATCCTGAAAGGGTTAGAGGCTGATTTATAAAGATGTCATGATGCTTTAAGCCAGGAAATTTGCTTCAAGCTCCAAAATTTCTTCAGCTGTGATCAGGACTGGTTCTGAGGTTCCAGAAATTGGCATACTGGTAGTGGTTAGCAGGCCAAGGGTGGACAGAAGCAAGAGAGAAGCTGAGATCCTGGCTAGGCCAGAGGCCAAGCTGCAGGTCTCTGAGCTGCTCTGTGTTTCCTTGTGGCATGTTTCTCTACACTTATGCAGTGGCAGTGGGTGGGAATCAGAACTGCAGACAGGTGACTCAGTTCTGTCCCTCACGCTGCCCTGGGATCACCACTCTGCATGCTTTAAAAAGAGAGCTGAAAACAAAATCATCCCTCCCTCTTCCCCATTAATTTCTACTGAAACTTCAAAATCTAATTTAATTCTGCTTAGCAACAATGCAAAGTGGCTCATATCCTTAAGGTGCTTAATTTATAAGATGCCTTCAGTTATTTAGCACTTTCTCTAAGGATTTCTCCCCCTCTAAATGAGTGGCTAAAGTGGTAACCCATCAATTTCCATTTGTCACTAATGAAGGGCGGAAAGGAACTGAGGCTGAATTGGCAGCTCCTCATGGCCTTGGTTCTCCTGACACTTGTTCTGGAGGGAAGTGGAAAGTAGAGATGACAGATTGCTCTCTTGCCAGCTACTTTGACAATGGGGAGCTTCAAAGGGATCCCCTCATGCTTTAAAACCTACATTTGGAGCATCATTTGTCCAGACTCTAATCAGACTCTGCTGACCCTCAGTTTTTGTTCATGTCAGATCACCTCTATCTGATTTCCAGCTAGGGGGGCCCTCCTGGCTGGTAAGGTCAAACTGAGCCTAATCTCCTGCAGAGGCCAGGAAGCAGAGTTAAACCACCACCACCACCACCACCACCACCACCACCAACAACAACAACAACTACAAAAAAGGAAAGAAAAGAAAAGAAAAGAAAAAAACAAAACAACAATTCCAGGACTCATTTTCCTGTCTCCTTGGTTATCCTGGGAGCCAGGAACTTTCTAAAATCTCTCAATACTTATAGGTGGAAAGGTGGTAATTATGTGGACTCTAGAGAGAATGTGGAGTAGGGCAGGGATGGGAAGAGGGGTAGGTCAAGAAAACAAGTAGCTGTGCTTAGCTGCAGGCAGTCTAACACACACATGGCCTGAACCAGCATCGATGATACTGGGGTCTCCCATGTCCATGAGAGTCTGCCACTTTTCCCCCAATCCCAAGGATTACTTTTTTCATTTGTTTCTTTCTGGGGTTTCTCCCAACCCTCAGCCTCCGAAAAGATGGCTGTGAGACCAAGGCTGCTCAGAGAGACCAGGAATCTCAGAGACAAATTGCCCTGTCTGCTTCACCCTCAGCCCTGCTTGTCTACTGGTAGACAATATGGATGTTTATAAAAAGGCAGCTGAACCCATTACCCTGCCTAGGTACTGCTGTTTTTCATTCAAGTGAGGTACGGGTGAGAGATACAGCCAAATTATTTACAACAATGTCCAGTGTTTATCTCCTGAATGAGGTTTTAGGTAAGAGAAAGAGATTTTATTTATGACTATGAGGCAGCCCATGTAAATTTCTTAAACTCTCACACATATGTCAGTCCCCTTCAGTCATCTATCTTCTGGAAATGTCTTTTGATTTTGCTTCTGTCCCTCTCAGTCTTCTGAGTGATGACTTTGGGAGCCACAATTAATAAATATCCTGAGAAGACCCCACCCCATTTCTATAGCTCTCCATTACTTAAAGGAATCATTATAATATCTTAGAACCTTAAAGGATTCTAAGAATCTCATTTTCCAGCCTGCTTATTTCACAGATGAAGAAGGAAGCCTAAAGGGGGCTTGGCCAAGGTAACATAGCAAGCAGGTGGTCAGACTGGTGGCAGTCAGCACGAGAGCCCAGTCAGTCTCCTTGATTCCTCTTGCAGAGCTCTCCTCTCTGCCTACCAAGAGGCTCCCTTAGCCCCTAAGAAGCAGAATCACCTTCAGCAGTATGTGAAGGTCATTGACTATTGAAGTTTTCTCTCATCCTCTTTCTTATATTAACAAATGTTACCTTGCTTTAGACACATTACTCAGTAATTATTTGTCAGTCAAATGAATGCTAAGCTTTTTAGGCCACCTTCTGTTACATCTTTCCCAGGCCCTTATTTCAGCCATGCTGAACTATTCACTGTTACCCAAATATGCCAGGGAGGTTTACTCCAGGCTTCACCCATCCATCACCTATCCCTGTAGAGCTCTTCCTCCTATTCTATCTTCTCTGCCTAGAAAACATCTCCTCCTCCTTCCATCACTGCTTAAATAGCTCTTTGTCTGCAAAGACATTTCCTAATATCACCCTGTCTCTCCCTGGGGAAAAAAATTGTCTTTTTTCTACAATTCTCCCATTCCCCTTGTTCCAGCACTTACTGGGTGGAGCTGTAATTATGATATTTTCTCATCAGACTCTGAACTTTATGGGAGGACAACCACCTCACTAAAGGCACAGCACATGCAAGCATTGTTGCTCAAACTAAGTGAATGTTATGGGTGGATAAATTTCATGGTCCTTGAAAGACCTGGTTCCACAAGAACATGTTTGAAATCATTGTTTTAAAGTACTTTCTTCTGGTCTTACCTGTGCTTAAAGAGGTCAACTTATTGGAGGAAGTAGAAGAGAAAGGACAAGGAGGACCAGGAAAAAATGTCAATCTGTCTTACTTAAAAGAGAGAATAGAAATGGGCTGAAGATGCTGATGGGGTTCTAATGCAATTTTTGCCTATAATGGTAAATACAGTGATTCAACTATTCATCATCTCACTCAAGTATTTTTCGAGTGCCAAGTACTAAGGAAATGGTACTAAACAATAATAATAATAATAAGAACACCCACTTGGAAAGGCCTTACTCTCTTCCAGGGGCTATTCCAGGTATTTTACATATTTAAGGCAGTCTTCATGTAAGAATTAATAATCCCATGTTATAGATGAGGAAACAAGGCTGGGAGAGTTTAGGTAACTTGTTTAAGGTCACACAGATACTGAAATTTGAACCTGTCTCCAAAGCTTCCTCTTTCTCTTTTGCTCTAGGGCAGCTAGTACTCTCCTTGAGACATTCAGTATATCCTGTTATCATAGCAGTCACATTAAATATATGGTGTTCTATCTGGTAAAGGAATTAAAAGATGGAAGCATTATCACTAATGGGGTCTTTTGCTTTTTTTTTCATTCTTTTACCTCCAAATAATTTTCTGAGGGCAAAAATTCTATCTGTTGGATGAGGAAACTGAGACTTGGAGATTTTTGAGGCTTACTCATGGTGGTGCAGAGTCTTCCTAGGAAGGGTGGCGTTAGATACATCAGCAGGTTATTGCATCAATTGAATTGCTTTCTTGTTTAAGGTTTCTTGTTTAAGGTTGACCATATACGGTCAAGTAGCAAGAACTTGGATTTGTTTGACACTCTGCTTTACTAGAACCCCCAAGCACTTTACAACTACCATTTTTTAACTTAGTTGGTTTTTCCCAATAAGCTTTAAGTCCTGTAGAGAGAATGTTGAACATGTAACATTTAAGTGTAATAGAGATAAAGATAATAAGAGGAAAAATAGTAAACAGATTTCTTACCCTATTTTTCTGTGTGTTAAATATATCTGACATGCCGAAATCCAATTTAGTTGGCATAACTGAATTCTGTGCATTGCAGACAGTTCACTGTGGGGCTTTTTGACTGGTGCCCCACCCCCTTAATGGTGTTACCATGTGATGTGATTTATGAAATTTTGATTGGTATGTAAGTTTTTATCTCTTTTCCAAATTGAGATACCCATGTAGGCAGTCAGTTGGTCTTTCATATTAGTAACAAATGTAAATTGATGACTTTCTCCTTGTCATCTAGAGAGAGAATATAGAAAGATTTCTGGGACACAAATCTCTCCCTTAATGAACATCTTTTATATCTATATTCCTAGATCTAGCATGGTGTCTGGCCCATAGTAAGTGCTTAGTAAATTTTCTAGATGAATTATTTAATGGCAACTTATGAATATCGAGCTGACTTATCTATTTTGAAATTTCTCTTCCCCTAGATATTGGTCAGTGCTCAAAAATGTCAGCCAATTTTATTTAAAAATAAGTATACAGAATATGAAATTAGGAGAGTAAATATTTTGCCAGAAAAAAAAATCTGTGTGTGTATCTGCATGCATATGTGTCTGCACAAGGCTATCTCTTCTCTGTCCTCTGCCCCATCCCTGCCACCACCACATCTTCATGGGGCATGAGAGAAGCTTAGTTGTGGTTAGGCGCCCAGGCCAGTGAGGTATGTAGAGTCACTCAGCCCACAATGTCACCACCTATCTTCACTCATGACTTAGTCGTCTTCTAGGAGCATCACACAGAATGCTTTCAAGACATTTATCTTCTCACTTAACTTTTCCAGAACCTATTTTGAACTATAGACTTAAGCTATAGTCTATTCTGCAGAGAAGTGAGGAATAAATTAGGCATAGATGCTCCAATTTACATATAAGAAAAACTGGAGTCTCAATAAGAAGTGAATTGGTAAAGGCCCTATGGTAGTGTTAGGACTCCTGACTCCCAGCTGCCTAGGGACATTTGCGCCATGGTTTGCATGTTATTACACACATGTTAATTTCCCCAACAATCTGTGAGACAGGTAAAAGTAAGCACATCTCATGGAGGAGGCCAAGGTTCACAGAACATGCCCAGGCTCATATGGAAGGGAGTGGTAGACCCAAAGGGAAGAGAAGGGAGGGTATCTCTTGGGGACTGAGGGAAAAAGGGTGGATAAGGAGAGTCAGAAGTCAACTGTGGTGTGAGTCCTGGATAACCTGTCAGCGGTACTTTATTGAGGGGTGACGACTAAAAGATACTGGGGCTAGGATACCAACATTCAGGACCTCATGAAATCAGGCCATGCTATGGAGAAAAGGCAAATAATGGCAATGAACATTACGATTGATCTCTGGGAGGAAACTTGAACTGTCCCAGAGGCCAGGGCATTAGAGATTAAAGGATGGTTTTATTGCTTGCTAACTAAAACTCTTAGATAATTGTCCCGACCCGCGGGACCTAGTTATTCGCGGGCTCGAAGAGGGTCCAGCCTGAAAGAGAAACGGGCGAGAAAAAGGAGCGGAGGCAAGACAGTATTCTGATCAAGCCTCAAATTTTTTATTTTAGAGCGGGTATATTTATTACAGAAGAACAAAGGGGGGCAGGACTGACTAGGCAGGGGGATACTTGTTACAATTTCATTGGTCCTTGGTTGATGGGGTTAGGGGGTACAAAGGTTAGAAGTGAAGAGGAACAAGGAGGAGAGGGGCTCCTTGGGCAGGTCCACAGCCATTCAGTAGGTCCTTCCTTATCCGGAGGGTATGTTAATACATTCTGTGGTTAACTATTCCCTGGAGCATTGTCTGCTCCTGCATTTTTTAGATAGCATACAGGTTTGTTAATGGCCAGGTTCTATGCGGGGGAGGCTGGGCGGTCAGGATGAGGGTCTTTGGCTCCCAACATATCCTCCTTTCTGTTTTAGAAAAGGTGGGCCTTAACCGAGTGGGGAACATTGACCTGGTTCCTCCCAAGGGCTATGTGGGCCCGCCTAGTATTTGGCTCTTGGTATCTTTTGGGGAGGAGAGGCAGAGCCGTTGAAATAGTAGTTTTTGGATACCAACCTCTATGCAAACCAGGTGTGTTCTCAGGGAAATACAGAGGGGTCTCTTTATTGTGACCTTCCTTGCAGATGCTTTGCTCTTGCACCTATCTCGGTGCCCATACCCTCGAAGTTTTCGGCGCGGCTTAGGTAGACATACTCTGTTCTATATGTCATTCCCCATAGGGAGGGAGCCAGGCAAAGTTATATTTAACCAATGGTTAGGGTTTTGTATATAACCTGAAAGGGATTTTAAAGAAGCCAATGTAAATTTAAAGGTGAGATAGGGGCCAGTGGGGATCTTGGGTCTTCGGGGTTTTCATTATTGTAGTCGGTGGTGTCATCACTCTGAGTAGCCAAACGGTGATAGTGAATGTGGACAGGTTTGGTCAGCAAGGCATCTACCTGTTGCTTAATGAGATCAGTTATGCGCCGGAAAGCCCAGGGCCCAAAGGTTATAAGTAAAAGAACACAAGAAAGGGGGCCGAGGATGGGAAGGAGGTAAGGAAGGAGCCCATTCAACCCAGTTAGAAAGGGGTTCTCTTGGAGCTCTCTGCGTCTTTTGACCAGGTCTTCTTGAAGTTTCTTGATTTTATCTCGAACGATTCCAGATCTATTGGCGTAGAAGCATCAGTGTTCCTGTAAAGCCAAACAAATCCCTCCCTGCTCTGCTGTAAGAAGGTCTAAGCCTCTGCGGTTCTGTAACACTACTTCAGCAACGGAATCAATTTGATCTTGTATGTCGCTTATGGTTCCTGAAAGGGCTTGAACATCATTAATTAATTGATGGGACCATTTGTTGTAGGAGTGGACTGCAACGCCAACTCCAGCTGAACCAGAGGCGAGTGCCCCAGTAATACCTAAACTGACAAGGAGGGGGATGGCTTGGATGGCTCGTTTGTGTCTTCCCGCTATGTAATCTAGGCTAGGGAGGGGGACCGGTTTGTCTCCCGGTATGATGGAGATGTCTGGAAAAATATTAACTGATATACAGAGTCCAGTCCAATTTTGTGGTAAGGCAGTATAAGCGAGATTATTTCCACATAAGAATACCTGTCCAGGGGCTGGACATAGGGGCTCATTATAATTAACAATATTGGAGCAATTAGCGAAGGTGACAAATCCTACATCAATGTTGAAAGAGTTATTTTGAAACGGACTTTGGTAGCAAGTAGAGAAGTTGAAACCTACAGGCTGAACTCTAAAAGGAGGGCTGAGACTGCAATTAAGGGTATGGTCAAGAGACGAATTTAAGACTGGGATAGCAGTGGGCATAGGGATGCCTATAGTCATGCATAGCCAGCAATCTTGAGCAAGTTGAGGATTAGAATTATTTAAGGCCCATAGAGTAGTCTCTAGGGTATTAATGGTTTGGGTGTCTATGTCAATATTTCCTCGGGATCTAGGAATAGCTAGGGGATAAGAAGGGGGGCGTAAAGCCTTTTGGAATTCCTCAAATTTTTGTTGTAATTTTATATAATGAAGAGCATCAGCAGGACCATCACCGTCTGACACATAAGGCGGAGGATCGGTTGGCCAGCAAATTGTTTTTCTAACATCTTTAGATGCACCACAAGGGGCTATTGGGAAGCTTCCAGGGCCTACAGCTGACAGGGTATTGGCCCAGGTGCCAGTGTTAGGGGCATAAGGTGCCCATCTTGTTAATTTAGCGGTGTAATATGTCTTATTACCCTTGGTGCATTCAAAACAAAAATCCTACTTAGATTTTGTTAGAAAATTTGTCACTATGTTATAAGGTTTGATCACCTGGTTAAATGGGATTACAGGTCATTATGAAACAATACTTAGTTATCTATTTAACCAATGCAATAATAAAAGATTTCAAAGGTAAATATGACTATAAAAAACCTTAGCATTCTTAATGTTAAGATTGTTTTTAAGTATCAGTATTTAATAGATTAGCAAATTTATGAATATACCAATCTTATAATTTTGTAATCTTGAACAACTAGTAGAATTAGCATACGCACGACCTGACGAATACAGGTAGAATAAAATTGTGTTTCTGATAACTTGAAGACACAACTACTTTTCCTTAACTTATAATATTAAACTATTCTTATTACCAAAGATTATCTCAGATCATGTAGATTTGATAAAACAAAAACAAAACATTTGAATTAGTTTCTATTCTTCTGACAATTTTAGGAAGTTGTAATTTATCTATACGGTTCTTATTATTTTTTTTCTAAACCAATTAAAGCAGAGATCTTTTATTAATTTATTTTTCAATAAAAAATAAATTCCAACCTAAACTGAAGAACCAGCCAGAAGGGGGACTTGACTATTCAGGACTCCGCCCCACACTCTGTAAACAATCAGTTTTATGTTTAGTCATTCTTCAGACCTAAATCTCTAACACAAATGCACATTCTCTGCATTGTTTTAAAAGAAACCTATGATTACCACAGATGATGTCTCGCAGCCCAAAGGCTGTTTGCAGGTCGAGTGGCCCCTCTGATGGTTACTCTGTTCCAAACGTGTGCTAATTTAGCTGGCAGAACCTTTGAAGGTCGAAGGGATTGATGCTCCAGCTCCATAGGCTTGGCTTGTTTCTGAAATCCTTTAAAATGGTTAAAGAAGTATTGAAAAGGGGAGAACATAGGGACGATTTGAGAAGGAAGCCTGACCCATGTTAGTGAAAAACAGGTAAGAGAAGAGAAATCCCCACAAGAGCCAATCTAAGCCAGGGCTAGGCTCAGCCTTTCACCTAGCATCCAGTCGGGTGGGGCCACGGAGGCCAGACCTAAGGAAGGAATCAAAATAAGTATAGGAGGGTGACAGTACATCTGGCCAGCCCAGACAGACACAAGACAGACAAGACAAACTACAGATAACACAAAAGCGCTAGCGCATCAGAAACCAGAACCAGAACAGGTACAGGGTCAGAGTCTGACGTCTCAGACCGACCGCACTAGGGAAGTATTGCTGGCAAGGCCCAGCCTTCCGCTAGTTAACCAAGGGCCCAATCAGACAGGAACAGAACTGAGGCATCTAGATAGATGCTAACGCAGTCTTATTCACCGGTGAGGCTGCTTTAGGTGACTCGTGCCCGATTACAGTTAAAGTGAGACTTCTTTTCCTCCTGTCCTCCTGAGCAAGGCTGCTTGGTGTCTGGGGCTGAGAAACATCTCTCAGCGGTCGCCCCCTGGACGAAGCAAGCCCTTACTCAAGGTGGCAGGGGGGTTTCAGGTTTTAGGAGATCCAGAACAGAAGTTAAAAAGAGAACAGAAGTTAATCTTTGACAAAGCTAGCAGAAACTGGCCATCACAAAGACAAATGTAGCCAGGGAATTTGCTAGTTTTAAACATGGCCTTGTAGATGTTCTCCTTATCTGTGCCCTGGAATGTTGCGCTCTTAGCATATGAGAGAGCTCTTTGTCACAAGTTTCATGGCAGACATTAAGCAGTTAAAAGTTCTAGGAACTAGGCATTCTTGTCCCAATTAAAAATTGCTAAGGTAAAGATTTCTTTTGTCTAGTTTTGGGACTTTTAATTAGCTTTTACCCTTTCCACATTTTAGTAGGCTGTCACATTCCCATTGGTTTTTAGGCACATATCAAATCTTTGATGTCCTATAAATTGCAGAAACTGGGATACCCCTGTTACTTGAGTAGAAAATACTATTAATTTAACAGCCTGGACTCTCTGTACTTTATAAGGCAATTTACTATATATGGTCTAAATAGCAGTCCTAGAAAAGCTAATATTAAAGGTCTTTGTTTTATTAAGGCTAGACTATCTCGAATTATGCCAGAGTGGTTGGTATAAAAACAGCAGTCTTTACTTAAAGTTATACAATCAAAGTAAGATCTATGCTTTATAAACACATTAGTCTTATATGCATGAATTAATACTCAAGATTCTTAGTTCATTTTACAGATTTTGAAACTAAGCTGTTTAAAAGGTAAAATTTGAGACTATGGTTGATGCAGTAAATGAATACTGAAGCAAACAAAAACTTTATCTAAATATTTACATTTGAAATGTTCTCAAATATTCAATATATTGTTTTTTCTAAGTATAATAAGTACAATTACCTATTTATAATTGGCTTTTAACAATATGGTACACTAGTAAACAACATTTTACAGCAATTATGTGAAATTACAAGTGAAAAACAAATTTCTCAATAACAGTGAGTTATTAAATTCTTTTATCCAATAGTTGTTAAAAAATTTTTTTAAAAAGCCTAAACACACAAACCTGATTTCTTTGATAGTAGGCGGGTGCATTGTGCTCTTAAAAGAGCTAAGGGAAGGAAGCTTACCTAGTTTTCACTAATTTCTAATTCGAATTTAGTCAACGTTTCCTTAAAAGTCCTATTTATCCTTTTTTTTTTTTTTTTTAACCTGAATTCTGTGGTCTATAAGCACAATGCAATTTCTACTCTATTCCTGGTACAAATTTGGGGAGCATAGAGAGGGGGCCTCTGCGGGGGCGCTGAGAGGAGCAGGGGCAAATCGGGGTTATAGTAGCGTGCTGCCTCATTTTCCACGACAGTTGCATCTCTAGAATCTAAAGGGTCATTATTTACGGTCTTGGAGAAAATTGGGAAGTTCATTGGGGCCTCTAAAGACGAGGCTTCTTTAGGGAGAGGGGGATAGAGAGAGTTTGAAGGGAGGTAGTCTGAAGGCTGTGGGGCCCTGTAATGTCTATAAACTCTGAGGGAGACTTGGAAGGGATCCTATCAGAGGAAACAGAAACCACCGAGGCCGCTCGAGACAGGGGACGGAGACAATACTCCGCAACTGACAAAAGCTGTTGTTTATCCGGGTCATCAGATGCTGCCTCTACAATGTCACGGATAAGCCCCCAATAAGAGAAGACGGCTGCAGGGACACTATCCGGGCCTCCCCGATTTAGTTTATCATTTAAGTCTCTACCGACCTCTTGCCATTTTTTCCTGTGTATTTCTGGCCCATTTACAATAAACCAAGGACAGACGTTATCAATAAGCATAAAGAATTTTATCAGGTCTTTCTTTTTGACTCTAACCCCTCTTTCCCTGAGGGATGCCTTGAGGTCCTTAATAAAGAGGGCCTCCTTAGAGAGTCCGCTGCCCATTTTTATTTTCTAATATTAGGATGTTAAGTAGCAGAATGAATTACAATTTTTTAGGGTCTTAATTGAAGAACTAACATAAAACAAAGACAAAACGAAAACAAGGATGGCCTTGGGCACCACCTGACTATCCGCGTAATTCATGAGGTCTCTTTCAACGCCAATATCCGCGATAACTCACCGGGTCTCTTTTCAACCACCGACGGTTTCAGGTCTCTTCAACTAATCCGAGACTTTCTTTTATGTTACTCAACTCCTTTTACCTTGAACTTTCCCTACCGGGGGTCTCTTTCAACGACCAAAAAACGCCCCCGCTTTCTAGACGGGTGAACTCACCGAGGACGCTCGGATTTCCATGAGCGGTGAAAGCAGTCCTCACTTCTTTGGGTGCCTGGCCAGGCCTTTCTTCAATTCACGCGCCCCGGCTGAGGCCCGGGACCTCCCGTCCGGCAAGGACCTGAGCTTCGAGCCCCATTTTGGGCGCCACTTGTCCCGACCCGCGGGACTTAGTTATTCGCGGGCTCGAAGAGGGTCCAGCCTGAAAGAGAAACGGGCGAGAAAAAGGAGCGGAGGCAAGACAGTATTCTGATCAAGCCTCAAATTTTTTATTTTAGAGCGGGTATATTTATTACAGAAGAACAAAGGGGGGCAGGACTGACTAAGCAGGGGGATACTTGTTACAATTTCATTGGTCCTTGGTTGATGGGGTGAGGGGGTACAAAGGTTAGAAGTGAAGAGGAACAAGGAGGAGAGGGGCTCCTTGGGCAGGTCCACAGCCATTCAGTAGGTCCTTCCTTATCCGGCGGGTATGTTAATACATTCTGTGGTTAACTATTCCCTGGAGCATTATCTGCTCCTGCATTCTTTAGATTGTTAAAGGCCAGGTTCTATGCCAGGGGGCTGGGCGGTCAGGATGAGGGCCTTTTGGCTCCCAACAGATAATAGAGCTGATTTTCAAATAATTTTGGTGTGTGGCTGCCTGTGTTCATTTGTGCTACAATTGTCTGATTTCTCCTGGGCTCTCATTTTGCCCCTCCACACGTGTGGTGGCCTGATGGTATCTCCTCAATGACGACCTGCCTGACAAGATGTATACAGTGCTGGGAGAACAGCCATGGTGATAAATTGTCAGAATTCAAAAAAACCTGTCTCCAGTCTGTGTTTACAGAGTCTTGGGTGGAGAATGAGTCATTAACAATATCTAGAGAGATTTAGGTTGGATGTAAAAAAACATGTTTACCAGACAGATAGAATGGACTGTTTTGGATACAAAAGTTCCCACAGCTGAAGGTCCCCACAGATAGGTTGGGCAGGGATTTCAGCATCAAAGCAGGGTTGGACCTGATACTCTATCAGACTCCTTTCAGCCTGGGATTCTGTGATAGAATATTTTAGCCTCTGGTCTGTTTTCATACTCTTATAAGGAGAAATTCCATTTTCATTGTGTCCTCATTAACAACCACTAATAAGAGCTTAGAATGGGAACAACCACCGGCCGAATTTAATCTATGATCCCACTTGGCCCCAAATTGCTTGGGTAAGACAGATAGGACGTGAAGCCCTACTTAACCTTTAATTTTGTTGGTGTAGACCTGTCTGGGTGTGTTTTTTTCCTCTGTGGCCAGTAATGGAGGAGCTAGAGAAGCATTGGCACCTCTGGAAGTCACTACCAGATCTCAACCACATGCCTGAGTGTGTGAGCCTGAGTGGGTGAAGTATATATGTGTATCGGCAGAGTCTGCACATCCCATTCACAGCCTCACAGCTCTGCTTCAGGCAAGACAGTGGTCACACTTAGTTCTCATTAGTCTGGATGAGTAGGTGCACATTCCATATGGGCTGGGCTTGATGGTGTTTGAGTCTTGGCTGCTGGGGTAGGTAGTACCTGGCAGCAGGAGGCTACAGACAGTTGTCAGGCTGCCAAGCTGTCCCTCTGTGTCTTTTTGGTATGTGCTTTTTCCCATTGAGTGTTATGGGGCCCAGTTAGCTTGTGGTAGGCCAGTTGGCAAGGTCCATGAAGCCCACACTGATGAGTGTTATGGATAGGGAACAGAGCCTATACCAGTCAGTCTCAGTATGTACATGTGTTGGTTCTGGCTGGGAAGGCAGACAATGCTACCATGCTAGACTTGGAAGGCACTGCAGCCCTGACTGGGGCTTTCCAGAGTTGAGATTCCTTTTGTTAGCATCATCCCCTTCAGAGGAGATGTTCACTATTCTGAAACCCTACCCTAGGGGCAAACATTAACTGCAGACCTTTCAGTTCTTCTCACTTTTTGTGTTCCTACTGAGGAAACCAACACAACTGGGAGTAAGTGGCCATCTGGGGCAGCCCACAAGAACGTTCCTGCTGCCCTGACTCACCCAGGTGTCTTACACGGCTATTTCAAGCTGATTAGGGTCTGGAGAATAAGGGAAACATGGAATCAGATGTGTTATGGGTGGCACTAGGGTTGACTCTGGAAGGCTCCAGCATACTGAAGGTTAGTACCAGAACATGGGCTCTAATAATACTTCCTGATTTGAATCTGAATTCCACCCTTCACAAGTTGTATGACCTTGGTTAAGAACTTAATATCTTAATGCTTCAATTTCTTCATCTATAACATGGTTTAACAGTAGTCACTGCCCCACGTTTCCATGAGAATTCATTAAGTTACTACATAGAAAACACTCAGAACTGTGTTGGGCATGTGGTAAGTTAGGATCTGTTTCCCAAAATCAGATTCAGGCTCTCACTTCATTTGCTTCTAATCTACCACAGGTTCTTGCTTTAGCCTGGTAGAGTCTGGTCTCTGGGTTCAGAGCCCCTTTTCAGACTATTTCCACCAACCCCTAACTGACTGATCTTTGGGTTAAAGAAAGGCCATCTAGATCTCCACCTGTACCTATAAAATGTACTCCCACCCCTGGCTCTTCACCAGGTGGTCTTTGCTCTCAACGCTAACCTAATGCCTTTCTTTGAGAACCTGTAGCAGGTTGACACAATATCTAAAAACACTTGTCTTAAGCAGCTGGGTGGCTGGGAGAGATTCCCTAAGTTGTGTCACCCCTTCCAAGCTGTTCTTTTCCCATCCTTTAATAGCACATAGTCTTTTGAGCTGGGAGTGACACAGAGAGGGGGGGAAATGTCACTTTGCTGGCAACACTCACAAATTTCTCCCAGAAGCAGGAATCTAACAACATGAGACTGAGTTTTCCACTTACAGATGAAAGAAGGGTTTTCCCAGAGATGACAGGAAAAAGAAGCATACAAACCAAGGTCTTCAGCAAGAGACTCTGTTAAGGAGTTGGTCCAAACAAGTACCACCATCAGCCTGTGCTGGAGTAAAATTCCAGTGGGTCATCCCAAACCTTTGAAACCACCTGGAAGTAAGGAATTCATGTACTTCATGGAACTCTTGGGGTTTCTAAAACTAAAGAGACCTTTTTCTGGAAATGGTGCTTGAATGCTAATTTCCTCTTTAGAGCCAATTTGGAAAACTTGGAATGCTAAAGAAATTGAGGTTGTTAAATGAAAATAAGTGGAGTTGGTGGAGATGAAATTGGATATAAACGAGCAAAAGTTTTTGTGGATTCCCCCATTGAGCTCTTCCTATATTCGAGCAACGTCTGTTTCATTTGCCCCAGGAATTATCTCACAGAGAGCAATATTGGCTTCTGGGAGGGCACTGAGCTGGGAATGGAGGGTCACCCTTTCATGGAGGGCTTGTGTAACCTGGGGAGGGAGTGTGTACCTTCTGGGCCTCTAGCAAGTGCCCATCTTACCATGAAGGCATGAGGATGGTTACCTGGAGGACCTTGGAGTTTACATTCAAGCCTTCATATTCTAGGAATTATGGAACAAGCTGGCTTAAGAGTCAAAATTCATGGGTATATATCTCCCTTACTAGCCATGTTTCTTTAGGCAAAGTACTCAACTTTTCTCACAATTTCTCATCTATAAATTGGAGATAAGAGTTTACCATAAAGGGTTATTATATTAATTGAGAATAAATGTGTAAAGCACCATGTACAGTGTATGGAATTTAGTAATAGTTAATAAATTTTATTTATTCTTTTCTTTAAAAAATAGCAATTTGCTCAACATTTATGGCAAGCATAATTCTGGATGTAATTATAGGGTAGTGAAATGGGGATGGGCTCAGTTGACATACAGACTTGGAATTGAATTAGTTTTAGCATGTGACCTTGGACAAGTTATTTGTCCTCTGTTTTCTACTATAAAATGGGAGTAATAAAACTCACCCTATATGATTGTTGAAGTTTATGTGCAATAAGGTATGCCAAATGGCTAGCACAGTGCATGATGACTAGTAAGAGGTCAATAAATAATAATTATCAGTAGTTCTATTATAGTTATTATTAGTATAGTTTTCTATTGCTGCCATAACCAGTTACCACAAATTTAAGAGCTTAAACAAGTCATATTTATTATCCTACAGTCTGTAAGACTGAAGCCCAACATGGGTCTCCCTGGGCTTTGAGTCTTTCTGGAGATTCTAGGGAAGAATCCATTTCCTGCTCATCTGAGTTGTTGGCAGAATTAGATTCCTTGTAGATATAAAATCAAGGTTCCTATCTTATTACTAGCTGTCAGCTGAGGCTGTTCCTAGCTCCTAGAGTGTGCTGTGTCCCTTAGCTTGTGGTCTCCTTCCTCTATTCTTAAAGCTCAGGGTCAAGTCATTCTCACATTGCAGCTCCCTAATCTCAGACAAGAATTATTCTCTGATTTTAAGGACTCATGAGATTAGATTGAGCCTACCAGGATACTCCAGGATCATCTTCCCATCTCAAGGTCTGTAGCCTTAATTATATTTGCAGTCTTTTGCCATGGAAAGTAACACTTCTGAACCTTCTGGGAATGAGGACGTGGACAACTTTGTGGGCCGTTATTCTGCTCCTCAGTTTAGATGGGCTCCAAGATGAGAGGCTGAACCACTTGAAGTCCTTCTCTTAAGCTGTGTTTTATGCAGGAGATCATGCATGCCCTTGAAACTGTCCCCAGTCTAATCCTTGGCTCAAATTGCCTGATTCTGTTATGGTCAGCTATTCTTCACAAGGACCAGGTAGCCCAGAGCCTCAAAACCAATAGATTTCCTCAGTGGGTAGAGGGATCCTAACAGGATGGCCATGTGTCTGTGACTGAGACTGTGCAATTAGGGTGGAGAGAGCTAAAAGTCCTGTGTAACAGCAAGCACTTTATCATGTTGATTTAGTAATCTTGCCATTTATAACTTGTCAGGGCTTTAAAGGAGGAACCTACAAGCTGAATGTTATCTGAGGTTCTGTCACATGGGTTTTGCTGGGCTGGGCTTGGCTTGGAGTGATTTGTTTATTTATTGCCATGGGCCCTAGAAGAATAACCTCCCCCCAGAGTCCCAGCAAATTATCTCTTACTCTGCCTGTCATCCTTCCAGAAAGGGACAGATCCTCTTGTGCTCTAAAAAACATGATATAGGAAGGTACTGCTTTAAGCAAGGAATTGTGAGACCTGGGCTCTTTAGCTGGACCAACCTGTTCCTTTGTCCCCTGGTACTTATTTAATGCAGGGAATGTCTTGAAGCAGGCTAGGCTCTGTGGGAAATACAGGAAATAATGATGTTTTGTGGTTAGTGTTTTAAAGATGAAAAGGTAAGATTCAGACATGATGGAACTATAAGCCAGTACAAAACAGGGAAGCATTAAATACTAAAGTGAATGCTCCAGAATTAAGCAATGGTGAGTGTAGTGGTCCAGGGACATGGACACCTTGGCATTTTGGGCTTCCTTTTCCCTTCTTGATGTATCTCCTATTTTCATTTAGAGTGGGACTAATGAAAAGGTGATGGGCCATCACTTTAAAGGGCTGTATCATGGAAGATGGAATGGAATGACATTTATGTTTACTGGGCACCTAATATGAGCTCATTGTTTCATACAGATTATAAAGTTTAATTTTTACAACAATCTCAAGAAATGGATTTGGTAATGTCTGGTATTTAGGTATGGAAACCAAAGCTTGGAGAGACTAAGGTCACCTGTGCGGAACATGAAAGACCCTGGATTTGAACCCAGATTTCTTTGACTCTTACCCTGTCCCCTGTCTCCCATACTAAGCAAACCCCTTTTTTCCTCCTGCTGTGCTCCCCTCTGTGGAGCCTCTGGGAGGAGTAGTGAGAAGGTGAGCATAAATGAGATCCATCTCAGATCCCCAAGACACCTCAGCATCTATAAAGAAGGCAGACACCACACCTGTGCCCCTCAAAGGGGATGATTCTACACACTGCCTTTATTTATAGCTGCTTTTTATTAGATTCCAAATGATGTTCTAAATGATGAATTGGATTCCATATGAACCAGGAATCATATGGTAGTGTTCTTTGATTACTTATGCAGCTAATGGCTAAAAATATATTATTATTGTTATTTATTCAGCCCTTTTAAATATACTGGGTGCCTCTCTTGCAGGAAGACACCAAGAAAAGGGGCCTGGAGAGTCCATGCTTTCAAAGATTAGCACAAATCCCCAAAGAAGGAGGAATAGAGAAGGTGGCTTGGTGGGTGTCTTAAAGACCAGGTGAAGGAATCCACCATGAGTTTTTTCTTCTTTCTTTAATAAGGAGTGATCTTCTTGTATAGTGTGGTGGTGGGCATGGAAGAGACCATCCTGAAATAGAAAGAAGAGTTTGAGGTAGGAGTTGGGCTTTTGCAGCTAGAAATAGCTAGCCTTCTAATAATAGCAACATTTTAAAAATATTTATCACATGCCAGGGACTGTGATGTTCAAAATTATTTGATATTTCCATCACATCCATTATATAAATGAGAAAACTGAGGCTCAGTGTCCAAGATCACACAACTGGTATGAGTCTATAGTTGACATTAAATTCCAAAACCTGTTTGCCTCTGGAGACCATATGGCCATTATACTGCCATAGTTCAAAACAACGCCCTCTCTTCTTTTCTTTAAGCTTAACTTTTTGAGTAAACAGCCT
The DNA here is from genome assembly GCA_030015415.1 of Cynopterus sphinx. Classification (NCBI taxonomy): domain Eukaryota; kingdom Metazoa; phylum Chordata; class Mammalia; order Chiroptera; family Pteropodidae; genus Cynopterus; species Cynopterus sphinx. The sequence goes on from CM057383.1 coordinate 67,836,044, forward strand.
AGGGAAACTGGAGAACTTGTCCCTGGAGCCTGGGAAAGAGTGGAGACTAAATTCTTGGCTTCTTCTGTGTTCCTGTACTTTAGAACCCTCTCAGAATGAGTTGTCATCAATCTTGAGAGCATGGTCTACTCAGGGCCACTTAATGCAAACCTGAAGTGGGTCACTTGGGGTGAGGCAGGGAATTTGAGATTCAAGATGTTGAGTAAAGGTTTCTTGGACAATGGGACCTCCCTGCCTAAGCCTGGACACCTAAAAGTGAAAGGTGGTGGTAGAGGCTTGGGCAACCCCAGGCCCTGGCACATGAGGATCGAAAGCCATAGCATTTCTACCTCCAGACATCTAAAGAAAGCAGGACTCTCCTCATATGGAGAACTTATCTCAAGGAACTTCCCCATGCCCACTGTGGCCACTATTTTTCACTTCTTTCTTTCTCACTTTTCCCTAGTTTTGACTTTTTAGAAGAAAGCTCAAGATCCTTTCCAGGGCATCTGAAACCTTAATAGGGAGGCTGCAGAGATTCTAGATAGCATCACCTTTCAACATGACATTCCAACTCCCATTCTGCCCTCCAGACAGGCTGGAGTCCCCAGAACATCCTTCTGTCTCAGGTTTCTGGGCCTTTGCTCCCTCTGCCTAGAATACTTGTCTCCTCAATTTGCCTTCCCAGCAAAATTTTACTCAGTTCAAGGTCTTTCTGATATGTGACTTCCTCCTCTAAGAAAACTTGCCGGACCATCCTTCCTATCCCCATTCATGAGAACTCTCTCCTTCTTCAGTGCCCCCTATGTTATGGTGTGGGCAACTGACTCTACCTTAGCCCACACTTCACAGGACATAGTTATGTGAGTTGTTTAAGCACTGGTTCCTTTGAGGGCAAAGACCATATTTATTTCCCGTCACTCACCCTAGCCATGCTCATAGTAGGTCAATGAACATCAGTCAAATGAATTAATGAATGACTCATTCTTATCTTAGACTGCCATGGAAAGGGTATTTGTTCCACTTGGGACCATATACATGCTGCCTTTGAAAACAAAGATATTTGGGCAGGAAATAGGGACAAAATCAGCTAAGTTACACAACCTGAAATGGAATAGCAAAGAGCCTTGAACATTCTGCTTGGGGCAAGGAGGAAAGCTGTTAATTGGCTATTTATCTTGGATTTTGGAACAGTGCAGAAAGAGACCTAGGCAGGCTACAAAAGGAAGATTTTAGGAGTGTCCTTCCAGTGTCGTCTCCTCCCAGGAACACCAAATGCAATTTCTGGCCTTTTCAGTTATAGTGGAGTATGCTATAACTGACCTTTAGAAACAGGATTGTATATGTGCTTGGCTCAGCATCACAGGGACCCCATGCCCTGCTTGGCCCTGATGCTTAACTCCTACCTGGGGATATGTCACCTTCAGTGGGAGGGCCAGCTTCAGCCCTTCTCACCTCCTACCTCATCCCCCAGTGTCTTCACCTTCACCTCTGAGACATAGCCTGAGGTTGTGCCAGATGACAGGGTTCTTGAAGAGAGTCCTCAGAGAGTTGCAGGAAGGGATTCAGTTGGAGAAAGAGTAGAAAGTGGGGGAAACCAGATGAGGGCAGGCGTGGTGACCTGAGGGGCTCAGAGCTCAGGAGAGAAGCCCAGGAAAAAATATAAATCCCAGGCTATGTGAACTGTCAGGGGTCATGTCACCTCTCTGGCCTTTGTTTCTCAAGCCATGGTCTCCCAGGTCCGATGCAGCCTAGAGTTCTGTGTTTCTATGTAGTTTCTCTCTCTCAAGGCTACAACAGATATATTTTAGCCTCCCCCATTGTCCTCTTCCTCTGCTATTTTCCCTTCTATCTTCCCTATGTACTTCAAGTATTTATTGTCCACCCGGGTCTAGATTATCCCCTGACTAAGTGCCTTTTAGCTGTTGGCTGCCTGTTCATTCAGTTTTATAGACACATTCAGCTAAGCACAGAGGCCAAGGCCCGATTTTAGGGAGGGAGGGTAATGAGAGCAGAGAGCGGTGGCAACCTGCTTAGATTGGATTTTAATAGAGTTTCCAGCTAGCCTAAATCATTCACATCACAGGTGGCCCAGCAACCACTGAGTGTATTGGCCATCCCAATGCTGCCTCCCCATGTTGGGACAGGCAAGAAAGCACAGAATTAGGGCTAAGAGACCTCAAAGTGGGGACCCTATTGGAGAGGAAGTACCAGTTTCAAGCAGAGGACCCTCCTTGATGACAAGGGTAGGGCTATTCTAAAGTCCTCCAGGTAAAGGAAAGCCCGATGCCTGTTCTTTCACAACTGTTAAATTTGTTGCTTATGATGAGATAATTTATAAAAATTAGCAGTGATTTTCTTCATTGTGTTAATATCATCAGGCAATAAAACTGCTGGTAAGGATGACTTTTCTCTGCATCGAGAAGAAATATGTTAAGGAGAAAAAAATAGCCCTCTGTGAGGGAAAGGAGGAAGAAAAGGAAAACAGCATTGGGGAGAGAATGATGAAAGTGATTTCTAAGCTTTGTCTGGAAGTATTAGAAAGAGGTTAAAGTGAAATGCAAATCCTGGTGTCTCCTGGTACATTCGGTGATGTCACATTGGCTCCAATGGGCATATGGATGGTGGGAAGGGCTTCAACAGCTGCTAAATGGAAGGGAAGATAGCAACAGCCAGAGGTGGTGGCTCTAGCTTCAGCCTTAATCAGGGCAATGGGTTGGACTCACAGAAAATTCTCCAGAGAGAGTTCACACTTGCTTAGGAGGCCTATGAAGCTTTGTGTGATCTGGCCTTGACCCCCTCCATCTACATCTCTTAAAGCTTTTCTCTTTTCTCGCCAAGCTCTGCCCACATTGGCCTAATGTCAGTTTCTTGAGTGTGCCAAGAGCCTTCCTATCTTAGAGCTTTCACATATATGATTCCCTTTCTCTTGACCATGACTTGAAACACCACTTTTTTTTTTGTTTTTATCCAATATGGCCAACTCCTGTTCATCTCTCAGGTAAAATGTAATTTCTGCAGATGAGCCTACTTTGACTTTATTCCTAGTGCCTGGCACAGTTGCCACATTGCATATGGAGAGTGAAAGATAGATGGATAGTCTATTTCCTGCTTAAACCCTTCCCCAGTCACCCATTGCCTCCAGGATAAGGTGCAAAATTATTTGCATGTAGTACCTGTATTAATTTTTTAGAGCTGCCGTAACGAAACATGTCTAACTTGCTGGCTTAAACAACAGAAATTTATTTTCTCATGGTTCTGGAGGCTGGAAGTCCAAGAACAAGTTGCTGTCAGGTCTGGTTTTCCCTGAGCCTTTTCTCCTTGGCTGGTAGAAGCTTGACTTATTATTTCCTCACAGGGTCTTGCCTCTGAGTCTCTCTGTATCTAAAGTTCCTCTTCTTATAAGAACAACAGTTAGATTGGATTATGACTTAGTCTAATGACATCATTGTAACTTAATCACCTCTTTAAAGGACCTATCTCCAAATATAGTCGTAATTTGAGGTACAGGAGATTAGGGCTTCAACATAAGAATTTTGGGGGAATATAGTTCAGCCTATAACAGTATCCTCATGTGACCTAGCCCCTGCCTACCTCACCACTCACATCTCCACCTATCCTCCCAACTTTGTACTCTGCCTGATACTCCCTGAAAATGCCATACTTTTCTGTCACCATACATAGAAGTCTTTTGTCCATATGTCTGCCTGATGAGAATCTTAATAATTCTCGAAAGCCCAGTTTAAACATCAATTAATTCCTCATGAAGTGTTCTCTGACACTGTTTTCCCCTCCTTGTATACTGTTCACACCCTCCTCCTGTGTCATCATGCCTTATAATTACCTGTATTATAACAAGTTTACTTAAGGGTTTTTCTTGAACTTGCTCTGCTCTTTTGAGAGCATTGACTAACACAGTATGGGTACTCCATTAAATGTTGAGTGAACATTTTGAGTGAGTTGAAAGCTCAAAAAATGGTTTAAGATTTCACAATCCAAACCAGTGGTGATGTTAGCTTATATAGGAGGGTAACAATGGAGATGGCAAGAAGTAAACAGATCTTTTGAAGTTGACTTAGCTGGTCTTGGTAGTAGATTGGATGTGGAGGATGAAGGAAAGCTAAAGACTGACAAGGTTTCTGGCTTGATCAACTAGGTAACCAGAGGTATCATTAGTATGAAGAGGAAAAATAGAAGAGGAGGAGCAGTGTTGCTGTTGAGGTATGGGATGAGAGAAGATCAAGAATTCCATCTGGAAAATGTTAAGTTTGAAATGCTTATATGACATCTAAGTAGAGATGTTAAGTAGTCAAATGTATATAAGGTGGTAGACCTCGAAAGTGTGGATTCAGACAGATACGTAAACAAGTGAGTCATTGGCATGTAAGTTGTATTCAGAGTCATGGGATCAGGCAGTCAGTCTCTTACGGAGAGAACCATGTGAAGGACTAGAATTGAGCAAACTAATATGCTTACTCAAAAAAGAGATACCATTTTGTAAAATAGACATAGTTCAGTGAACCCACAATGAATTGCAAAACTAAAATATCTACAGGACTTAACCAGCCAATATATTTTAATTGTTAAGAAATTGTAGAAACCTGTGAATTTTGTGTCTGAGTGGCATATTGGCCAATTATGATAGGCTAGCCACAGAAAAATAGAGAAAATGGATTTGAGAGATCAGCATGTAATTTGATAGACTAGCTGACACTGTTATGGCCTCACATCCTGATAAAGTAAGCATTAGCCATGGGGTGTCCACTTTCCAGGCCTGGAAAAGTTTTCTTTAGTGATGTGTTAGAAGATTCTCAGGGGATAAATCATAGATACAGACCTGCAAATAACTACAGAACTTTTCCAGACCACTAACACTTTTTTGGCAAGCCTTCTTTTTTTTTTTTCCTGAGAAAAAATCAGAGTGAAACAAATAGAATATGCATTTGATTTAATTGGCTGATTGATTCTTTCGTTCATTCATACTCAATATTGTGAACAAATAACTATAAGTCAAGGTTAAGAAGGCCTAAGGATACTATTTTATCCCTGGCCTCTAAGGGCTTGTGGAGACAATATTAACATAAATGAAAAACTGAATGACAGTATAAGACAACTTAATAACTATAATAAAGTAAAGCATATTTAAGTGTCCAGTGAAATAGTGCAGACAACATGATATAAAAGCCTAGTAGAGGGAGAACTCACACTCTCTATACTGAATTAGTCAAGGAAAGCTTTTCTGTACTCATCTAATTCAATTATTTGTATTGAGAAAGTGAATAAAGAATATTTTTAAGGCATACAAGAAGTCAGATGGAATGGAATGGAATGGAATCTCCAAGCCTGTACTTCTGTGGAAAATGACGTTTAGATCTGCTGCCATCTATTGGTGAGTGTGGAAAGGAGCCAGGAGCGTGGTCCACAGGTGGTAAAAAAGAAAGATGCCAAGAAGAACCAGGTGTTAACACCTACCTCTGTGGGACAAGCAAGCTTTGGTCTAGTCCATTGTCATAAAAAATATGGTCTTCATTTCAGCAGCATTGACATCACCTAGGAATATTTTAAAATGCAGAATCCTAAGCCCTACCTCAGATGGACAAAATCAATATCTACAGTTTAGCCAAATCCCTAGGTGATTCTTATGTTCATTAAGGTTTGAGAAACACTGGTGTAATCCTGGTGATTTAAAAATCTCATCAATTGTTTCCCAGGCACTGCTTATTTCTGGTGATTTTGATTGGTGGAACTGGAAGGAGACCTGGAAATTCAAATTTTTAATAAGTGCCCCCAGTTGATGACTTCTCTGCCATCAGGAAAGTTTTGAAAGCTCTGCTTTATCTGTAGTCCATGTCCCTAGGTTAAAACAACTTTCTTATCATGAATACACCTGGCTGTAGGCACTTTTCTCTCCACTGAAATCGTTCATTTCAAGACCACAAACCAAATGGCGTTTTTCTGGTCTTCTTACTCTCATCTTCTGTCAAACTTTGCAGCAGTTGCAGTTTCGACTGCCTCTTCCTCTTTCAAGCTCTCCTGGTTTCCATAAACTAGGGTTTTCTGTCCCAGTACTTGTACTCCTACTATTTCATCTCTTTTTCTGAATATTCTTCCTCCATGGACCTTTTACTCTCACCTCTACTTTCTTGGCTATCTTGTTCACTCCGCCTGTAATTACTGTCTTAATATAAACAAATTCTAAGTATCTGCAACTCTACTTCTCTCCAGCTCCAGCTTTGTGTAGGTGGTCGCACATGTGTGATAACATCACTCAGTCTGAGTATCAGTAATGCTACTCTCAGAAGCAGCAAGCGTATAGGCTTTAGAGCCAAACCCACTTGGATCTGAATCCTGTTCTCCACTTGTCAGCAGAGATATCTTGGGTAAATTAATTAAATTTTGAGTCTCAATTTACCTCTAAAGTGAGATTAAGAATATCTGATTTAGAGGATTATTTTTGAGGCAATTAGGATAATGTTTATAAAGTGCATGCCACATAAGAAGTACTTGATTTTAGTTTCTTTTTTAAAAAATTATTCTTTATGATACTCTTATCAAACTGAACTTGATTTCTCATACCTATCCTACATTTTTAAACTGTTTCTCTGCTCATACTTTTCCTTCTTAGATTATTTCCAACTTTGCTGTCTTTCAAGGCCAAACTCTGTTGCCACCTTACCATGAAGTCTATGATCAATTCAGTGCCAAATGAGCTTTCACACAAATTCTTGTACTTCTTTAACTGTCAACTCTTATGGTACTTAAATCACTTTATAGCTTGTATTATAATTATTTAGGTATATGACGTCTCTTTACAAGACTAAAACTCCATTTTATGACCTTATAATAGTTGTAGTCCCAAAAGGCCTAACACACCTGTACTTTCTATGCCAGAGAAGCTCAAATGTTCTACTGGTAGCAGATGGGCTACATCATCTTTACATGCAAAAGCTAGCACAGTACTCTCCATTATATATGCTAATAGAAGAAAGCAGTGATATGGGGAATTAAAGTAACAGACTGTCTCAACATTATTGCTGTTGGCTTTGGAAGGCATTGAAGTATTTCTGCTTCAGATTTACCTTGATGAAACACACCAGGCAGGCATTAATATGGGTTTGCAATCCATGAGCATGCACCATCTGAAAAACTGAAGGGGATGATCCAAAAGCTTGGCAAGAAGTGAGAGGAACTAGTTTAGGATTTTCAATTGCCAAGGGATAATTCACAAATTGAATAATCAACCACAACATAACTTAGAATTGGCTTGTTTTTTTTCTCTCAGCTTTCTCTGGTCAAATCCTTTTATAACAATATGGGCATTAGTCAAGGACATGCTAATCACCTGTAATTGACATAAAATACATCTGGTGATGGAGCAGTAGTGTTTTGTGTAATATCCTTACATTTGTATAATGATTGGTAATTTTTAAAGAGCTTTTATGTATGTTAATTAATATTATCTTCTTGATGCCATGAAGTAGATAAGAGTAGATCTCATTATCCTATTTGACAGATATGGAAACCAAGGATTAGAGAAGTTAAATGATTTTCCCAGGCTCTCTTTGCTAGATATAGGCAGATCTGGGGACCATAGCCTTTGTCTTTTTACTCTTAGGATCCAGCACTTTTCCTCCTTTACCATGCTTCTTTAATGAACCTCCAGTTCTTTAAGATGTTTATTATTATTTGCTTGTAACATTTCCAAGTAATTCTTTATTTGAGTTTATACTTTTCTGGTGAAATTCTCTATTTTCATCTATGTTGTACATTTTCTTTCCATTTTTTGAACAAATTTATACAGTTAGTCCTTATAATTTCAAATCTAGATCACCTGTGGATTTTTTCTATTGTCTGAGTTTTTTTTTTTTTCCTTCTTGGTTTTGGGGCATATAATTTTATCTCTGGACACTCCTAATATATATATTTTTATTGAATGCTAGGCATTTTATAGTCTGTAGATGTTGTGATTTTCAAGAAAGGGCTTACTCTTTGCCAGGCAAAGTACAGCAGATGATCTTAATTCAATCAAAGACTGAACTAAATGCAAGTTGGATTGTGTTTTGATAAGGTTTAGTCTACTTCTGATTTACCCCTCTCCCAGAGAATAGCCAGCATTAATTGAGAGCCTGGTGTCTTATCTCTTTGGGAGGAAGGTGTTCATTAGGCTGAGGAATGAGTGTTTGGCAAGCTCAGAAGGCCTTGAATTTTAAGAATGCTAATCCCTTGGGTGAGCAGCAGCATTTTGATATCAACAAATAGATTGTCTACCAGCTCAGATAACCCAATATGGAGTCTTGTATGAGAGCTAAAATATATATATATATATATATATATATATATGTATGTGTATATATATATATTATATATATCATATTTAATGGGGTTGAGACAAGTTGGTCAGGATAATTTACACTATAAATAGGGTAATGGGGCTTAGAGTGAAAGTAGAATGCGGGACAGGTGTGGGACTTGGAACTGGCCCATATATATACTACAATGGACTATGCTTATGTGTAAGTATGAAAGAAAGAAAGAAAGAAAGAAAGAAAGAAAGAAAGAAAGAAAGAAAGAAAGAAAGAAAGAAAGAAAGAAAGAAAGAAAGAAAGAAAGAGAGAGAGAGAGAAAGAAAGAAAGAAAGAAAGAAAGAAAGAAAGAGAAAGAAAGAAGAAAGAAAAGAAAGAAAAGAAAAGAAAAGAAAGAAAAAAGAGTAGTTTAGGGATATTCCCTTTTATCATAGAACCTTTCTGATAATCCAGAGAAAAAGAGGACCAAAGTCCCACCCTCAAGGACCTCACAGCCTAAAGGTAGAGGCTGATAAATACCCAGATGGTTAACAACAGTAGTACTAGGTGCAGGATGGAAAAATGCCCTGCCCCGGCTGGCGGGGCAGGACAAAGCTGGTCGAAGAGGATCCTGTGGAGGATGGGGGGAGGGGAGAGACAGGAGATACGAAGAAATGGAGGCAAGACAAAATTCTGATCAAGCCTCCAAATTTTATTTTTTCATGGCCGCATATATACGGGGGGAGCAAAGGGGGGCAGGACTGACTAGGCAGGGGGATACTTGTTACAATTTCATTGGTCCTTGGTTGATGGGGTTAGGGGGTACAAAGGTTAGAAGAAGTGAAAAGAGGAACAAGGAGGAGAGGGGCTCCTTGGGCAGGTCGACAGCCATTCAGTAGGTCCTTCCTTATCGGGCGGGTATGCTAATACATTCTGTGGTCAACTATTCCCTGGAGCATTATCTGCTCCTGCATTCTTTAGATAGCATACAGGTTTGTTAACGGCCAGGTTCTATGCCGGGGGGCTGGGCGGTCAGGATGAGGGTCTTGGCTTCCAACAATGCCTCTGCTGAATTGGGAGTACAGAGCAAGGACAGGGCTTGGGTAGGCCAGGAAATGCTTTGAAATCACTTTGAAGTGAATCAGTTGGATGGGGTGGAGGACATTTCAAGCAGAAGGAACAGGTTGAAGAAATGTGCTGCTACAATATTGTGTTAATGTGCACATAATTCTACAGAAATGGGAGTTCTCATTGCCTCTGCCATTGCCCTGGTCAGGTCTTTATGACCTCTCACCTGGCAAGAGCATTCCACCTGCCTCCCATCTATCATTACTTGAGTCTAGCCTACATCGAGTTGAACCCATGTTTTCTTCCTAAATGACGTGGCCGTTGTTCACAACTCAGTAACTTCTTAGGGTTTCTCTTATTTATAAAGTATAAAATCCTTGGTTTGCAATAAGGTCTTTCCTGATCTGACTATAAGCTACTCCACTTTCGCCATCTTCTTCTACACCCTCCCCAACTCTCCTCTGGGCCCCTGTTCTCTAGCTTTATTGGATTTTCCTACCCCCATGGCTTTGTTCATAGCATTTCTCATACCTGAAATGCTCTTCTATCTGTCTTTGCCTGATGAAATTCTACTTAGAGTCAAGACCCAGATCACATGTCACCTTCTTTCTGAAAACTTCCCTGATCCTCCCTGTCAGCACTATTTATTTTTCCTCTGTGTTAGCTAATAGTTTACCCTTGTGTTAAAATAAATCACTTTATGCCTACCTTAGAATCTTTTATGTCCCTATCAATTGGTAGCAGCCTCCACCCCCACCTGGACAAACTCCTTGAAGGCAGGGAAAATGCCTTATTCATTTTGTCTTCATCTCACCTCTCAGTGCATTCCTTGTACTTGATAAACTTTTATTGATTAAATGAATGAATAAATGAGTATTGAATGGGCTTTCCATGTTTTTTGCTCTAGGTGTCTATTATTGTAATTAAAGTGGTTTTTTAGTCAATTTCAGGCAAAATGGAAGATAAATTTTATGTGATGTTTGAGAAGGACTATAAAAGTGATTTATGGTTAGTAGTAGGACATCTGTGCAAACAGGTTGGGGAAATGGTCGCAGTCAGTTGCTGCATTCTCCTTCCATCACTACAGACCTCGAATGAGGAAGCACAGCTGCCTTCACAGCCATGGCAAAGGCCTGCAGGCCTCAGGCAGAATTCTGCCCCCACCAGCGCCTCCCCTGTCCACTACCCCAGCATGTGAGTGGCTTCAGTGTATGCTGTTAAAGTACTGGAGAAAAATGTTCACTGCGGAGAGTGTGTTAAGATGTTTAAGGGGTAGTGTTCACATATAATGCTCTGCAGTTCCATGTTTGGGAGTGGCCTTTTATATGAGACTCAAACACATTTGTTCTACCAGTAGATACAGCTCTCTCTTGTCTGGCCACATTCTCCCACTACAAGCCTTGACAAAGCCCACACAGGACTCAGACTTGTGACCTTGGCCTCCTGGTCTCATGCTCAAGCTAGCCAAGCCTACAGCCACACCAGAAGTTGGCTGCACCTTTTTCTCCTTATTTTAAGAGTGAATTTGAGCTTGGGCAGTCAAGCAGCTGGGCAGCCAGACCTAGCATCTGCCTGTTATAAATTGGATGCCTGAAAACAGCAGCTCGCATGGGTAGACAGAACACCTCCTGAACCGCCAGGATGGGTCCCGAAGGGACCATTTCCCAAATGGAGACAGTAGCCCTGGGACCTGTGGCTTTTGCTTTCTGATGACTTTGCGCCAGCACCAGCTATTTTTTTTTTTCTCCACCATCGTCTCCAGCCAATGTTCCCAAGGCCCAGATTTAACTTTCTCTTATTTTAGTTTCAGGCCAATTCTTTTAATGATGTCCCAAGCTGCCCGAAATAATTCTTGCCCTTCTTTTATGTGGCTCTGTCTCACATATTTATGGGAAGTTATCCTGTCCTCACAGGTTGTGGTATTCTGGGTTCCACATATTATGTTTCTTTAACATCCCTTTATAGGTCAAGACTTTTAATTCCTTAGTCATTTTTATTATCTTCCTTTGTATTCACTCTCCTTTCTTGACTTCTCCTAAGAGCAAGAGTTCCAAACTTTAGAACGTGTTCTAAGAATGAGCTGAATAGGGTACAGTCAGGGACCTCTGTTTCGGGGACTCTTTGCTCCTTTCCTTAAAGACGCTCTCTTGTGTTCTTTGTGTTACCTTTGCCTCACTGTTTCCAAATTATCTACCCTGAACTTCACCTTCCCATGGAATGAGCTTGTTCTCACTATGGCCCAATCCCCAGACTTGGGTTGGAGACTAGGAGTTCTCAACAGCACAGGAGCTAAGGTTGGAAGGATTTAAGGTAGAAGGAGGGTGTACAACAAGTACTAAGCACCTGTGATATGATAGGCTTCGTGCAAGACACTCATATATATTGCTCCAGAAATTCACCCATACACATATAAGATATGTTGCCCCTTTTTTGCATCTAAGAAAACTGAGGCACAAAATTGTGAAATAGCATTCCCAAGAGTGTATGGCTAGTAAATGGCCCATCTAGGATTTGAACACAGGCTGTAACATGACTCCAAAAAGTCTTTCCACTCTATGCAGCCTCCTTTAAAGAAAATAGAAGAGGATTTTATGAAGGGAGCAGTATAACATAGAGCATTAAGGTAAGGACTCTGTTTCTTTTGTCTTTATTGAACCTAGATCCTGGGGACCAGTAGCTTTCTTCTTGTGTGGCCTGATAGAAAAACAAAGAAACAAAAACAAACAAACTAAAACCAACTCACTTGCCTTAATTCAAACAGCTGTCTTTGTATCCTGAACTCAAGTTATTTCCTGCCTCTTATACAGTGGGACCCATGTGCCTCCAGACCCCCTGCCACTGGCCTGAAGGAACATATTGGCATTACTGTTATACTGGTGGCATTACTGTTATACTATTCATACCGCTGGATAGAGAACATCCTGTAGCCTAGAGCTTGGGAATGTTCCCTACTGGTTGACGCTATATCCAGCTCTTTTCTGCCCCACAATAGGGCTGATTTAAGGGTATCCTCTTATGACATGTGGGTGTTGGATTGGTCAGAGCATGTCTCCTCTGTGGGTGACCTACTATCCCATCCCTCTCTGAACCCAGCCTGGCACCAGAGAGAAAATGTGATGGTTCAACATGGTAGCCTAGCCAAGTTTCATTAGTACCTGTTGTGCTGACTGACTCTGTCATTTGCCAGGGGGCAGGGAGGTGTCTACTACTAATGAATGACAGGGCAAATTTCCCCAAGTGGGGTGGGGGTGGGGGTGGGGGTGGGGGGGAGGGGTGGGCAGAGACCAATCCCTGTACTGAGAGAAGAGGGTCCTTCTGCTGAAAGTGTAGAAAGAATTCAACACACCAAAGTGTCAAAAGGAAAGTTTATTATAAAAGGGATAACACTGTGAGAGGGGCAGTGAAGGGACTCTGAGTGTTAGGGAAATCCAGTTTATATATCATTCTTTAGTTCCCGTGAGTTATAATTTAAGACTTTGTTAATCCATTTCCTTTTTTATGGATATACAGTGAGGAAGGGGAAGAATAAAAAAGTAAGAATATGTAGGGTAAAAGGCCTGCTGGCAGTTCCCAGCCTTTATACCATAGGTTCCCCTATGGTTTTAGTCATAGGGAATGACTCTTTTGGTTTCAGATTCCCCTTCAACAGCTGTGGAGAATGGGTTGTTAACAATCCCAGGAGATCTCTTCCTTGGTTCTGCAGGTGTCCTTCTGGCCTGATTGCAAATTGATGAGCATATTTCAGTCTCTGACTGTAGCTTGATTAACATTTTAATTCTCTTGCTTCCTCCCTAGTTACCACTGTACTGTTGACACCCTGCCCCACCTTGTCATGAGAGTAAACACACAAGAGCAATGCTCCCATCAGAAAATATCAACAGAAAATCTTGGCTCTCTCTTAGTGGAGGTAACCAGTGCCTGTGGTGGCCTTGTAGGAGGCCAGAGAAAAGCTGGCTTAATTCCTCCCTCCAGAGCATATTCAGCTCTAGGAAAAATATCTGAGGGAGGCTTTGCTTCTCAGAATTAACTACTTGGGTACACATTTACTAATTTCAAAACCTTTCTATGGTTGTTGTGCTGGTCTTTGTGCTGGGCACTGGGGAGACAGAGATGAGTAAGACACAGGACTTGTTTTCAAGGAATGAGCAGTGTAATGGGAAGGATGACATATAGATCATGATAGCTCAGGAGGCAACTACAAAAACAGATTTGCACTGGTTATGGAACCAGAAGCAAGGTACCAAGCAGCCTAGAACAGGGGTGGGAGAGGCAGGAATGACTTTTAAGGTAGATGTTGGGTTTAAAAGAAGAGCAAAAGTGGGTAAAGGGGATCAAATATATGGTAACTGAAGGAAACTGGACTTTAGGTGGTAAACATATAACATATAACAGATGTCAAACAATAATGAAAATTATATAATTGTATTACCCAATATTACCCCAATAAACTTATTAAAAATTTAAAAATTAAAAATTAAATAAAAGAGTGAAAGTGGGCCAGATGAAGGAGAAGGATGCACCAAAGGGAAATTATAAGTGGGGCAAATAGGGAGTGGAGTGGGTAAGACTGGAGAAAAATCTGGAGCCAATCATGGAAACCCTGAGTGCCAGAGCTTGAACATTGTTTGAGACTAACAGGGAACTATTAAAGAGGGGTTTTAAGTAAGGAGAGTGCCTTAGCAATTATTTTAGATAAATTATCTTGAGATAATAAGATAGAGGGCACATTAAAGTGGATCAGACTTTGAAAAGAGAGACCAATTTAGACTGTTTTAGTAGTTTGTCCATCAATCTATCCATCAATCTGTTTATCCTTTTGTAAGGTAAACACGTGACATGCAGAGAAGTTTTAAAAGCAAGCATTTATTGGGAGAGCGCTCCCGGGTGAGGTTCTCTGGTCCAGAGAGGAGAGGGGCCAGAGAAGTCACGCCCTGTGGTGGGAGGGCGTGGCTTTTATGGGTTATGTGGGGGTAGGAGTATAGAGTGGGAACGTTAATCCTTAATCAAATGCTAATTGAGCCTCCTGATTAGGGTGGTGACGCCTAGGGCTTTAGGGTGGGCCCTATTCAGGTCTGGATTCCCGGTATCAAGCTGGGGAGTCTCCAGGCAGGCATCTGGCTGGCCCTTCCCCAGCTGACCTAACAGCTTTCTATAAATATTTACCAAGTACCTAATATGTGTTCAGTACTTGGGGAGTGCTGGGTATACAGAGATGGATAAGACAGTCCCTGCACTCCAAAACTGACCTGGGAGAGGTAAGAAGACTTAGACCTCTCTTAGAGAGCAGATAGAGGAAGGAAGATGAGTAAAATATTGTTTTGGATGTAAATTTAGTAAGATTTGGTCATTGATGGAATAGGGCAGGTGGTGAATATGAAGGAAAAAGTAAGGATGTCTTGTATTTTTCACTTTGGATGACTGTAGTGGGTGAATCAGGCAGAGGTCTTCCACTAACACCCTTAGCACCCCAATTAAGCATATAACTGCCTAAACAAAACAGTGTGCTTGTCATACAGATTCAGCTGTTAAAACAAGTTCATTAGCACCATTCCCCCTTCCAGTCTGACTTTCATTTTCTCCTGTTAAAACCCTGGAGCTAACACTGGGTGACTGGGCAGCTGGATGGGCTGCCCCCTGAGATAGACTTTCAGCAGGGGTGGATGGCTAGTGATTGATGTGGGAGATTGCAGATGCCCACAGACATCCACTACATAGCTGGATAGGCAGGTATAAAGCAGAAGGGTGGGGTCTGACTGGAAGTACAGCTTTAGCATTTGTCAGCAAAGCAAATCAGATAAAATGACTGGGGGGGGGGGTGGCAGGGGAGTGGTGCAGGGGAAAGAACAGTGGACAAAGGTTAAGATACTTTGGCTCAAGTCTTAGATTTGTTATTCATCGACAGTGTGACCTAAGAGAAACTCTTACCCCTCAAAGAGTCTCAGAAGTCCTTATCTACAAAGTCAGACTACATCATTTTTCTCCAAACTTACTTTTAGTGGTTAAATCTTTTCAAATAAAATCACTCAAAGAATCCTAACAGGTAGAATCTGAGCTGCCCTAGTCAAAGCAGGGAATCAAGGACTTGGATGTTGGGCCCCTTTCTCTCCTCACACCCCAACATCCAGCCATAATTCACGAGGGTGTTCTGGGGAGCACAATTTGAGAACCAGAATTTATTGGGCTTCCTAGGTTCATTTCTTCCAGCACCAGCTTCCTGGAACCTGATTCATAGCTTGTGTGGGTGCAGGAGGTAGAGGTGTGCCTGGAGATTGCAGAAAGGTTATTGGGAAACCTGGGAGAAAAAGGCAGTCTGGAGTCCATTCCCACTCACACTAACCCAGGATAATTTTTATCTTTCAGTAGCCTAATTAAATCCAAGCCTTTTAATTTATTTCCCTTAAAAAAAAAAGAAAGAAAAAAAAAAAAAGAAAAAAAAGAAAGAAAAGCAGCACAGGCAATAAAGCATTGCAGCCTCTTGTGCTGTTTCCCTATTCCTTCCTGCAGCTCCAGTTCTTCTTTCTTTATCGTCCTCAGGGTTGATCATAGTAATTTTATTATTTTCTTTTCCTCTCCAAAGCATTTAAGAGAGTAAAAAAAAGTCCTGAGCCTCAGCTCGAGTCAGTTCAGCTTCTCACCTCTTTCAACGGCCTGTGCTGTTTACACCACAAGGTCCCAAAGAGGAGACCCAGAGACCCCAGCTAAGAGTATTCTCTGCCCAGCTTTCCTCCTCCTCCAGGACCAGGAGTGGGCTGCACCTAAAGACAAAGGTGGGTACTGAGCAGTGTTTCTAGCTATGAGTTTGCCAGTTGTGTTACAACCCCAAATGGGCTGTAAACAGGCCAGGGGCCTTCAGTTCATTGTGGAGCTGGGCTTCTGTGTGGAGCCATTCTGTCCCTTCTCAACACATCAGGGTGTCAGTCTTCTCTGCCACCATGGCATTGCAGCTGTCATGTTCTACCGTGAAGGGCCTTCTGTGACTTTCCAAGGAATTATTTCCAAAACATATTTCACTCAGGCCCCCATAAGAAAGACTCATTCTGTTTTAACTGCAAAGCAAGAGAGTTTTTTGTTTGGGGGGGTGGTGGTGGGGTTTGGCCACATGAAGACATCAGCTATTCAGCACCAAATACGCTTGAGGCTATAGAAATTTTATTTTATTCAGAAAAGAGAGGTTATTTAGCCTGTGGGATCTAGCCTGCCTACTGCTTCCCAGACCTGCCAGGCCTGGATGGTGGACGTGGGCAGGAAGTGGAAGACAGGCAGAGATGTCCCTGCCTTGGTAACACACAGCCAAGGGCCCCGTCTTGAGCTGAAGCAACAGGTCAATAGCCCTTGTGACCCAGGTGGAATGCAGTGTCATTAGCAGGGCAGTCTGGCTGGATATTCAGCCGTACAAAGGCCTGGTAGATTGGCAGATGCAGCTGCCACACAGACCACTCACTATCTGTGGATCCTTCTGTTTGGGAGTCCCCAAAATGAGCATTTTGAGGTGGTGACACAGAGTGGGCGTGAGGGACCACCCACACAGAGTCCTGCTGTCTGGACTGGCAGGAGCAAAGCACAGGGATCTCACATACCTCTACCCAGGGGTCTGGAGGCTTTCTCTCTGAGGAGAACTCCCTTGGAGCCCTTGTTCCAAAAGCAGATTTTCAGCTCTCCCTCATCAGCAGAGGAATTCAGGCTGCCAGCTTCTACAAGATTGGGCAATGGCCCTGGGAGTGCCTCTGTGACTTGTCCTATAAATGACAATAGAACTAACAAGATGTAATTGGCTATTAAGGAGAAAGCAGCCCTGTAGATGCTTCAGGCTAATTAACCCTGGGAGTACAGAGTGAGAGGATGAATCTCTGTGGGGACTGTGTGAGAGTACATCTGTGCTGAAGTGTGTCTGCCTCAGTGGCAACCAGGGAAAGAGATGTGCCCTGCACAGCAGACCTCACACCACCCACATGAAATCCTAGAGTCTTGCACAGTGGGCAGGAAGGGTAGAGGCCCACCCAGCTCAGATCCCAGAGTACTAGACCAAAAAGGAGCTGGAGTCAGCTCTTATGCACTCATTTTATAGATGAGGAAACTGAAGCCCAGGGAAAAGCCAAGATTGAATGTGGAGTTTGGGAAGGCCTATCTTTCCTGCCTTGTGTCTGGTAAAGTGTGTGAAGCTCCCCTTCTATCTTGAGGTGTTTAGAGTCTAATGAAGATGATCTCTATCATAATTATACCCCGGTGTGCAGAGTACTAAAATACTAGAGTACTAGAATATTAAAGTTACAGTCTTAACTGGGACTCAGGGAAGGCTTCCCAGGGTAGGTGAAATCGGAGCTATTTAGAGCAAGATGATTCTCGATAGAAATGTCAGGGAGGGCATGTGACAGAGAAACCTAGGAAGCTAAAATTTGGCAAAGCACAAGGTGAGAGAGTTGAGGTTGGAGGAGGATTGGAGCTCAGTGTTGAGCATGAAGCTGAGGCATTACCCCAGTAGCAGTGGGGAGTCAGTGTCAGTGGTGCTGACTCATATTTCTGTCTTGGAATAGAATTGGAGACTGCCAGATGGGCTTAGGGTGGGGGCACGACAGAGTCAGAGAGAGCCTGGAGGAAGCTGGTGCCACAGTCCAGATAAGAGATGATGAGGGCTCTGTCAAGGCAGTGGCAGCAAAGATAGACATGGGGGAGGAAGGAGCTGAGGGTAACTCCCAGATCTTGGTACCTTTAACCATGACAGAGAGCCCCTGGAAGGCCAGGGTTCTGCTTTTTGTACTCTTCTTTCCAATTTTTCCTGGATCATTGGCTGTCAGAGCTGAGAAGAGGTCTTTAGAGATCATCTGGTCCAGTTCCCTTATGGACAGAAGAGAAAACTAAGACCCAGATAGAGAGGAGATATGACACAAGCTGGAACCCTAGTGTCTAGCCCTCATCCAGTGTCCTCACCACTGCACCTGTAGGGTGCTTGTATGTTTCTCCTTATGAAAAAATCTGCCTATGCCTCCTCTACCCTTCTTTAGTGTCCTTCTTTTCCCACTTTTTTTCTTTTGGTTCCCTGACCATATCCTTCCAGTCCCACCCAGGGCTGGCCCTGCCTTGTGACTCAACCTGGATTAAGTGGTCAGTTCTGTTCTTAAAGAAGCTCTTGATTAGTGGTACTGATTGAGAGGAACAACAATGAACAGCCCAAAGCATCAGCTAACTCTAAACCCTAAGTGCCTGATTGCACACTGATCTCACTGTCTGGCCTTTGAGAGAGTGTGTGTCCCTTTAGCACACGCCAACTGCCAGAGGGTAGGGTAGCCCTGAGGTTCCAAGTGAACAAGGAAAGAACCACAGAGCACACATGGACTTGTACTTCATGCAGAATGTCTTTTTATAAAGCTGTCAACAGCATTATCAAGTGTGTTGGCTACTGCATATTCTCAGTAATTTATATTGAGGTAGTGTGTGGGTTGGAGCTGTCAGGTCCAGGCCAATCCCTTTGAGAAGGGTCGACAGTGGTGAATCAGAGCCTAGAGTGGTCTAGACAGAGGGTCTCGGCTCCTGCCCCAGCTCTGCCACCTTCCTGTGTCAGTCTATACCCCTCCTCTATGCTCCTCCTCCTCTAAGCAGCCATCTCTGCTTCCAGCATCCCAAGGATAGGGTTTGTCCAGAGCTAAAGTGACATCACTCACCTTTTCTGGCCTTGTATGGCGTGTGTGGTATTTTTCAACTCAACCCAATCCATTTTATATTCAAAGTATTTTGAAAAAGCCTGCTTTTCTATCCTAAAATGAAATTCAGAGAAATTATAACCTTTCTGCACACATGATTTAAAAACATATATTGTCCTAAATATAGCATAAAAGACAAATTAAAATAACATAATAAAATGTATTTCAATACATAAGTGCTTGGGCATTGCTATTTGTAGAGGGCAAAAATGTCCTCCAGATTTCCCGAAAGCCTCACAGGACTCCTATTAAGAACCACTGGTTTTGGAGTTAGAGAAACTTGGATTCAAATTCTGTCTACTGCCACTGATAGCTGTGTGACCTTGGCAAATGAGTCTCTTTGAGCCCAGGGCTTCTGCTTCCCATCTGTAAATGGCACAGGACTATGGTTGCCTTCTGGGTAGATGTGAAACATTACTGTATATGAAAGCTCTCTTCTCAGGGCTGACTTTTCCCCTCCTTCTTTGGCTCTGGATACCCCTCTCCTAGTAATATTCATAATAGCCTTCTGCCTCACCTTTGTTCTGTACTTCATCTTTGAAAACAATTTTAACTCTCACAGCATGGTGGCCTGCCGCTCCCACTTCTGATCTCTGCAGATCCCTGTGCTGCCAACTCAGAAGCTCTGTTCCTGCTTATTACCTGCCCTCTAAACCCATCCTCACAGACCTCTGGGAGCCA
The DNA here is from genome assembly GCA_030015415.1 of Cynopterus sphinx. Taxonomy (NCBI): domain Eukaryota; kingdom Metazoa; phylum Chordata; class Mammalia; order Chiroptera; family Pteropodidae; genus Cynopterus; species Cynopterus sphinx. The sequence goes on from CM057383.1 coordinate 67,855,749, forward strand.
CTGACAGTACTCAGGGTTGTTTGGCTTTACTGCCATGGATCAGGGGAATGCAGATCTCAGGAGCCCCACTATTAGTCAATACATTTTTCTATATTGTCAATGCATTATAGTAATCAGGGGAAGTGGGCTGTTGACATTCATCTCTTCCCATGAGGCCTAACCTCAGGAAAGAGTCCTTACTAAATACCCTACACCTTCCCTAGCATACATAATGGAGAGAAATCCTATTTGGTTCTGGAAAGACTTCCCACCTGCATCTGTTTACCTCATTGGCAGCCCCGAGCACATACTGTATCTCACATATTATATTATCCATTGCCACTAGATGCTAATAGAACCAGCTGCTTAGTCCATACAGCAGCCTGTGACCCTTGGATTGTACATAAGTGGCGAAGCACAGCCCCAGCTGCTCTAATCCTTTCTTCGTGGCTCAGCCCCTTCCCAGACTCCCTCCTGCAAAGCCTGAGTCAAACTGTCTGCTCTACGGAAAGATCCGACTGCCTCCTCCAAGGGTCTTGCCCTTGAACATCAGGGACTGATGGCCACTGGTCACCACTGCAGCCTCCACAGCTCTATGAAGGACAAGGTCTACATTAGGGCTTCCAGTCCTTGGTTTATTCATTTATTGGAACAATATTTTAGTTCCTGTGTGGATAGGCATTATTCTAGGCACTGAACATAAAGTGAATTAAAACAAGAATTTTTGACTTATGAGGAATATAAACAATAATTGTGTGTGTGTGTGTGTGTGTGTGTGTGTGTGTGTGTGTGTAATAGGGAAGAGTATTAAGGAAAAAATAGCAAGGAAAGGGATAGGAAAGGTCAAAGGGAAGGGGTGTTAAAATATTAGGGTGGCTGGGGAAAGCCTCACTGTGAAAATGACATTTGAGTAAAGACTTAAAGAAAATGACATTTGAGTAAAGACTTAAAGAAAGTAAGAGAAGAAGCAGTGCAGAAGTGGTGGGAAGAACACTTCAGAGAGGGAGAGAACAGCAAGTGCAAAAGTGCAGAGACCCAGAGGCAGTAGTGGACCTGGTATGTCAAGGGCACAATGGGGGCCTGATGTGCCTGGTTCACTATGGGCAAGGGTGGAGATGTAGGAGATAAGTTCAGAGAAGTTGGTGCAAGGGTCTACCCATGTGGATTCCTCAGACTAAAATGGGAAACAGAGGTTTGAGAAAGGCGAGGTCATGATCTGATTTAGGTTTTAAATAGATCACTCTTATTGCTGTATTGAGAATAGATGGAAGGTGGCAAGGGAAGAAACAGGAAAACCAATTAAAGAGGCTCTTTTGGTATTTCTGGCGAGGAAAGATGGAGACTGGCACCAGGTGTGGCAGCACAGGTAGCAAGAGATGGTGAAATTCTGGGTAGATTTTGAAGGTAAAGCCATGAGAATTTCTTGATAGTTTTATATGTGAGATTTCAGAGTCAAACATGACTCCAAGGTTTTGGCTTGGTGCTAGGAGGGTGGAGCCATCATTTGATGTGGTAGGCAAGGAGACTGGGCTGGTATTGAGAGTAGTAGCTATATCTAAGTTCGGTTTTGGTATGTTTAGTCCGAGATGCCTCTTAGAGGGCTGTCCAGTGGCAGTTGGAATGTGGCTCTAGAGTTCAAGTGACTTGATTCTGCTGGAGATAGTGATTGGAGGTCACCAGTACATAGATAATACATAAGGTCATGAGACTAGGTTTGTGTGGATGGAGAAGAGGACCAAGGACAAAGTTCTGAGGCACTTCAAAATTAAGAGATCAAAGAGACGAGAAGGAACCAGAAAAGGAGAATGAGAAGAAGCAGCCCGAGTGGGTAAGTATGGGCTTCTGGAAGCAAAGGAGAATTATCTACTTTGACGAAGGCACCTCAGAGATCTGGTATGACAAAGACTGAGAGATGGGCTCACTCCTGTGGGAATTTTTGTTTTGTTTTGCATTTTTTTCTCCTGGTCGTGGTCTAGGGAACAGCAGCTGAGCCAGTGGTGAGGACATTTCTGTCTGAGGAGAGCTGGAGGCCCAAGTCCTGCAAAAGGAGGAGGGAAGATTTATTGTATCAAAAGAGAGGGAAAAATACTAGCACACTTTCAAGTTCATTAACTCACTTTATTTCCACAAAAGTCCTATTAGAGAAGTATGTATAGTGTTACTCCCATTTTAATATGAAGAAAATGAAGCACAAAGAGGAAACATAGCTAACTTTAGGTTATGGCCTTTTAAATTTGTGTTGGCCAATAGAACTTTCTGTGATGATGGAAACATTCTATATCTGCTTTGTCTGATATTGGATCCATAGGCTACAATACATGTGGCTATTGAGCACTCGAAATGTGTCTAGTACAACTGAGCTGACTTTTTAATTGTATTTAATGTCAGTTAATTTAAATTTAAAAATCTACCAATGGCTAGTGGCCACCTTGGTAGACAGTGCAATTTAAAATAGCAAACCTGGATTTAAACCCAGGTTTTCTGACCCAAGGCCTAGGGTCTTCTCATTCTACCCTCTACTTCCCAAGAAGGTGGTAGAATGTTCCAAAGAGGACTAGACCGGCATTTTGGGAAGCCGAGTTGGAGAAAGAAACAATGCATATGACCTACGGGCTCATCTAATGTTTTCAGATTTATTAGACAGTTTATAAGTTCTCTAAGGCAGCGGTCTCCAACCTTTTTGGAACCAGGGATCAGTGCTCCTATGAGAATCTAATGCCTGATGATCTGAAGTGGAGCTGAGGCAGTGAGGCTAGCATAGGAGAGTGGCTGCAAATACAGATGAAGCTTCACTCACTCCCCCATCATTCCTGCTGAAGTTCCTAACAGGCCACAGACTGGTACCATCTGGTACCAACGGCTCAGAGGTTGGGGACTCTCGTGCTAAGGTTTCCTTAAGCCTTTTTCTCCTAGCCTAGCCCAGGTTCTGTAGGCTGGGTATATCTAAGAGGATGATGTAACCAATATATGTGACCATTTATAATTCCTACCATCTGTCTATTCCCTATCCTCTGTGAATATTTTCTTGTCCATCCCATCCCTAAGATTGCTTTGAAATATTATTTAAACCTCTTTTTGTACACTTGGAATGTACCTGGTGTTATTGTCATTTGTGTCTGTGTCCTGCCTCCTGAATTCTTATAAGCAAATTCCCATAAATGGGTGAATTATGCTACATCCTATTTCCTGTTCATGGTGGGATTAGAATGGTATGGTGTAAAGAACATTAGTTCCAATCTTCCTTATATCACTAGAGCCTAAAATGATGTTTAGAAAGTTATGGGAGCTCCATAAATCTCTATTTAATAATTTGAATGCTAAACTTAGATTTATTATAATCTTAGTTCAGATTTCTTGGTGTCTACTCACTGGCTTTGTGGCCAAAGGCAAAACACTAAGCTCTTTGAAAATCACTTATCTATCAAATGTCATGCCAGTCTTTCTTGTGTTCTCATAAGGATCGGATGGGATAATAACTATAGAAGTTTTTGCACAGTGCCTGGCACCTATCAGGGGCTCCTTAAATGATACTATTTCTTTATTTCTCTGATAATGTGTATGTAGTTTATTTTTCACTAGATTATGATCTTCTGCAATTTAGGGACTGTATTTTACTTACCATTGTTTTTTACATACACAATGCCTGAAACATATTTGGTTCTCTGGAAGAGTTATAGGATTTATTGCTTTCAGGATACTCTGGCCCCAACTCAGGAGATGCAGCATAACCCAAGGCCAACAGGGAGCATTTGGATGAGCCCAAGTGTAGAGGACTTATAGCCTCTATCTCAGCTTCGAAGACTGATTGTAATTCACAGATGATCACACTGCTTCTCTTCCCCAAAGAGTCATTAAATTCTTTTAGATTGTAGGCCTGTCATGGATAGTTCCCATGCCAGAATGTAAGTTCTGTGAGGACAGACATCTTTGTCTGATTTGTTCACTGTTGTGTCTAGAGAAAGGCCTGGTACTTGGTAGGTGCTCGGTAAATGTTTGTTAAATGAAGGAATGTCCACAGGTGGGCATAAGAAATAATATACAAGAATCTTTAAACATTTTTTTTGTAGAGGGACAAATAATAGATATTTGAAGGCTCATGGTCTCTATTCTCTGTTGTGATTACTCTATTTTGCATGGTAGCACAAAAGCAGCCATAGGCAATGTATAAACTAACAAGCAAGGCTATGTTCCAATAAAATTTAATGTAAATAAATGGGTATCATGTGGTTTTTCAGCTGTTCCAGCACCATTTGTTGAAGAGACAATTCTTTCGCCATTTGATAGTAATTATACCTTGGTCAAAAATCAATTTGCCTTAGATATTTGGGTTTATTTTGGTCTTTCAATTCTGTTCCATTGGTCTATATATCTATCTTTATGACAATACCACATAGTTTTGATTACTAAAACTTTGTAGTTAGTTTTGAAATCAGAAAGTATGTGTCTTCCAACATTTTTTTTTTCAATATTGTATTGGCTCTTCAGTGTTTCTTTCAATTGTGCATAAATTTGAGAGTCAGCTTCTTCATTTCTGTAAAAATCACCATTGGAATCTTGATAGGATTGCACTGAATCCAGAAATCACTTTGGGGAATGTTCCCATCTTTACAATATTGCCTTCTAATCCATGAACACATGATGTCTTTTCACTTAATTAGATCTTTATTTTCTTTCAGCAGTGTTTTGTAGTTCTCAGCGTATAAATCTTTCATTTCCTTAGATTAATTTATTCCTAAGTACTTTATGCTTTTTAATGCTATTATAAATGAAAATATTTTCTGAAATTTCTTTTCAGAGTATTCATTTCTGGTATCTAGAAACATAACTAATTTTTGTATATTGACCTTGTATCCTGTAACTCTGCTGAATTTGTTTATTAGGTCTAGTAGATTTGGGAGGATTCTTGGGGATTTTTTATATATAGAAAAAAGTCATCTACCAAAGAATGAAGTTGGGCCCCTACCTTATTTCATGTGCAAAAATTAATTTAAAGTTGATCAAAGTCTAAATATAATAACTAAATATATAAAACTATTAGAAGAAAACATAGAGGTAAATCTTCATGACCTTGGATGTGGCAATGAATTCTTAGATATGATGTAAAAAGTATAAACAACACAGGACAAAGTAGATAATTTAGACTTCATCAAAATTAAAAGCTTTCGTGAATAAAAGGATATTATGAAGTAAATAAAAAGACAACCTCAGAATTGGAGAATATGTTTGCAAATTATATATTTGATAAAGGTTTGTAAATATATAAAGAACTCATAACTCAACAGCAAAAAGGCAAGCAACCTAATTAAAAATAGGCAGTGGGCTGAAATAGTCATTTCTTCAATGTTCAAATGTCCCAACAAATTTGTGAAAAACATTAAACTTCAATGATCATTAAGGAAATGCAAATAAAATCACTTTACAACCACTATAATGGCTACATATGAAAAATAAAAAACACTAAACATTATTGGCAAGAATGTGAATAGGAACCTTTGTATATTGCTGGTGGGAATTAAAATGGTGTATAAAAAAACTAAGAATTGATCTACCATATGATCCAGCTATCCCTCTACTGGGTATTTACCCCAAAGCCTATACCCATATCCAAAAAGATATTTGCACACCGATGTTCATAGCAGCATTATTCACAGTGTCCAGGATGTGAAAGTAACCAAAGTGACCTACAATATTACTCAGCCATAAGAAAAGATGAAATACTGCCATTTGCAACAACGTGGATGGACCTTGAGATAATCTTGCTAAATAAAATAAGCCAGATAGAAAAAGTTGAAAACCACATGATATCACTTAAATGTGGAATATATACCTCAAAGCAACAAACAGAACAAATAAACAGAGACTAATGGACATGGACAATAGACTAGTGGTTACCTAGGAGTGGGGTGAAGGGGAGAGGTAGATGGGGTAAAAGGGGTCAAATATGTGGTGACCGAAAGAAATCTAACTATGGGCAGTAAACACACAATGCAATATATGTATGCCTTACCATGGAGTTGTACACCTGAAACTTACTGGATTTCGTTAACCAATGTCACCATAATAAAAATAAATTAAATAAAAAAAAACCTAAGAGAACTTAAATTTAGAAAATTTCAAATTAGCATACACATTTGTAAATGTAATGATATATTAATGATTTTGCCACCAAAATGTCCTATTCTATACTACATTTAACTACTGACATAAGCTGATATTATAATAGAATCAATTATCAAACCCTTTAATTATATGCTACAGCTATCATTTAAAAACTAAACTGTGTACCAAAAAAAACCCTCAAAAATGTTGTAGCAATTTTGACAACAAATTAATATATTGTTATGTAAAAAGCTATTATTATCATATGGACGATCAATTCCACTTGTAGGGATATACCCAAGAGAAATGAAAACATGTGCCTACATAGAAACTTGTATACAAATGTTTATAGTAGCATTAAAGATGTAAACAACCCAAATGTTCATCAACAGATGAACCAATTTACAAATTGTGGTATATACATACAGTGAAATATTATTCAACCATAAAAAGGAATGAAGTACTGATATATGCTACAACTTAAATGAACCTCGAAAACATTATACTAAGTGAAAGAAGCCGGACACAAAATGATAAATGTTTATGATTTCTTTAAATTAAATATCTACAATGAGTAAATTCATAGAAATAGAAAGAAGAGTAGTGATTGCCTGGGGAATAGGGGTGATTACTTAAAAAGTATGGGATATTCTTCTGGGGTTTTAAAAAATTTTGAAACTAGAGAGGGATGGTTGTACATTATTGTGAATACTTGCACTAAATAACACTGAATGGTACACTTAAAAATATGTGTATGAAATTGTATGAACTGTATGAACTTTTAGTTCACTATCACAGTTAATTAAAAACAAACAGGTGGCAGGTTTTAGCCTATGGGCCATAGTTTGCCAAACTCTTCTAAAGCAGTAGTATTCAAATTGCAGGCCAAGACCCATTAGTAGGTTGCGAAATCAATTTAGTGGGTCACAACCAGCAATTTTAGAAAAATGAAAAAGAATGGAATAGAACATATCAGGGGTGTCATAAACAGTAAAAGTTTATTGTTTCATGAAACATTTCAGTTTTGCATATACATATAAGTATGTGGGTCCTAGTTAATGATGTGATAATATACATTTTTTAAAAAGTTTCTGTTGGTCGTGGTTAATGTATAAGAAAAACCCAGTAGTCTTTCCCTCCTGTATGTCTCCTTTACTACTTCTGATATTCAAATATGTGGAGGTTTTTCCCCACATCAAGCAGTTCTCTGTGACTACAGCTGGGTGTCCTACACTTTAACTCAATCATATCACTGTTCATTTGGAGATATTGTCAGCTCCCACAGGTTAAGGGCTCAATCCCACAAGACTTTCTCCTCAACATACACTTAACTGCAGATGTCTGTTGCAAGCATTAGGTCCCCAGGTTACCCACAACTTCTGTCTGATTTGGCTACAAATTTGAAATTTCCAAGACCACTTCCTCAGGTTTTATAAATTTTCTAGGTCCGCTCATAGAACTCAGGAAAATATGTATTTATATTTACCAGTTTACTAAAGGACATAAGAAATAGGGATGAACAGCCAAAGAAGAGATACACAGGGTGTGGTCTAGCAGGGCCCTGAGCACAGGAACTTCTGTCCCCATGGAGTTGGGGTGGGTCAGCTTCCCAGTGTGATTGTTCACAAACCTAGAAACTCTCTGGAATTTTTATTGAGGCTTCATTGCATAGGCATGATCAATTAATTATTAACTGCAGCCCCTATCCATTCTCTAGAGAATGGGGGTGGAGCTGAAAATTCCAAGCTTCTGATTCTGGTGCAGTCTTTCTAGTGACTAGTTCTCTTCTGGAGCTGTCCAGGTGTAGCCTCTTTAAAACAAAAGACACTCCTATCACCCAGGAAATTACAAGGGTTTTAGGAGCCCTGTTTGATCAAAGACCAAAAAATAAAACAAAAGATGCTCTTGGTATTCTTATCACTTAGGAAATTCCAAGGGTTTTTGGAGCTCTGAGACAGAAACAGGGATAAAGACCAAATGTGTATTTTTTATTATAAATCACAATATCATGATTAATAAAATTTTTCACATAGTCTATGGCCTCTTTCTTGGGTCAAGTCCAGTGTCAAAGTCTAAAGCCAATCCACATTTTCCATTAGTTTTTCCTGGAGGCTTAATGTCTTAGGCTACTTATCCAACATCCTTCTTTAGCCACAGTGGGGCCTCTAGGACATCCCACCCCTAGCATTGGACCCTAAACACTGGAGAACTGCTTTTAGCATCCAGCTGGTCTGAGCTTTCCAGAGTTCTGTGGACACAGGGCAGTCATTATGACCAAGTCCATTTGGTATCTACTCAGGGGAGACACGGCACAGGATCCACCCTGAAATTCATGCCTCTTCCAGGCAGGGACTGATGGCCTTAGAGCTGTCACTGATCTCTGCCTTTACTCTTTTAATGTGTTTTTACAGCCAACTCCACTCCTCTAGTTGCTCTTTGTAGATTTGTTGGCTTCTTGACATTCAGACTCAGTTTCTGCTGGTCTCCTGGCTGATTCAACTCTGCAGTTTTGTTCATAGATGTAATTTCCCACCTTCCCCACCTCTTCCATCATGACCATTCAGCTTGTTGGTGGGGCCCTGAGGGGAGTGGGTGTGGATGTACATGTGTGGAAATGCTCATGTCTGCCCTGCTCCCTCCCCTACCGAAGGACAAGAGAACATGGAGGCCATGATTGAGCCTACCAGGCAATGGGCTGGCCAACTGGACTGCAGGCTGATAGGCTGTGTGTTTGTTATGTGCTCTGAAGTTTTAGAAACACAAGGGACAATTTAGAGGGCCGGTGCTGATTTCCCAACCTGCTGGGATGTTTATCACACGAGACATACAGATAGTCTGTTCCGTAGAGTTTCAAAGCAATGTGGGAGGTTTAGAGGGGTCTTATGATCGATACCCTGCCAAACTGTTACTGGGTTGATGACAACTAGTCCCAGCCCCTCTGTGGCGGCCTATGCAGCAGGCCTCCTCATTTCAGATCCTTGGTTTGCAGGTGCATTCCACTCAGTAACCTTGTCTCCTACAAGGTCCATTCTTATTTATTATGATCACCATGTTAACACACCAGGTGTTAATAGCTATACTACATTGCCTTGACCTGACACTGTGTCAGACTCTATGAAAGGGATAAATGGACACTATGAAAGGGGTAAATAGATCCCCTCTAATTCTGGCAAAGATCCTGGATTCCACTTATAACAAAGCAGAGCTTTATTTGTCTTCATCACCACTGAACCCTTAGGCTTGAGTTAATCAGAATAGTTCTTCTCAGGAGGAAACTGCAGTATGATGCTCATTTACAGAGATATGGAGCTAAAGAGACAAGAATCCTAGGCAGCAGCTATAGAGGTGGCTAAGAACATGAGTCAGTACCACATACTGTGGGAGCTGGACCCAGCAGCTCCTAGTGTATCACTTTATTGGCTGAGACCCCACAGCCTTAGCTGCCAGCCTGCCAGACACAGTCACTCTGCTTAAGGGAAACCATTGAGGGAAAGCCTGTAGAGGGACCTGTTGGTGTGGGCTGAATCTACTCTGAACTCTGTTCCCTAAAGATCTCACACATTGTCCCTCTAAATGAATCTAAATGGCTCTATAGTATTAGAGACCCCTTTTGGTGACAGACAAATAAAGGTAAGGAGGAGGTGATCAAGAACCTGGGCAACTAAAGTAACCTAACACAACACTTGTCATTTATTTAGCTCATGAATCCTTAATTGGGGCAAAGCTCAACGAGGAAGGTTCAGAATGTTCATTTCTGCTCCCTGTAGCATCCAGTATGGGACAGGAGGGCCTGAGGGTAGGGGGAGGTAGAAGTGGAGGATCTTCTTCAAGATGGCTCACTTACATGGCTGGGAAGTTGGTGCTGTTTGGAGGCCAGAGACTCAACTAGAACTGAGGGCTGGGGGCCTCTCTTCCTCTCTATGTGGAACTCTCCATGTGAGCTCCTCTGCAGGTTACTTGAATTTCCTCACAATACATTGTTGGAGTTCTAGGACTGAGCAACCCAAAAGAACTATGCAGAAACTGTATTGCCTTTTATGACGGACTCAGCAAAAGTCATATAGCATCATTTCCACTATAGTTACAAGCCAACTTAGATTCCAGAAGAGGGGTCATAGACTGCACCTCTCAATGGTGGGGTATGCCAGAGTCATTACATTATACTAGTGTGTGAGATGTGAGACATTGTTGTGACCATTTCTGGAAAATACAACCTCCACATAAGCCATGGAGAAGGAACAGCTATATTTGGACATTTCTACATACTCAGAACCCTAAGGGGTTTGATAAAGTGGTAATGGACAAAAAGGCAAAGTGCTGAGGAAATGAATCTTACCATTAGCACAAGGAACCTTGTTTCTGCTCCAGGTGCGGAGCAGCACAAAACTTTTGATCTACTTCTTTGATAAATGTGAGAGACTCTTTGTGAGAAAAACACTAATGAGATTTGTGTGTGTTGAGTCTCCCCAAGACTTCCCTCCTGTAGTTGAGCTCAACAGAAATCCCTGATAAATAATCCTCATCATGGAGAGAACAACTATTTTTCCAGTTAACATCCAGGCAGAGGCAAAAATGAGTGCATTCAGAATACAGCCCCAGCAGCTTGCAGACTGGCCAATGCAGGTTTTCTTTTCTATTTTTTCCTTTTTTTTTTTTCTTTTTGCCTTCAGCACCTGTTAGTCCTAGGTGGTCTCACATCTAAGTACTAACGAAGCTGACCTGCTTAGCTTTCAAGATCAGACGAGATCAGGCATGTTCAGGGTGGCATGGCTGTAGACGTCTTTGTTTGTTTGTTTGTTTGTTTGTTTGTTTGTTTGTTTTTCATATTGAATCTCTGGGACTTGGAACAGAGCCACATGCAGGGAGTTGCTGGTAGCCTGGTACTACTTGTGAACATAAATAGCCTCCAGAAGACAGAGGCTGCTGCTTGTTCCAGAAAAAAACCCGCCCCTCTAAAGGTCCTCAGCTATGTTGGGCCAGAAAGCAGTTTCTAAGATTCACTGTCCTACTGATGCAGGACAGGGAAAATTACCAGTCAGGAGAGACCAAGCCCAGTACTGAGAGGAGAAGATGGTATTTTGGCGGAGAGTGTAGAAAGAATTCAGTACACACACCAAAGTTAAAGTCAAAAGGAAAGTTTATTAGAAAAGGGGTAACACTCCACAGAGTGTGGTCTCCTCTCAGAGGCAAGAGCCTAACCTAAGAGAGATACAGACAGTGAGAGAAAGAGTACCAAGAGAAAGACACTGAAAGGAACTGAGAAAAGACTGAGAGTAAAGGCAGTGATAGACATCCTGAGGGGGGATTTAGTTTACATATCATTCTTTAGTTCCTATGAATTACAGTTTTAAAGACTTTGTTTACACATGTCCTTTGATATGGACATACAATGAGGAAGGGGAAGAGTATGCTGTGTGAAAAGGTAAGACTAGCATGCAAGGCCTGCTGGCATTTCCAAGCCTTTATTCCATAGGTTCTCTATGGTTTTAGCCATAGAAAATGAACAATTTTATTTGTGTAGAAGAGCCAGTTAAAGACTGTTTTTTCTGTTTACCCTTCACAGGTGTGGGAAATGGATTGTTAGCAGTCTTAATAGAAATCTTCCTTTGTTCTACAGGTGTCCTCCTTGCCTGGCTGCACAGCTGATCAGCATATTGCAGTCTCTGAATGCAACTTGATTTAACACTTCAGTTCTCTTGCCTTCTCCCTATATTACTTCTGATATTCTCTTCTCAGGCTACATAGGCTGAAATCTTTTCTGTGCATCAATGTAGTACTTTGCCATCACGAGGCCCAGATGATTCTCTTCTATTTCCCACAACCCACCTTCTTTTGCACTATGGGAGTTTGGTTTGTGTATTCCTAGGACTCTTGCAAGCCAGCTGGGTCTTTGCTAGTGTCCCAGTGTCTGAGCAAAGACATGGTAGTTACCTTTACCTGGTTGGCTTGGGGATATTTATAAAACCCTAGGGCTTGGGGGCAGACCGTGTGGTTATGAGATATGTAAACAGCCCTCAGAAGGACCTGCCAGCTTGGAAATTCAGAGTTCTTTCTGAGCCATATTTTCCAAAGGGAAGGCTAAGGAACACCTGTCTAAAATCTTAGCTGGAGAGGTTATTAAAAGTGCGGATTTCAGACCTACTGAATCTAGAATCTGATTCTGGCATTTGCATTTTAACAAGTACCCCAATGATTTACAGGAATTCTGAAGTTTGATCCAGTTGTAGTCCCTACCCCAATTCAGAATTCCAAGTGCAGGAGTTCTGTTGACCTTCATTGAACACCTACTCTGTGCCATGGGTTATGTTAGGTGCTGGAGATAAAAGAATAAATAGGCCTGCCAGGGAGGGATAATTGTTTCCAGAAATTCCTGAACTAAGTGTTATCATCTGAAAATGAGAATTCACTTCCCAACTCCTCCTCACCTTCTACTGGGGTTTTCATCACCCTGAGGTGTTCTCAGCAAATGCTGACTAGCTCATAGACAACAAAAGGTCAGTTTGATAGGTGTCCTGGGGAATTGATACTATCTTGTTTTGCAATGTGAGAAATACAATTTTTAGTAATAACCATACTTTACTTTTATAGGACACTTTTGACTATCTCGGCAAATAAAAAAATCTACAAGTATTTGTTCCATACACAGAATGCTTTGGGCAGCTGTTCACCCATTTCCCAAAACCCCTACTTCTCTGAGGCTCTTTTAGGTTTTCTGATTATACCAAAGAGGGTCTGTTTCTATAACAACAACCATCAAAAAACAAAACAAAACAAAACAGAGTGGCGTAAAAGAGTCCTGGACAGAAAGCAAGATGACCAGGATTTAGCCATCTCTTGATGGCTTATGACTCATGAGACTTAGAGTGGACCTTTCTGTCTGTTTCCCATTTGCCATACTGATACCTCCCTGCTTACCTCAATCAGCTCAAAAAGATAAAGCAGATGAGGGAGCTTTGAAAACTAAGCAGCAACCGCACACATGCAAAGCATTATGATTAGTTAGTAACAAGAACTCTGTGTCTTGGTTTCAGAGTTGCCTATAGGTCCCAGGTGAATAGTAGTCAGCAAGAGCAAAGGCAGAAACAAAGTGAAATGAATGACCCTATTGATGCAGGACAGGGCAAATTTCCCCAAGTGACGGGGAGACCTAGCCCTGCACCCAGAGAAGACGGTCCTTTGGCGGAGAGTGTAGAAAGAATTCAACACACACGCCCAAGTTAGAGTCAACGGGAAAGCTTATTAGAAAGGGCGTAACACTCTACAGAGTGTGGTCTTCTCTCAGAGGCAGAGAGTGAGAGGGACAGTGCGAGGGACAGAAAGACAGAATAAAGGCACTAAGAGGGCCCCAGAGCAGTCAGGAAATTCAGTTTATACATCATTCTTTAGTTCCTGTGAGTTATTGTTTAAAAGATTTTATTAACCCATTTCCTTTGATTTGGACACACAATGAGGAAAGGGAAGTGTTACTGAAGAGTGCGGGCCCTCTCCCGACACATTATCCAGGTTCTTGATGTCTCAAACAAAGAATTGAGCAAGACATCGAAATACAGTAGAAAAGTTTTGTTAGAAGGCAAAGTACACTTCCAGACATGGAAGCGGGCCTGAGCAAGAGAAGCGTGGCTCAAAAGGCCTGGTAACAAAGACTTCAGGGTTTTTGTCCCTTTTTGTTGTGGGTGGTTACTTAGAGTGGGCTTCCTTGATTGACAACTGAGATTGTCATGTTTGTTCCCAGAATTTAATCTGCTATAATGATATTAGTGAACTTCTAGAGATATGCACAATATTATAAAGGTGGTATAATGAAACTCAGATGAGCTGAAGGTCATTGGGGTCTTCATTGTGCAGGTACAAGTGACTGGATGAAACTGGTACCTAAATCTCTATATACTGGTTTCTTTGGGTAAGTTAAAAAAAATGCCTTCTGGCTTCCTTAATTGTGGGTGGGTTAGAGCAGATCCCTTCTAAGATAAGATGACCTCAGTGCTTTTGCAGGCCCCAAACCCCCTAACTTTTCTGCCTATCTCTTTTCTAAGAGCCATGAACCCCCTTATTAGTATAGATGTTGAGGGATGGGAGGTCTCTTCTTCCATATCTGCTTCCTGCTGAGAATGGCCAGAGTCCCTACCTACAAGGGTTTCATGGAGCTCTTACCCTTTCTGCCTCATTCAGGGTGGGGTCTTGGGTTTCCTGTTGAAGTGCCACCTGAATCCCTAGACAGGGAAAAGAAAATACAAACTCATTATTGAAAACATACATCTATTAATTTCTATTATTGATTTGCCTATTAAGCGAGTAAAGGGAAACAGGCTTGGTTAATGCATTTCTTAAAGAGTAAAAAGAAAGACCTTTGGCTTAAAGTCCCCTTCCCCCTCACAGTCTAAGGGTCCTACCTGGCTTAACACCATTTCTGCTTATCAATGAGCTGATGACCCTTATCAATAGCCAGAGGATCTTAGTCAACAGGACAATTATCAGGATTTGAGGGAGAGGGCTTTTTTCCAAAGAAAGGAAAAAAGGAAACTTAACTAGCTTTACTAAAAAGATTAACTCTGCAAGAGATGTTCCATTTCACTTCCTGCTAAAAGATTAAGAATTTTATAAGTGATGTTTGGTCTCAGAAGGCTCTATAGTATGAAAAGATAAGACTATGCAGAATGAAAGGCCTGCTGACAATTCCTAGCCTTTAATCCTTAGGTTCCCTTTGGTTTTAGCGAAAAAGAATGACTCTTGGTTGCTGGTTCCCCTTCACAGGTGTGGAGAAGAATGGGCTGTTGGCAATCCCAGTAGAAATTTTCCCTTTGTTCTGCAGGTGTCCTTCTGGCCCAGCTGCAGGGTTGATCAGCATATGGCAGTCTCTGAATGTGGCTTGATTAACATTTTTATTATCTTGTCTCCTCCCTATATTACCATGTCAAGTCTTAAATCCTGATTCCACAACTATAGAAGTCCTGTATTCCAATTAATCCTTGTAGGGATTTTGAGGTTATCTGTACAGCGGGGAGATTGGACTAGATATTTTCTAGGGCCCTCTAGATTGAAATAATTCTATTATTAGAGGAGAAAACTGAGTTGAGCTGATGGTAGGTTAAGAGTTCCAGCTAAGACCACATGACTCATTAGTGACAAAAGTCAAGATTCAACTGGGGCTTCTGGCCTCCCGCCCACATCCTTCTAATAGACTGCATTGTTTCACTCCAGCCTCGCACTGACCAAGCATTTACTGGTTTTGAGTCTCACCTTCTATATGGCCAAAGTGGTCCCCAGTTCCTGCTGTGTGGGTCCCTTTCTCAGATTAGAAAGTACCTGGCCTTTCTCCAAGGAAGAGAGCAGACCTCCAGACTCTACCCAGTGGGTCTGGTGCATAAAGAGAGGACCCAGCACGTCCCACTCCTGGCTCCTCTCTAAGGTGCTTTTGCCACCTCCCACAGGAACAGAAGAAATTGTTGCCACTTTGGCATTTTAAATGTTAATGATTTGTATTATTTTAAAATCTTTTTGTGTTCCTGGAGGCCTCTTTGCCAGGGTTAATAAATAAACTTCAGCAGACTTCAGCACTGTCATGACCTGGAAGACAACACAGAACTTGAGCACCTAGCCTCCCAGCCATATCTAGGATGCTCTCAGGAGGTTGGACAACTACAGTATTCTGCTCTCCCATTCTGGCCCAGGATGGACCCTGCTGAGCTGTTGGAGGCAGTGAGCCCCAAGACAGTTTCTCTGATGAATAATGCTCCAGATCTTGTTATGTCAGGCAAGTGCTCCTTTCTCAAGAGATATTAAATATTAATAGCAGCAATAGCAGCAGTAAAGGCAGAGGGTAAACAAAAGTGAGTTATAAGATGTTCAGTTTAAGGGCAGCCATGTTAACTCCTGAGGGCAGAATGAGCATTTCAAGAGCAGGCCAAAGGCATTGGGTCTTAACTTTTTAATGGATTGACCAAGTTGAGGCAAATGTTCTGTACTTTATCTAGTGTCCCAGTCAGAGACTTCCTGGGGCCTCTCATCTGTCAGTGCCGTAGCCTAAGGGAAACAGAACAAATTCATCTTAATGTGACTCATATCCCTGGGCCTGGGGGTTGGAGGGCCGTGGATCAGTTTTAGGACTATTTCTCTTCAAGGGGCATCCCTCAGCATGGTCCAAGTTTAGGAGAACAGGCTCTTCTCAAATACAAAAGCAGAGATTTCCAGGGCAGAAGGGCCTCAGAGACTACTTTGTCCAGTCTCTAACCACGTGGCAAAACCACATCAAACAGATTGATTCGTACTGTTTTCCAGGAAAGAACTTCCGAAGATGTCACATTGCCAGATTGGGGACATGTAGTTAAAACACCTAGAAGCTGTGGAAGGCTTATGGGATTGGAGAAGAAGGGCTTCTTCCCCAGAGCCTGAGGCCAGAGCAGAAAAGCCTAAAAGCTGACATGCTGCCCAGGGTAGACAAGTGGGTTCTGTAAGGATAAGGAGCTAGGCGGTCCTAAGAAATGAATCTACTCAGACTATAGTCTGGGTAGCTTCATTTAGAATCCATTTGATTCATACATTCATGTATTCATAAACATTTATTCTGGGTTTTCAGTGTGCCATGCCCTGGGCCAGGTACTCCAGATACAGTAATAAATAAACCTGACAAGGGTTTTTGGCATTACTCAGCCTCTATGCAGCAGGAAAAGCAGACAAGTAAATAAATAAGCAGCAGTAACTGTAAAGGTATAAGTACTTCAATACCAAAAGTACAGGGTGCTAAGAGAGCTGGGGTGCAGGAGCTCTCAACCTGCTTTTGGTGAGTGATGAACAACTTCTAGAAGAGATGATGGAGAAGCTGAGTCCTGATGTCCAGCTCTGTGGTATAGTGGGCTGGGTTGGTCAGAGAGGGGCAAAAGTGACAAGAAAGGATCCCAAAGAGGCAGGATATTTAAGAGAGAAGAAGGAACCAGTCCTCCTGGTCTCCTGAAGCATGTCAGCCAAAGCAAGCAGTCTGTAACTATTTACTGTTCAATCAAGAAAATCTCCTACAACTCAGTAATTTGTGTGCACTGCAGAGGCAAAAGGCCATGACTCTTCTGTTTTTGTTTGCTCCCCAATTCATCATCCTCTGCTTAAATCCTACCAAGGACATGTTGCCCATTGCCTCTTGGGGCAGCAACCACAGTTTTTGGGTCAGTTTTTCTGATATCCAATTCTGAGCCTTGCCATTTCCTTCTGCAGGACCTGATTTGGCCCTCATGGACTTAGGAAAGTGGACTCCTAATTCTTCTGATGGCTCTTTACATACTTAAAGTCAACAGTCATGACCCTTTCACATCTTCACTTCCCTGGGATTGATATTTCCTGCCCCTTCAGCCACTTCTCAGATAATGTGATTTCTGTTTTCATCACTAGCCCAGACCATCTTCTAGTTTGTCACTGTCCTTCTGAAAGTGGTGACTAAACTTGTCACAGTGTTCAGCATTAGTCTGGCTAGGGAAGAGATTAAAAAGCCAGTTCCTCCTTTGTCCCAGACACTCTTCTATTATTAACGTAGCCCAAGATTACATTTTTTTAGTAAGTAAATGTTTGTCAGTTGGTTAATGTCAAGCTTGTGTTCAAAACAAATGAACAAAGCCCATGTCTTTTTTTTTTTTTTTTCAATAAACATTTTCAAGCCAGGTTTCCCCTGTTTATAGGTCTGCTATTGGTTTCTTAAATCTAAGAGTAAGACTACGTTTTCCACCAAAGATTTCATTTTATAGGCTTCCATCAGTGTTCTCTTCTACTGGTAATTTTGAATTTGGATTTTGTCATTGACATGCTAAGTTTCTGCTCTCCCAGTTTTGTGCCCCCTGCAGATTTGATCAGCATGCTCTCTGTGTTGTCATTCCCTGGCATCTTTGAGCCCTCAGATCCTAGCTGGTAAACACCACATGGGAGCAGGAGGAAAGCTGAGTGGGCCATCCTTACATCACTGACAATGGGCTGTTCAAACATTGTCATGTTGTAATTGGCAAATGTGAAAGCAGCAGTGTGTTTTGTGCTTTAAGCCCTTTCCCAGGCTATGTTTAATTGCAATGGGATTTATGATCATAGCTTTAAGAGGTAATAGATGTGGCTGTCTGGTCCATCCTCCCTTGCTACAGAAAATTTCTAAAGATTGAGGAAAGATAAGTGGGACTGGAATTGGGAACTTTATAAGAAGTAACCACAAGTGGCTTAATGAGTTGCAGCTGCTGAGGTCACGACATGAATATTCATAGTTTTATTCTCTGGGGTTGTGCTTTTCTAGCCTTATCTCTTCATAACAGCCTTGGCAGATAGAGAAAGGAGGACTCAATTCTACATTTTACAGGGGGAAAATTGAGTCGAAAATGGATTTGCTGCCGATTCAAGTTCCCACTGAAAGTCAGGAGTAGAATTGGGGTGGAATCTGGGTCGTAGGCTCTGATTTCAACACAGGGCACACTGCTCTTCCAGCATTATTCACAGAACTCCATCCCTGTGCATCACTCATTTCTCTCTGACCATTAGTATTTATGAGGTGATGTATATGGCAGCATATTGCAAACTAAAGCCAAGCGGTGCTGTCAGTAGTTTCTGCTGTTATGACTGAGGACTTGCTTATGTACAAGACACTGTGCTGGGCACCATGTGGGATGCAAATTTGGGATATGCTTTCCTGGGTTTTCAGTAGGTATGATGTTTTATAACATCAGGAATTCACTCATCGTGGAGGATCATCTTGACTTAAATTCATAACCCAGGTTGGAGGGAGGGCATGGAAAAAGTAAAGTGCTAGTACATGTATCTATTGCAACCTAAAGTAAAGACAAGGACTGTCAGAAGGAAAAATCTCTTCCTTCCTTCCCTCCCTTTATTCATTTTTTCTCCCATTTTTTTAATATCAGCAATTATTGAGCACCCACTGTATGCCAAGCAGTGAGCTTGGTGTTATGGATACAGTGGTAAACAAGCAGATGCATTTTTTGGCCTCTTGGAACTTAGAATCTAGAGGAGGATGCAGATGACTAAGCGCTTATTGAAAAGCAGGAAATACATTCTAAAGCGGGGGAAGTATGAGGTGCTATAGGGTCACTTAGTAAGGGCCTGTGACCTGATCCAGGTATCAGTACGGCCTCCCCAGAAGAAATCATAACTCAAATTGAGATCTGAAGTTTAAATAAAGGAAAGGAGTTAGCCCAGGTAAAGAGAATGTGGAAAGGTGAGGGTGGTGTGTAGAAGAAAAAGTATGTTCAGGTGCAATACGGAGAATGAATCGAAGGGAGAAGGTGTTCAGTTTTGGTTATGCTGATTCTGAAGGGACTCTGGGCTTCCCAGTGGAGCTATCCATCCTGTAGGTAACATGATATGTAGTTCCAGAGCTCAGAAGAGAGGTGCAGGCTGGAAATAGGAATGCATTATGTCTCTGTTATCACTCAGCACCAATGCCAATCCTAGCCAGGTGCCAGGAGTTGCTTATTAAATAGTAATCAAAACCATGGCTTATGGGTGCTACCAGCAGGAGGAAGAAGTCCTGGGACAGACTTCTCAGGAGCACCAAACTAAGAGGGCAAGCAATTTAAAACAAGCCCTTTTTGGAGTCCAATGAAAGCTGTGGGTCTTCTCTCAAAAACAAACAAATAATTTGGAAGCTTCTGAACCCCCCAGAGGCTGATAGGTGAACTGAGGTGAGAATTCTTGCTAAGGCATCTCCCTAGAGGGAGTAAAAGTCTCCATCTCTTCATGCTTCCCTTTCCTGATTGTCTGATTCCAGCTGTCTCTCTCTCCTTCTCCCTCACATTTTCTTTTCTAGACATTAGTTTTTCCCACTAGTGATTTCCTAGTCACGTACATAGAATCACGTTTGCCAAAAGATCAGGGAATCTCAAGTCCCCACGGCCCCAATCCACCTGAAAGGAAGCATCACACTTTTATAGCAGCATTTCACACCAGGCTGGAGTACCTCACCAGCTCCCTTTCCTGGGGCCAGCGGACTTGGGCAGATATTTCCACTTTTGAGATACAGCTGGGGAGACAGAAGCAGGAAATAGGACACAGCCTTCTCTGGGTTCCAACTTTAATTCAAATGAATTAAACATCTTCTTGAGCACATTAGATTCCAAGTGGGAGAAATAACCTAAGCAAAAGCACCAAGGCAGAACAGTGCTGAGCAAAAAGAGCTTCAGGTTTTTCAAGTACTGGGTACATAAAAATTTGCCCTGGGAGGAAGTGAGGCTAAGAGGCAGGCTGGAGTTCAGTGGTGGTCCCAGTTGCAAAGAGAGAAGCAGTCTGGGCTCTTCCATAGGTAATATGAGGCTGGCAATTGTTTTTGAGATGGGAGTTGTTGTGCGGCGATTTGAGACCCCCACGAAGGACAGAAACCTCCAGATAAGATGTTACAGTAAGCGCTTTATTCACGGATAAGATGTTACAGCATGCTCTTTATTTACGGATTCGAACCCGGGCCCCCACCAAGGGCGAGAGCCCTGAGACCCCCTTTCCCCTAAGTTTTATACCCTCTCGGGGGGTGGTTACGTGACCTTTTCCCTGATCGGTGGGACTCAGGTGCGTCATTGCAGTTACATGTATAAGCCAAGCGGAACGTGGGTAAGCTATTTTCCCCGTTAACATTTTTCTTCTATTACTGTTACTGGCACTGTTGGACAACTTCTTCTATTGTCCCTTGCGGGCTGCTGGCTAGGCCAGGGGCTAGGCCAGGTGTTAGCTGCAGGGTGAAATGGAAAAGTCCTATAGGGGGATTATCTTAAAGGGCCAGGGACAAGATTTAAAACAGCCTTTTACAGGAGTGTGACCATGTCAGAAGTAAAGGAGCCCAACCTGGATTCCTTCAATTATAGTATTCATTAATGTACTGAAGTTAAATTGAGTGACTGCTATTTGTAGGCTAAGAACTTGAACCAAGAGCTTCAAAGATAAGATGCAGACCCTGTCTATGAAGAGTTGGCAGCCTGCCTAGGGAAATAGAAATAATGTGATAAGTCAATGGGGAGGAAGCTCAGGTCCGTGGCACCCCTACCCCAGCCATTCATTCACCCTGTGCAGGAATCCTTTCAACTGTTAGAGGAGGGAAAGCAATTCTCTCTCAAAGGCTTCCTAGAGAGAAAGCCTTCCCAAGCATTCTCTGCTCTGACCAGAGCTAATGATGGTTTCACAAGGGTGGGTGGTTCTGCTGCATGTTAGTTCTCTGAACTTCATTAGGCTGTTTAAGGCCTGAATACAAAAGCCTATTTACAGAGTCCTTGGCTGAGATTTTAGCTGCGTAGGTTAGAGAGGTCATGGGCAGGGATTAGGATCCAAACCAAAATATTTTCTCTGGTGACCCCTTCATACCCAAGAGGAGCAACAATGCCAAGGCAAGTTGCTCAGATGGGCAGTGTGACCAAATGACTTAAATGGAGGCCAAATTCCCTATGTTCATTGTAGACTTGGTACCCTTAAAGTACACCAGGGGCAGGGATGGCCTGGCTGGCCTACTACAAATATAACAGGAATGATGAGGAGAAAGCAACTGCAAACATATGGCTTGTGGGCACCACTGCAGGAACAGAGGCTTCCAGAAAGGCAACCTCTAGGGGCCCCCACTGAAAATGTCTACCTTGTTACAAGGGTAGAGACCAAACTGCCCCTTGGGTTTTTTACTTCTTATCTCTTTAGCCCGCTCATAGGTATGGTAAGCTTGCCAGGAATCTGGCAATGCTAACATAATAGAAAAAGACAGGGCCCACTTCTCTCTTTTGCTACCCCCACCCCACCTCCTACCTTGTTTAGAAAGATGGTGTAGGATCTGGAAATCTGAGCCCCCAAAGCCAAAAATCTGATTCTAGAGTTTGAGTTGTGACCATGCCTATATTAGTGGCCTCTTTGGTTCCCATTTTCTTACCTATAGGAAGGAAAATAAGAATATTTTTGCTTCCTATCTCACCAAGAAGATGTGAGGAGGATGAATGAGATAGTAAAATAGAGAGTGCATTAGTGGAGACAATTCTCTGGGTATGTGGGGCTGCAATCAGGGAAACTTAGCTCAGATGTGACACTCTAGATTGGGGGTTTGTGGGCAGGAGCATGTTCTCTTGGAGATGAGGCATGAGTTCCACCCCTGGGTGCTGGGGCAAAAAATCACCACGGTGGCCTCCTCAGTGCCAGCAGTTGCCTGTTACTAGAGAGCCTGAGGAAATTCTGAATATAATTGAGTCAGTGTGGCTTTTTCCCCCTGAATGTCTGTCTAAACACACATTTTAGGAAAGGAAGGTCTTAAATCATCTGCCTGCTGCTTTAGGTGCTGAGAAGCTTGATATCTCCCTCCTGCCATCTCTTCTCTACTTTGAGACCTTTCTTCCTCCATCTCCTCACCAAGAACAAGGACAGGGCTCAGCCCTGAAGCCATAAAACTGCATGTCTCTGACTGTCACTAGAGTGCCTAGGAAAGCTGCTCGTACCAGATGTGCATATGCCCCTGCCTGCTCCCCTGCATCTATAAGTTAGTGGGGAAATTCTCAGCCACTTAATCCCCTCTTTATCTTTACTCTGGCATTCAAAAACAGCAGAAAAACCTCTAACTCTTAGTAGACTGAAGAGTGATATGACCAATGTCTTTAAGTTGCTAAAATACCCATATTCAAAAGAGGATACTCACCAGTTACTGTTTTTTCCTGAGGGCAGGGCAAGAAGAAATAGTCATAAAAAGCAGCAAACTCAACTGAAGCTGAGGTTAAGAAAGAGCTTGGTGCTATTAAATAGAATGATTTGCTTGGCCCTTGCACCTCTTCTCTCCAGTGTTCTAGCTGGGACATGTAACTTCTACATGTAAGTACAGCCTGGCCCCAGTGTGGGATTAATCCTGTCCCTGAGATGGAAGGAAAGATGGAGAGAATCTAACATGTATAGAGCACGATCTACATGCTGAAGGTGAGCCAGGTGCTTTCATCTCCAGTATACTCATCTCGAGTGGACAGATGGATATCTAGGACTATGGTCTGTTGCCTCAGAAAGGTCAGCCTAGCTAGCTATTTTTAACAATCTCCAAGCCGAGAATCTGCCAGTACTGACATTGGTCCTACCTTGACTTTACCTTTTTGCCTGGGACCCTTATCTCAAGGCTGTGACAGAACCTTCCTTACCCTGTTTACTGCCTGCTTCCCAAGCTGATTGCTTGGACCTTTCCAACCTTCCCTGTCATTTTTCCTAGTTTCAGTTCTTCCTGCTCAGATATGAATGGTTTCACGACTGGCTTATTCCTACTTTTAATAAGAGTCATTAATCATGGAGATGATTTGCTACAAAATAAGATGGCCTCTTCCATTTCTTTGCAGAATAAAATTGTGCTTAAAGAGTAAACTAATAGATTTTTTAAAATAGAGAAATACAGTAGCATCTTCTATAGACACACTTACAGTAGTATTTTCTATAATCTATCTGACCTAGTGGTAGTCAACCAGATGGTTGTCTCCTCCCAGAGACAACCTAGTAGATAATAAAGGTTTCAGAGTTAGGCAGATCTAGATTCAAAACCCAACTCTGACACTCACTGCCTGTATGACCTTGGGCCAGCTACCTGACCTTGAGTGCTGTGTCTTTCAGTAAAGTCAGACTGATAATAATACCTGCCCCTTAGTTGTGAAGACAAACTGAAATACAGTGTGTGAAGTCAGTCTCCCAAAGGCCTGCCTGGCAAGCTTGTTGTACATATTATTACTCCCTCCTACTTGCCCTTCTCCTTTTCCTTCAGACCTCAGGAGTTTAGAGTTATCCGTAGATACTCCTTTTCATACAAAAAAGGTATTTCATTTTTGATTCAGCTTTATCTGAAATAAAGGTGTTAGATAAGCTTCTCTTCCACTTAATATTCAAAATCAGAATTTATAAAACAAAATTAAAAGTGGCTAGACTTATTACAAGAGTCCTTTTTGCATAATAATATATACAAAGGTACTTTTACTAGAACTATTTTTGTCCATTTTAGAAGCTGTTATCCATTTAACAGAAGCAAAGAAGAGAGGCTGAAAGCTAAAGACTTAAATATGAGGTTCCTTTGTTTCCTAAAGATGAATTAGAGAAAGGGGTAAGGTAAATTGGAAAAGTAAGGTTTGGGGAAACAGATTTGATTTATAAAATTCAAACTGTTTCAGGAAACAACTTTTGCATGAAACAAAATACACCCAATTTGAGGTGCACTTTACCTAGAATGCAGAGCACAATAAATGCAGGGTGGGGGGGAGGGAGCCGTGGGAGAGGGTGAGATTGAGAAGCAAGGGCTGCTAATGGCATGACCATTATAACTCCTTCTGCCAGTCACAATCTCAGCACATTAAAATATACTGAAGCAAGATTGCTAATGAAATCAACCAATATTGTATTTTGTATTTTGCTATGGTTTATCATAGACTCTTTTCTCTGGACATCCTCTAATGTGTGCAAACTAATATAAATTTCTCCACCACATTCCAGATCTCAAGGATGAGTTACCTTCAGTCCTACACCTATGTGGAATTAGGAGCTATTTGGGATGTTGCTGGCCCCCAGACCCCAGGCCTGGATAGTATGACAGTGGGGAGCTGAAGGTGTTCATGTGTATCTTGCTTTGGTCAAGACTGGTAAGGAAATGAGCTTTCAGTTGGGGGATGATGGTGGACAGCCATGAGTATATAGAGAAGAGGTAGAAAAGATTGCAGAGGGGGAGGGGATGCTGACACCAGAATAAGCAATTGGGACTTTATTCTATGAGGGGAAGGTTGAGGAGGGGCAGGGAGGTATGGCACAGTATGGTTTGGAGGGGGAGATACTGGAATTAAAAACATGGATTAAGAGGTCATTGCTTTGCTTTAGCTTGTGATAAAAAGGATAGAGGAATAACAGATGATGATAGAAAGGAAAAGGAGGAGAGAAGAATGAGGGAATAGAATAGAGAGGGATGAATAATTAAGGATGGCTCTAAGATATGGAAATTGGATGAATTGACTTGTTCATGCAGTTATTGATTTTGTCCTTCAGGCAATGGTTACTGAACAGCACCACCATAGTACTCCATACTGGAGGAGAGACATAGCTCAGACTCTTTGGAGGTGGCTCCCCCCTACCTGGTTTTATTGAAATAAAATAAACAATTAGTTGCTCATATTTACATTGTATAATTCAATGATATTTTTTTCTTTTCAATTATATTTGGCATACAGTAACATATTAGTTTCAGCTGTACAGCCTAGTGATTAGAGCTCAAGTGATCACCCCACTAAATCTAGTACCTCTCTTTCTCCTTGCATATTTATTACAACATTGTTGACTATTTTCTTTATGCTACACTTTATATCTCTATGACTATTTTGTAACTATTCATTTGTATTTCTTAATTCCTTTGCCCTTTTTCACCGACCTTCTCAACCCCCTTCTTATCTAGTAGCTCTCAAAATACTTTCTGTATCTATGAGTTTGTTTCCACTTTTATTGTTTGTTTTGTTCTTTAAATTACAAATGATGTAAAATCATGTGGTATTTGTCTTTCTCTGACTTACTTCATTTAGTGTGATACCCTCTAGGACAATCAAGGTAATATCTTTTTCCATTCTTTTCCTTTAGTCTGTGTGTGTCTTTTAATCTGGAGTCTCTCATAGATAGCATATGTAGGGGTCACGTTTTCTTATTCATTCAGCCATCTTATCCTTTCGTTGAAACACTTAATTATTTTCCATTAGAGGTAGTTGCTGATAGATATGTAGTTATTAACATTCTTTATTAATAATTTTAATACATGTTTTTTTCTTTTTAAAGAGTCTTTCCAACATTTTCTGTAATAGTGGCTTGGTGTTGATAAATTCCTTTAGCTTATTTCTGTCTGGGAAGCTCTTTATCTGTCCTCAACTCTAAATGGTAGCTTTGCTGGATGAAGTATTCTTGGTTGTAGATCCTGGGTTTTCATCACTTTGAATATTTTGTGCCAAGCCCTTCTGTCCTGCATTGTTTCTTTTGAGAAATCAGCTGCCAGTCTTATGAGTGTGCTCATATAGGTATCTAACTGTTTTTCTCTTCTTGTTTTTAAGATTCTCTTTGTATTTAACCCTTAGCATTTTAATTATGATGTCTTTTTGTGTTCATTTTTTTTGTGTGACTCTCTGAGCTTCCTGGTGTTGTATGTCTATTTCCTTCACCAGGGGAGTGAAGTTTTTCACCATTATTTTTTCAAATAACTTTTTCAGTTTTTCTGCCTCTCTTCCTTCAGGTACCCCTGTTACATGGATGTTTTACACTTAGTTTTGTCCCAAAGACTCCTTAAGTTATTATGATATTCTTGGTTTGTTTGTTTGTTTGTTTTTGCCACTCTGATTGGATGACCTCGGCTTCCCCATCCTCTATAATGGTGGTTTGATCCTCTTCATCTCCTCTTTTAATTCTCTCTAATATACTCTTTATCTCAGATGATGTATTCTTCATTTCTGACTGGTTCCCTTTTATAATTTCCATTTCCATTTTTATGTTTTTTTTTAAAGCTCTTTGTTAAAGTTCTCACTGAGTCCATCTACACTTCCCTTAAGTTCATTGAGCATCTTTATAACCAGTGTTTTGAACTCTGCATGTGTTAGATTGCTTGAATCCATTATTCCTGGATCTCTGTTCTGTTCTTTCATATGGTTTCTGCTTCTATGCCTTCCCATTTTGGCTGCTTTTATGTGTCTGTTTTATATATTAAGCAAAGCTCCTAAGTCTCCTGGTCTTCTTATAGTCCTGAGAGAGGTTCAGCTGCAGGCCAAGTTTAGCTCCTTTCTGTGTCCCTCTGGGTCCACCTGTTAAGATTCAGCAAGCAATCCACAGATACTGTGCTTATAGTTGCCACAAGAGGCCTCACCAGAAACCAAAGTCAGCTGCCACCTATGTGGGTCTTGGAGCTTGCTCAGGAAGGAGCACCAGACTCTCCTTGAACACAACTAAATGTGACTTTGGTGGGGCTGTGGGTTGGGAAAGGCGGAGTTTCAGGGAATTCTCTGGGTGGAGTGACCTCTGTTATCCAGTTTAATGACATCTCAGCCATGGCAGTGCTGAGTCCACACACTAGGATGGGGGGAAATTCAACAGAGGAACAAAAGATACACCAGCACTTCTGCCCAGGAGAGAGCCTCACCTCCAGCCCTTGCTCCAACAACTCAGCATCCCCCTGTAAGTCACTGGTGACCTCCAAGTAGCCAACAGGGTGCTGGTGCTCAAAACAAGCAAATCCATCACCATGAAAGTCCATTTATGGACAAAGCTCCTTTAAGAAGGATATCCACAGCTGCAGGCTGCCACTGCCATAGCCTCTGTCCCACTCTGCTGCTGGGGATCGACCAGCCTTGTATCCTCACCCTGTCTTACCTCCTCCCATTGCAGGGTGATTTCTTATTTTTCTCCCTAGGTGTAGGGCTTCTGTTCATCTAGAGCCCAGGTGACTCTGCTTGTTGTTTGCTCCATGTTTCCATGACAACTTTGATATAGTCATAAGAGCAGATGAGCAAAGCCTCTATATTATCTATGCCATTTTGCCCAGTCCTTTGAGTTGACTTTTTAATAAAGGACTTATAACCCCAAAAATGTACAATTATAATAGCAGCAGGAACACATAGGAGGACATTGTTTGGAAGCTTGAGGGAGTGGTTTGGGAAGACTTTGGTAAGTGACCTTTAAGCTGTGAGTTAGTCAAAAAAGTTAAATACTATAGTAAGGGTAAAAGAAAAAATAGACATGGATGAGGTAACCTGGTTGGCAATAAGAGATCAATGATGACCTTCAAGAGAGTAGTTGGGGAGAATTAAAGTTGTGGGAATGGTAATGTTTTAAAATGGAACATACTAATAAAAAGTTAGAGGTACAGTAGGCCAGTAGATTGGATGATGATTGCCATTGAAAAGATAGTTTGTTACTTACAGCTCCCAAGAGCAAGAGGCATGCCATGACACACAGAGTCATACAGGGAAGCACTGAGGTTTTCAGGAGGCAGAGGAAATAAGGGGGAAATGTATATTTCTTCAGGAAGTAACTGATAAGGCAAGGTGACCTGGCTTAGGTTTGGCTAGTTTGAGTATTCTCAGTAGGTTCTGAGCAGAGGGGCAGTTCCTAATTGTCTGGTACCTGGTCCTGGGAGTTAATATGGCAGGCCAGTGGCCTATGGTGTAAGAGCCCTGTGAGTGCTCAGTAAAGGAGGTGGTTGGGTGTATGGATTCTGGATTGAGTGGTTTGAGTTTGACAAGTACCCTTGTGGGCCAGTTGTTTACTATCTCTAGGAATTGGCTAACCTTGAGAGGGGCAGTCCCTGCAGGGTCAGCAAGGCCTCAGATGTCAAAGTATTAGAATACAGGAAATAAAGACATTATTAATACTTGTAGTTAAGGTAATAATCAAAGATAATACTGGACAGTAACTATGTATCAGGTACTCTTCTTATTAATTTACATGTTTTACTGCAATTCTCACAGCATCATTAGGAGTCATGTACTAGTTTACAGATGAGGATACTAAAGTTCAGAGAAGTTAAGTAACTTGAGCTAAGTCACATGGTTAGTAAGTGGCTGGCTTGGAGTCCAGCAGATTGGACCCAATCTGCCACCCAGCAGATTGGCTCCTAATTTGGAAGTCTTATTCACTGCCATGATGGCTCTGTAGTGGGTAATCACAGTAAAGCATGCAGATCTTTCACTAGCAGTGAACATTTTAATTAAAGTTGAGAATTTCTTGCATTTCTATATGGCATTTTCTTATCAAAATTCTCCATTTGATCCTCTGGAAGTAATGGCTTTTTGCAGTAGGATTAATTGAGGATTAGAAATATTTGGGAGCTTTTTCAAAGAGACATCTTGATTCAGTCAGGGAGCCAGACTCTCAATTTTGGCTGTTTTGAAAGGAACTCAAATTTTCTTCTCTAGACAGCACAGCAGGCTTCCCTCCAATCTTTATCCTTTCTTCATTTGCATTTACACAAAATGTCTCCAGGTTTCAAGGACTCTTGCAAACCTGTATTCTATTCTATCTATAAAGGAGGGTCAAAGAACAGTCTGCTGAAACCTTTGGAGCACTTGAGTGAACTCAAATGAGATTTACTTGGTAATTATGTTTTCCTTAAAGGAATTTAAAGGAGGCAGTAACTAACGGTTTAATTAAGACACTGGCCATTCCTTATTAGTAAGTGGTGCTTCAGTAGCAGAATCATAAACAAAACATATTGAAAGGTTCGAATTCCAGAGACTGCAGTTACTGGGGAGGGAAAAAAGAAACACACAAGTCTTCCCTTATCTGCGGAGGATACATTTCATGACCGCTAGTGGATGCCTGTACTGAACCCTATATATACTGTTTTATTGTATACATACATAGCTATGATAAAGTTTAATTTACAAATTAGAAATAGTAAGAGATGAACAACAACAACTAATAAGAAAATAAGACAATTGTAACAATATACCATAATAAAAGTTATGTGAATATGGTCTCTCTCTCTCAAAATATCTAGAATTTTACATTTAATATTTTCTGACCATGATTGACCACAGGTAACTGAAACCACGGAAAGCAAAACCACAGATAAGTAAGGAGTACTGTACTGAGGTTTGGGGTATGTGTCTTGTCTTCTGATAGTTGGTCCTTCCTCCTCTGTTGAGATGGCTAAAGCTCCAGAGTACAGTACAAGATTCAGTAAGTATTAACACTTCTTAAAAGTATCACAGGGGCTTTGCCCATCTTTTTACTTTACTTGGTGTTCATTTTTGTAAAAAATTATTTGCTAGAATTTTTGATGGTTCTGTAAAACTCAGATCTGTGATATATGTTGCAAATATTTTTTCCAGTTTAATTAATTTTGTTTATAATGTATTTTGATATATGTGTAGAATTAAATGTATTGCATTTTCCCTTTATGCTTTTGCTCTTGGTTTTTGTATAATAGAGCCAATACACATTTCCAAATAGACTGTTTAATTTCAGCATTGTAGAAGTGGGTATGAAAGGTTTTCCCTTCATGTCACTACTCTTTCCTCCATGTGCTGTTATGAATGGTCACTAAAAGTATGAAAAATGTCTATCTTTCCTAGTAATTGGAGAAGCAAATAAAATCAAGATGTAAATTTTTGACAATAAAATGTGTTTTACAAAGAAATAAGAATGAAACTATACACCATACACCAAAATTAACTCAAAATGGATTAAAGATCTGAATATAAGAGTTGAAACAATAAATTACATAGAAGAAAACACAGGAACTAAACTCTTGGACCTGGAATTTAGAGAGGATTTTTATGAAATTGACCTCAAAGGCAAGGAAAGTAAAAGCAAAAATAAATGATTGGGACTATATCAAGCTTCTGCACAGCGAAATAAACCATCGAGAAGACAAAGAGGCAACCAAACGAATAGGGGTATTTGCAAACATCTCCAATAAAGGCTTAATATCTAAAATATACAAATAACTCATATAACTCAGCAATAAAAAATAAACAGTCCAATTAAAAAAAAATGGGCAGAGGACATGAACAATCTCTTCTCCCAAGAAGACATACAAATAGCCAACAGACACATGGAAAGATACTCAACTTTACTAGCTATTAGGGAAATACAAATACAAATCACAATGAGATACCACCTCACACCTATTAGAATGGCTATTGTCAACAGAACATGGAATAACAAGTGTTGGAGACAATGTGGGGGGAAAAGAAACTCTCATAAAGTACTGGTGGGAATGTAATTGGTACAGCCACTATGGAAAAAGTATGGAGGTCCCTCAAAAAATTAGAATTACCATATGACCCAGCACCCCACTTCTGAGTATCTATACCCCAAATTTGAAAACATTTATACATAAAATCATTTCACCCTGATGTTTACTGCAGCATTATTCATGGTGGCCAAGACATGGAATAAAGGAAAGTGCCCTTCAATAGATGATTGATAAAAAAAGATATAGTACATATATACAATGGAATCTAACCCAGCCATAAGAAAATATGAAATACTGTCATTTGCAACAACATGGATGGATCTTGAGATTATTATGCTAAGTGAAATATGTCAGAGAGAAAAAATTGAGAATCATATGATTTCACTTATATGTGGGGTATAAAACTGAATGCAACAAGACAAACAGAGACTCATGGACACAGACAACAGTTCAGTGGTTACTAGAGGGAGGTGGTAGGGCATAGATAGGGGTAAAAGGGATCAAATATATGATGATGGGAAGGAAACTTAACTTCAGGTGGTGAGCACACAGTGCAATATACAGATGATGTATTACTGAACTGTATACTTGAAACCTATATGATTTTATTAACCAATTCTACCCCAATACATTTATTTAAAAAAGAAAAGAAATATGATTATCCCCAATGTGTGTTAAGGATTGGAGACATTTGCCTAGAAGGCAAACTTTTATATGCCTTCTGAAAGCCTTCTGAAAGTGGACACGTCCTTTGGTTTTTCAACTTCTCATGTATTTATCCCAAGGAAACAGTCAGATGTGACCTCGAGATTCATCTACAAGGATTCAAGGCTACAAAATGCATCTACAAGGATGAATCAATATAAGGGAGGGGAGAGGATGGAAAGGAATAATATAAAAGCTCATTAATTATTTTTTTAAAAAGTGTTGAAGAGGTTTCACTGGGAGGTAGGGCTCAGCTTCTAGCCTGGAAAGTCTCTCTGGAGGTCTGAACCTAGGAACTAACTACATTTTATTTGTAAGTGCAGAATATTTTTCATAAAGTTTTAGTATGCATTTAATTTTCCACTAATGTGCTTACTAAGTAAATTGAAATGACTGTATTTTGTTATGTTCTGAATTTTCCATTAGTTGTATAACATTTGAGGATATCACATCACCCTTTATCATTCTGGCCAACTCAGCTTGTGGTACTTGAGTTGCCAACACAACACTCCTGTATTAGCCTGAATTTATAGTTTCTGTGTTCATGGTGATTCTACAAAAAGGGGCACACGTTTGACCACTTCATTATGTTTCTAGTTTAGTCATATTCAAGCATTTGCATAATGAAATACTTATTATTTCTTATAAATTACTTTCTTTTTATTACTTCTTTATATTACAACTAGGGAATTCTGTATATTTTAAAAAATTAGGTATGTAGTTACACATGAATTTTATTTCAGAATAGAAAAGGAGCTTTATAAAATATTTGTTATAGAAAGGAAGTATTGATCTAATAGAGATAAGTCAGGTGGTCAAGACACTGTATCCAGCAGCTTAGACAGACCATCTCCTAAATGAGGTTTAGGCTAGCAGCTGGTGATTTTAGAAAAATGTTCATGTTCCAGAGCTTGCTATGGCACAGAGTTCGGTTCCCTTGGGCATCTTCAGACATAATCAGAAAAACAATTAACTGATAAATATTAAGCACCTATTATGTACCAGGTCCACTTATGTCACTATTACGTCCTGTTATGTCACTATCCACAAGTAGAATTCTACTGGTGGTGGGAAGGCATACATGCAGACAAAACTTACACATACAAATAAATGATACAGATAATTGCAGGTATTGATAAGTGCTAAGATAAAAATAGCAAAACAGCTTTACTTAGGGGGTAAAGGAAAGCCTGAGTTCAGACCTAAAAAATGACAAGGAGATAATGTTGCAAAGATGTAGAGGAAAAACATTCCAATCCCAGGGAAGAGCAAGGGTACACATCGCGATGAGAAGCATATGGGATATTTTGGGGACAAAAAGAGGACCAGATGTCTGGAACATATAGAATATAGGGAAAATGGATGGAGTCAGAGAGGACAGTATGATCCAAATCACGCAGGGTTTTATAGGCCAGGGTTAGGTTTTGGGATTTAATTGTTTGCAGTGGGGAGGCTTTGGGTGTGTTAAATGTGGGAATGAAGTAGTCTAAGTTATGCTTTAAAAGACCACTCTAACTGCCCTGTGCAGGGCGAGTGGAGGCAGAGAAACCAGGAAGCTAATAGGGGGCCTCAAGCAGGGTTAAAGTATGGGGTTGGTAACAAGTAATGGAATTAGGGATGTGTTTTGGTGATAGGATGGCCAGGGCCTATACATATGATTGATTTTGGAGTATGAGAGGAAGAGACTGACTCTTAGGCTTTTGTCCCAAGTAACAGGGAGGGAATTGGTGCCATTTATTGAGATGAGGAAGATTAATAGAGAAAGGTATGTTTAAGGGAGAAATTTAGCTTCTTTTGAACAAGTTATGTTTGCGACATCTGTTAGGCATTCTTTTGGAGATATGAGGTCAGGTATGAAGACTGGAGATCAAATTTGAAAGTTGTCAGCAGGAGAGATTTTGGTAAGATCTGTGAGAGCAGAGTTTTATTATCTTCCCAGATCCCCACATAAAACAGAATAATGAAATAGCAAAACCTAAACCCCATGGGCAACATTTACAATAAAACAAGGTGACAAGGTATTCCCATGAACTCCAAAATACAATAAGATAAGGAGGAACCATTAACAAACACAAGACTTGTCTGTTAATGTTATCTATACATGAAAAACAGAAACAGAAGGAGGATGAACCTGACAACAGGAGAACCTCAAAGCAGCAAGAAAAATACAATGAAAAATATAATGAGACAATTTGAGAGTAGCAGCTAAAATGGAAGGGGTTGGTGATTCTGATCACTACAATAGCAGGTTAATGTAAGGAGCCCAGCAGATGGACTAAAGGGACTAGACCAGCATAGTTCCTACATATTCCCAAAAATGACCTCTCAGGGCTTCCTTCCAAGGTCTCCAGTGAAGAGAAACTACTGGAGTGGAATCAAAATTTAACAGGGCCAGGATAATCAAAAGAAAAGAAAGAGGAAGAAGAGAAAGTTCAGATAAAAGTTGGGAAGGGGAACAGAACCAGGAAATCTCATAAAGCGCTCTCTCTCTCTCTCTCTCTCTCTCTCTCATACATATATATATGTATGTATGTATGTATGTATGTATATGTATATATGTACATATATATGTAAAATATATATTCAGCAAAATGATTCTATATATAATCAAAATATATATGTAATATTATATATATATCAAAAATATGGAGAGAGAACTGGTGGTTGGAGGAAAATGGTGGTCTAGGTAAAAGCAGGGTTCACTTCCTCCCAGGTCCGCATTGAAATTACAACCACCTGGGGCACTGGTGGTGGGTCAGAGTCTCGTGCAAGATTTATACGGGGAAAGGCTGCATTACCTGGTACCAAAACAAGGGCTGGACAAGCAACCACCATTGTGCCTTAGCCCCCCTACAGGGCAATCTACACACAGCACCAGCTTACCTGTGCAAATCCCTCCCACAAGACCAATTTAGAAGCACTGGCCTGAGGAGACGGGCCCACTCCATTGAATCTGCAGATTGCCCAGTGCTTTTGTAGCTGGGTGGCTGCCACGCCCCATTAAATCCACAAAGTGCCTGTAGCACTTTGACAGGTAGCTGCCCCTGCATTGGGGTGGTACATTCTGTGCCAGCAACGGATCTCAGCTAACAAAGTTAGCAAAGTTCAGCCAGCATGAGATATAGTATCACTTGGGCAGATCACAGGGGTTTTGTGGGCCCATCACAGACAGCAGTAGGTCACACAGTGATATCTGATTTTGGTGGGAGCCCACAGTCCCAGAGCTGGCAGCAAATCTGGAGCTGCAGAGGCCTAACAGCCCCATACCTCACTAAGATGATGCCCATTTACCCACAAATACTTGTGGCAAGCCTGCTTCTGGGAAACCCAGTCCCATCCTGTGCTTTTCTTGGGTCACAAATTCAACAGCAAATAACAGCACTCAGTTTGCATGGTCCACAAAACGTCCACCATGATCTGCAGTAATTCTTAAAGAGCTTGGTGTTTGTGGCTCGAGGTAGGCAGCAGCTGGCCTTGCTACAATCAGAAACTTATATAGGGAGGCACAGAGACAGCACTGGCATGTAAACTGACACTGCAGTGGCTGGGGGAAATCTGCTCAATAGATCCAGAAGACTCCCAGGGCCCTGTACCACTCAACACACACATCACCCAGAGGCTCTTCCAGTTTCAGAGACTTATTGGCAACTCACAGGCAGTTTCAGGCCTTGAAGAGCACTGGTCCTTCTGTTAAACTGCCCTAGGTCAGGGATGAGCTATAACTGGACTACAGCCTACAGCGTTGTTCTTCCACTTATGTATAGATCCACCATAGGCAACAACCATCCATGGATTGCTTTGTAGCAACCACCAGGTAGCCCTGAGCCGTCAAAGGCAGCAGCTGACCTTGGCCTATTGGGGAGCCCCTGCCAAGGGACCACAGAACCAGCGCACCTGCAGACTGGCACTAGACCACAACAGAGCAACTCCTGATAGTCCCATAAGCAGTATGCATAAAGGGTGGTCTCAACAAGTATACAAACCTGTTAGGGCAAATCCCACTCAGCGTGTCAGCCCCCACATAGCAGTTCTTATCCTATAGGTGCAGCCAATTCTCACAATTAGTCAGCATTAATTAATCCCATCCACTGATGTACTAGCAACAATAAAGGCTTGGCAGCAACAAAAGATCATACACAACCCACACAAAAATCACATCCAGTTCCTCCAGCACAGAGGATCAGGGAGAATGTACCACTGGGCCACACAAGACACCTTCCACATAAGACCATCTGGCCAAAGCTGAGAGATGAAACAAATATTTCTAACACATAGAAAGGAATACAGAGAAGAGAATTAAATGAGAAAACAAAGAAACATACCACAAATGAAACAAACAGGGGAAAACTCCAGAAAATAAGCTAAATGAAATGGAGGCAAACAATCTACCAGAGACAGAGTTCAAAATAATGGTTATAAAGATGCTCAAAAATGTTAAGGGGGAATGAATGATCATAATGAGAATCTCAACAAAGAGATAATAAGCATAAGAAAGGATAATAGAAACCATAAAAATGAACCAGACAGAAATGAAGAATACAATAACTGAAATGAAGACTATACTAGAAAGATTCACCAGGAGATTGGATGAAGCAGAAGATGGAGTCATCAATTTGGAAGACAAGGTAGAAGAACAACAAAAAGAAAAAAAGAATTTTAAAAACTGAGGATGGTTTAAGAGACCTCTGGGACAACATTAAACATAACAATATTCACATCATAGGAGTACCCGAAGGGGAAGAGAGAGAGCAAGGGACTGAGAATCTATTTGAAGAAGTAATGACAGAAAATTTCCCTAACCTTACAAAGGAATTAGACATACAAGTTCAGGAAGCACAAAGAGTCCCAAACAAGAGGAATTCAAACAGACCCACACCAAGACACATCATAATTAAAATGCCAAAGGTCAAAAACAAGAGAGAATCTTAAAAGCAGCAAGAGATAGGCAGCTTGTTACTTACAATGGTGTTCCTATAAGACTGCTGACTTTTCAAGGGAAACTTTGCAGGTCAGAAGGGACTGGCAAGAAATATTCAAAGTTATGAAAAACAGGATGCTACATGAATACTCTACCAAGCAAGGCTTTTGAGTAAAATTAAAGGTGAGATAAAAAATTTCTCGTACAGAAGAAAGCTTAAGAAATCATCACCAACAAGCTAGTATTACAAGAAATGTTAAGGGGACTTCTGTAAAAAAAAAAAGCAGGGGTAAAAAAGTAAAAAAAAAAACATATACAAATAATAAAATGGCAGTAATTATGTACCTATCAATAATCACTTTAAGTTTAAATGGATTAAGTGCTCCAATCAAAAGACAGAGTAGCCAAATAGGTAAGAAAACAAGACCCATGCATATGCTGTCTATAAGAGACCTACTTCAGATCAAATGACACTCACAGACTGAAAGTAAAGGAGTAGAAAAAGATATTTCATGCAAACAGAAATGAAAAAAAATACTGGGGTAGCAATACTTAGACAAAATAAACTTTGAAACAAAAGCTATAATAAGAGACAAAGGAGAGTTTTACATAATGATAAAAGGATCGATAATTGATATGTCAAGGGGACAGAACCCTAGTAAACATATACACTCCCAACATAGGAGCACCTACCTACATAAAGCAATTATTGACTGACATAAAAGGAGAGACCAACAGTAATATACTCATAGTAGGAGACTTTAACACTGCACTGACACCAATGGACAGATCTTCCAGGCAAAGAATCAACAAGGAAACACTGGGCCTAAAATGCACGCTAGACCACATGGATTTTAATAGATATTTGCCAAGCATTTCTCCCCAATGCAGCACAATATACATTCTTCTCAAGTGCACATGGAACATTTTCCAGGACAGATCCACATGTTAGGACACAAAACAAGTCTCAATAAATATAAGAAGACTGAAATCATATCAGCCATCTGCTCCAATCACAGTGGTATGAGCTAGAAATTAATTACAAGAAAAACACTGAAAAATACACAAATATATCCAGGCCAAATAACATGCTACTAAACAATGAGTGGATTAACAGTGTGATCGAGGAAGAACTCAAAAGATATGTAGAGACAAATGAAAATGAAAACGACTCAAAATCTATGGGATTTTGAGGGAAAGTCATAGCAATGCAGGCCTACCTCAAGAAACAAGAAAAAGCTCAAATAAACAATCTAACCTTATGCTTAAAATTACTAGAAAAAGGACAGCAATCAAAGCCTGAACTGAATTAAAGTAGGAAAATAGTAAAGATCTGAGCAAAATAAATGAAATAGAGTCTAAAAAAAATACAAAAGATTAATCAAACCAAGAGCTGGTACTTTGAAAGGATAAACAAAATTAACAGACCCTTAACCAGACTCATCAAGGAAGAGAGAACTTAAATAAATAAAATCAGAAATGAAAGGGGAAAATTAACTAAGAACTCTACAGAAATATCAAGGATCATGAGAAAATACTACAAGCAGTTAATTATATTCCAACAAATTGGACAATCTAGAAGAAATGGACACAGTCCTAGAAACATATAATCTCCTAAGACTGAGTCAAGAAGAAATAGAAAATCTGAACCAGCAAATTACCACCAATAAAATAAAATCAGTAATCAAAAACCTCCCCCAAACCAAAAATCTTGGACCACATGGCTTCATAGGTGAATTTTACCAAACATTCAAAGAAGAACTAACACCTATTCTTCTCTAACTTTTTCAGGAAATTCTAGAGGAGGGAAGGCTCCTTACCTCTTTTTATGAGATGACCATTACCTTGATTCCAAAACTAGACAAAGACATTACAAAAAAAAAAAAAAGAAAAGAAAAGAAAAGAAAACTATAGACCAATATCTCTTATGAACATTGATGCAAAAATTTTCAACAAAATATTAGCAAACCAAATTCAGCAATACACTAAAAATGTCATATACGTGATCAAGTTGGATTTATTCCTGGGATGCAAGGTTGGTACAATATCCTCAAATCAATTAATATGATACACGACATTAACAAATAAAAAGATAAAAAAATGTATGATCACATAAATAAATGCAGAAGAAGCATTTAACAAAATCCAGCATCCACCTATGATAAAAACTCTCTGCAAAGTGGGAATAGAGGGAACGTTCCTCAACATATTAAAGGGCATTTATGAGAAACCTACAGCTAACATCATACTCAATGGGGAAAGGCTAAAAGTGTTTTTCTTAAGATCAGGAACAAGACAAGGATGCCTACTTTCACTTCTCCTATTCAACATTGTATTGAAAGTCTTAGCCACAGCAATTAAACAAGAAAGAAATAAGTTATCCAAATGGGAAAGGAAGAAGTAAAACTCTCTTTATTTGCCAATGACATGATACTCTACATAGAGAACCCTAAAGATTTCACCAAAAAAACTATTAGAACTGATCAATTAATTCATAAAGTAGCTGGATACAAAATTAATATTCAGAAGTCAGTGGCATTTTAATACACCAATGTTGAACTTTCAGAAAGAGAAATTAAGAAAACAATCCCATTTACAATTGCATCAAAAACACTAAAATACCTGAGAATCAAATTAACCAAGGAGGTAAAAGACCTGTTTTCAGAAAATTATAAGTCATTCAAATGCCCATACTACCCAAAGCAATCTATAGATTCAATGCATTACTATCATAATACCAATGGCATTTTTTCAGAGAGCTAGAACAAATAATCCTAAAATTTATATGGAACCATAAAAGTCCCCAACTAGCCATGACAAACTTGAGAAAGAACAAAATTGAAGGTATCACATGACCTGATATTAAACTATACTACAAGGCAACAATAATCAAAACAGAATGGTATTGTTATAAAACATATACATTATTCATGTATTATACATGTATGTATGTATATGTGTATATATATACACATTGACCAATGGAACAAAATAGCCTAGAAATAAATTCACGCCTATACAGTCACTAATATATAACAAAGGAGGCAAGAATATGCAATGAAATAAAAACAGTCTCTTCAATAAATGATTTGAGGAAAACTGGACAGATACATGCAAAAGAAAAAGACACTGAATCACCTTCTTAGACTGTATACAGGAATAGACTCAAAATGGATTACTTAAATGTAAGACCTGAAACCATAAAACTTCCAGAAGAAAACATAGGTAGCAATCTCTCTGATATTGCTACTAGTAATTTATTTTTGGACATATCTTCTCAGGCAAGGGAAACAAAAGAAAAAATAAACAAATAGGACTACATCAAACTAAAAAGTTTTTATGCAGCAAGGGAAACATCAACAAAATAAAAAGATAATCAACTAAATGGGAGAATATATTCACTTATGATACATTTGATAAGAGGTAAATCAAAGAATAACAAGTTCTTTGCTGAGGATGTGGAGAAAAGGGAATCCTCATGCACTGTTGAAGGGATTGCAAATTGGTACAGCCACTATGGAAAATAGTCAGGAGTTTCCTCAAAAAATTAAAAATGGATATACTTTTTGACCCAACAATTGCACTTCTGGGTATTTATCCAAAGAAAACCAAAACAATAATTCATAAAGATCTATAAATCCCTATGTTCATGGCAGCACTATTTACAATAGTCAAGATATGGAAGCAACCTAAATTCCTATCAACGAATGGTTGATAAAAAGTTATGGTTGATATATACAATGGAATATTACTTAGCCATTAAAAAAATGAAATCATACCATTTGTAAAGACTTGGATAGATCTAGAGGTTATCATACTGAGAGAAATAAGTCAGACAGAGAACGGTAAATACGATATGCTTTCATTTATATGCAGAATCTAAGGAACAAAAAGAACAAACTAATCAAAAACAGACTCACAAATATATAAGACAGTTTGGTGATGGCCAGAGAGGAGGGAGGTTAAGGGATTAGGAAAAAGGTGTAAAAGGTTAAAAAAGTACAAATTAGTAGTTGATAGATGGTCACAGGGATGGGGAACATGATATAGGGAATGCAATCAGCAGTATGTAATAGCTAGGCATGAAGCCAGAGGAAATAAAGATTAATCAGGGGGATTGTTTAATAAACTATATAAATGTCTAACCAATATATTGTATGCTTGAAACTATGAATAAAAAGATATTTATTATATTCAGTGAAATTAGTGTGTGTGTGTGTGTGTGTGTGTGTGTAATTTCACTATATAAAACAGTACAAGAGGGAGTTTTGTGTGGTTTGAAAGGACATCTGAATGAAGACTCTGAAAGTTCAGAAAAACTCATTTCACATAAAAATTAGATGATTGTATTCAAATCTTGTAAGTTACTATAAAGAAAGAGAGAATGAGGAGAGTAATATCCCTGCAGACAATAAAAGGACATCAGAAAGAAAAGCTCAAAAAAAATCAGAAAAAAAATATAGCATGCTATTTCACGATGAGTTAAAAAAGCATTTCAAAATAATACAAGACATAAAATATAACAAATCACAATTATAGAAATTTAGAAATGAGGTGATAGAATTCAAGAAAGAATTAGAAATAAAAGAAAAATTTTATAAATGAGAACTAAACTATAAGGTACATGAGAAAAAATAAACACTATAAATAATGCCTGATGAGAAGTAGCAGACATAAAAAGAAGAAAAAATTAAAAGCTAAAAAGAAATTAAGAAAGATATAAATGTGATTTGAGAGAAAGTCACAAATATTAAAGAATGGCAAAGAAGATTTAACATATGGATAATAGGCACATCTGAAAAGGGAAGGAGAGACTAAAACAAGATAAACCAAACCTAAAAATTATAATTCAAAAAACTTTCCTAAAATTAGAGAGAGTGTGTGTGTGTGTGTGTGTGTGTGCATGTATATTTATAGCTACATATTGAAAGAGTATACTATGTATCTGAGAGTATTGACCCAGAAAGACCATGACACATGTTACTAAAATTACTGGGCTTCAAAGAAAAGAGAAAAATCCTTTGGGCATCTAAGACAAAAGATTAAGTGATTTATATAAAAGAAAACTATACTGTCATCAGACTTTTATGCGTCCACCTGTTATGACAGAAGAAAATGTAGTAACACATTAAAGGTATTCAAAAGAGAAAATACAAACATGAGCCAAAGATTTTAATAGTCCTTTAAGTATAAATATCACAAACTAACATTAAAATAGCATTTAAGAACTCAGAGAATATTATTCCCATGAGTCCTTCCTCAGGAATCTCCTAGAGAATAAATTTCAGACAACCAAATTACCAAGCAGACTTTGACATAAGACCAGTGGTGAGCATTAAACATACAGTTACTTACAGCACTAAGACTAAGTGAGGGTTAAAAGGGTGATAGCATATTATGCAATGAAAATATGATCTGACAATGTATAGTGTTAAGAATTGGGGGAATGGAGATTCTATATGGAAAAACATTTTAAACAGTTTTAATAATCACAAGAGCTTGTAGTGGCATTAGTATTGCTACTGTTATTCTGAGACTATTGTATGTATGGTGTGGGATAAACAAATAATTGGGGGGGAGTCATTCAATTTCTATCATTTCTATGTTTTTGACAACCAGGATTCTTAGTGCAAAATAATGGAAATACAGAGGTAGTATAGAAGAGGCAAAGTAAAAATTCAGTAGAAGTGAATTTGAATTTGGATCTTTTATTTTGCAAATTTCACATATATATATATACACATATATACACATATATATATTTAATATTGTGTAATAGAGTTCATTTTATATATTGTGTATAATATTTATATTATATCTATCATCTATTATCATCTGTCATCTCTCTATCATCTGTATCTATCTATCTAGCTAGCTATCATCTATCTTTCTCCTATCTGTATCTATCGTTTTATTTTGCCCTCTAGCTGTATCCATTAAAAAAGGCCTAGAAACTATGACCATGAGATGCAATCAGGTTATGGCCATGTTATATTATTTCTCACTGAAAGAAACCAGGGCTTCTAGGAGAAATGGCTGATCCTAAATCTGGGTGGGAAGTGTGTAAATAAGCCTGGAACAGGTCATGAGCCAACATAAAGAGGCTCTCACTGGCCAAAGATGACAATTTGTGCTTTATTAAGAATAATAATTGCAATGGATTGAAACCCATGTTTAAACATGAGTTTAATATGTTTATATCCATGAGCTCATAATGACATTTAGTAAATTAACTAACTGGTCATTATCTGAGGATGACAGGGAACTAATTTATTATCTTTTAATTTATTATCTTTAAAACTAATTTATTATCTTTAGCATTTATCCTGTCATTCTTATATGAACTGTGCCCTTGCGTAATCGAATAACAGGTGAAGGGCAGCATCTCTGTATAAAACTATTTAAAGGACTATGTGAAAACCAAAATACATTAATGGATCTGGGGTCTAGATTTTAGACATTGCACACCAGTGGTTCCTAATACTAAAATAGTGTAAAGGGCAGACATTGCATGCCTCCTGATGAAAGAGCATTGCACTACTTATAGTCTTGGCTTGAGGTTGGAAATTGAGCCTGATCCAGCCTAATCCAGCTGTCCATTTATAGGAATATGAAGACAAAGGAACATGTTGAACTGCACTGAGAATCCAGACTGTGAGAAACCCCACAAGGCAAATGAACAGATAAATTTTATGAATTCAGGAAAAGAGATGAAGGCAAAATTTATAATTTAAAGGAGAATTAAAAGATAAAGTTTCAAAAAACGGGCAAGACTAAACTGTAGTTTCTAAGAATGCACTTGGGTGATAAAACTATAAAAGAAAAAAAAGACAAGAAGTGATTACTCTAAAAGTCAGGGAAGTGGTTACTTTTGAAGGGGTGGATGGGTCTGTGGTTGAGATGGGGACAAGCATTCCTCTGGGTTGCTGGCAAAGTTCTATTTAACCTGTGTAGTTATTTTGAGGGTCCTTATAATAACTCACTAAGCTATTTATGCCATGTGGTTTTCTGTATGTATGTTTTATTTTACAATAAACAGGTAAAACAAGTTAAGTCATAAATATATAAGTAGAATTTAAAGACATGCAAACGAGGTCACTTGAGAACATAGATAAAGAAGATAGCCCAAAACTGAATCTTGGGGGCACCCCAACATTTGAAAGTCTTGTAAGAAGGAATAAACATTGAGGCAGGAAGATAAAATGACAGCTATGAAAAAACAGATGAGAGCTATCAGGGAAGCTTACAGAAGACAGTATTTCAAGATGGGGTAAGTGATTTCACTGGTTGATGCTTTTGGGAGACAAAACAGTGTGAATAGAAGATTATCATGGGCTTCATTGAGTTTAAGCAGTACTTGCTTGGAGTGGTGGAGATGAAAGCCTAATAGGGTGGGTTGAGGTGATATGGAGATGGTGAGTAAATACAAGTTTCAAGGATACCTTGAGTAACATAAAAGGGAAGGGAAGGGATAGGTCAAGAAAGCCCTTGAAATTCTTTAGTGTCTGACAGGAAGGAAATCCTGCTCATCCCCATGACAAAGGCACTCTGCTCAGAAGATGAGCTACTGAAATCCATCACCCTCCACGCCACACACTGCCCTCTCCCATGTCCTGCTCTAGCCAGTGCAGAATGCTGAAGAGACTAGACTTGCAACAAGGCAATCCGGTGGCCAGCTGGTTACATGTGGGACAAGCAGGACCTTAATGGCAGGAGGCACCACCCTTGTGGGCAACAACAGCCAATTATTCATATAGGATGCATTCAAATCAAAGAACCATCAGCCAGGATTTCTGTTCTCTGTCACCTCGTGCTTTGGCAAAACTGAGAGAACCAGTTCTCTCTGGGTCTTGGTCACACCTTCCCTCCAAATCTCAGCCACAGTCATTTCTCATCTCCATGAGACAAGGATGCCTGATATCTGACAATATGGCAGGCCAGTCTGCTGGAGACAGCTAGTGCAGAACCAGCTCTGACTTGTCTACATAGGGGAGCAGAATAGCCCTATGTTCATTGATAGATCAGAGCCCAAAAATTGGAGCAGAGAAGGTTTAACGGCAGGGCTGGACACTCTCAGAGCAGCCTGGCAATTTAAAAGGAGCATTGGAGCCCTCCATCCACACCTGCCTGGGTATACCACCCCTCTTTGAGTTACTGAAGCTACATACATCCACCCTGTGGCCATTCACCTTGCCACATGGACAGAGGGATTATAGCAGAATGACAAAATAATGTAGAACCTCACCAATATGGATAGTAATAGTGCCGACTT
Organism: Cynopterus sphinx; assembly: GCA_030015415.1. NCBI lineage: Eukaryota > Metazoa > Chordata > Mammalia > Chiroptera > Pteropodidae > Cynopterus > Cynopterus sphinx. The sequence goes on from CM057383.1 coordinate 67,900,377, forward strand.
TATAGAATTACTATCAAAATGAAATGGGTTACTGTGCTTAAAGCAGTGCTTGCTATACAGGTGGGGCCAATTTTGAGTGGTCTAACCCCTTAAGCTCCCCATAGGATCTGTCTGCTTCTCTCTCTCTCTCTCTCTCTCTCTCTCTCTCTCTCTCTCTCTCTCTCTCTCTCAAGAACTTAAGACATTTCTGCAAGTCTAAGCCTGAGAGCTGCAAATCTGCACATTCGTAATTACTTGCTGCCCAGGGGTTTGTGAAGAGAAAGGGCCCCAGAGAGGATTATATAGTTGAGAAAACTGAGGCTCTTAGGGAAGAAAACCTTTTCTTTTGCTTCTAGAGTTTTCACTCTATTTTCTCTGAAACAAAATGTTTCACTATCTCATATATGTGAACCAGAATTCTACACTGCTTTTTGGGGCGTTTTGGAACTAAATGGATTATGGATACTTTTATCCTCAGGCGGCAATGCTCAGCATCGGTTATACATTTATCATTGTTTTCTATCATTTGTGGTGAATTTACACTGAACTGGCCCAATCACATGCCTGTCTAATATCCAGGGGCAGGCCTAAACTAAAGGTGACTTTTGAAGCTATGAAAAGAATCACACTAACAGGATCAAACCCATTACCCATGTCATAGGATTGCATTCTAGCCAACTGACCTCCCATGTGCTGCAACCTTGTTCACCAGGACAGCCCATCTGCGGTCAAAGTCTGCATTTGGTAAGTGCAGATGGCTGGTTTGCATGACATTGAACAGCTTGGGATCTGGACTACATGGACAACTGGCTGATCTTGTTGTACAGATAGAGCCAGATGTCTGGCATTACACAGGTGTAAATTATCCTCTCCTTCCCTTTATGAGCAGCCCACTGTCAGCCTCAGGTAATTTTATTAAAATTCCTGAGCCTGGCTGGCCTCTAGAATCTACAACCTGTTATACCTGAGCATAGCAGTGAGTTGTAGTTAGGCCACTGGGAAAAGTCATACACCATTTGTGCAGCTGCTTTTAATTTGAGATCAAGGGGACTGAGGACAAATCACAGCCGGCCACTCACAGTGGCAGTAGCTCTCAGCTTCCCTCCACACTGAGGGGCAGAGCCTACAGCTAGAGTAAGGGTAGGGACTGGAACATTCCTACAGGATCCTGCTGAACCCACATCATCCATAGTTGCCCCATGGCCCTGTCTCAGCTAGAACTCTGAGCATGATGGCCCACCCTACACTCCACTCATGTAGAGCTGTAGCAGGGAGAGTGCTAATGACCTACTAGAGAAGTGGTACAACACTGCTTTGTGGTATAGAGGAGATCGTCCCAGCCACTATGTTCTCATGTTGCTGAGCAACTAGTGAGGAATGGAGCACTGTGAGTTTTCCTCTCCTTTTATCAGTCAGTCCCCTTCCTATGAGCTCCTCAGTACATTTATAAAGCATAGTGACTGCTTTCAACCTTCTTCTGGCCCTAAGCTTTGCAAAATGCTTTGATTCTAGGCCATCTTCTGGGTCACCCTCACCTTACTGTAGAATAGCACATACCTTTGGTTTCCTGTGAACCCAAGGCCTGAGACTGACCTGAAGTTTCTGATCCTACTTCTGAGTCTTCCAGCTGGGATTGAGACCTAAGCATCTGCGGGAAGTGGGGCCTCAGAGAGCCACAGATTATGTGTGTGAGGTGTATTCCCAGGAACATTCCCTGGGGTAGGTAAATGCTCCAGAGCCCCTCTGCTGCATTTTCCTTCCTTCTTTCCTTCTGGAATTGCTAGCATTGGGCATTTATCAGATGCTAGGTTTCATTCACAGCAACTATATGTATTGACTCATTTACTACTTACAGCATCTCCTTTTTATCATTGAAGAATTGGGAGATGTAGAGAAGTTAAGGAACTGGTTCTAGGTTTGACAGCTAAAAGATGGGAGAATGTGTACTCTTAATTGTTATACTATCCTACCTTTCTGCAAAGAATAAGTGTGTAGATTTTCCTCCTCGGGCATCTTTCTTTTCATGTGAGTGCCACAGAGGGAACTGTAACCTTTCAAGTCAGATATAAAATGCCTGTGTTCTCATGGGTATCAGTATACATGCATGTGCCCATGCACATGAATTTGCCCTACTTCATTCATTCATTTAAATGACCAGAGCACATTGAGACCCACTGAACAGTGTGGTGGATGCTGGAGCTTAAGAGAAGTGTAAGACACAGTGCCTGCCCTAGGAGAATTCTTGGGCTAAGAGGAAAACAGACTTGTAAATGTACAGTGGCCCTAGAGTAGGTGAAGCAACAGAGGTATGTGAACTACTGAGCAGCAGAGGAACAAGCCTGATCTGAAAATCTGGAGACAAGGATCTCATCTCAGGAACTGAGCAAAGTTTGGATATAATGGAATCTTGGAGTTAGTGTCAGGAAAGCCTGGACTCGAATCCTAGATCTGTCAATCATTGGCTGATGGGGGAGTGGGGAGTTTGCAAAGATGATTTATCCAAGGACCCAGCACAAGGTTAAGCACAAAGTCTCGCAAACTTTTTTTTTGATTTTTCTTTTGACCAACTATCTCTGTGACCTTGAACAAGTCAGCCAACTTCCTTGAGATTCAATTGTCCCATTTCTAAATAAGAACAATTGTATCTGGCTTGATTACCTTTAAAGACTGTGGTAAGCAGAAAATGATTTACCTCAGATGATGGGGCTTTAGAATGTGAAATTGACTGTACTGTAATGACTTGCATCGTGAGGCTGATATAGGCATTGAGAAGGGAGTTGGGGTCTCCAGCTATAGACATACAATGACAGAATTAGGTACTTTTTTAAGGCACCCATTGGAAACACTGATTGTCTTGGCACCCTGCTTTCTCCTGTGAAATGACTGTGTAAACACTTTGCAGTGACAGAGTCTTATAAATACTTCCTAATAACAGCAACCTACACAATTTCCAGGGGAAGCAGGACTTGCGGGAACGTTAATGAGGTTGTTTGGTGTCTATCAAAGCCCAGCTCCATCAGACTGTAGAGACTTGGGAATGAATGTTCCAGAAGATGTGTTGGACCCGGCCTCCTCCATTCCCCTGGGCCTGGCCACTGGGTACAAAAGGACCCAGGACACTACTATCCCCTGGCTCCTGTCATTCAGTTCACCTTTATGTTGTTTGTACATTTTATTTTGGGGTTTTGATTAGTACTAAATAGGAAAAAATACTTCAAGTCTTGTGTTCTGGCTGGTGGAAAGAGAGTGGGGTTGCAAACAATGACAAGAATAATTTCAGCCACCTTTAACTCTGTGCCAGGCCCCGGGCCCAACAGGTGACAGCATCATCCCAGCAACTAACCAACCAGGGGATGAAGATGAAGTTTTCTTCTTCTAGGAAGAGGAGGAGAGATGGCTGGAGGGAGTGGGGCAGTGCAGAGTAGAAGGTATTGTGTTTGTATAAAAGACTCCTGAAGAGATTTATATGGAAGTTAGTGCTGGAAAAAGCAACACTTCTAAATGGAATATTAATGGAATCCATTTTCTCACCATCGCCCGCAGGAACACTTTGAAAGTGCAGGGGGAAAAAATCACTGCAAAAATAACTGTTTTTTATATAACAAAATGGCATTGGAAAGATCAAAATGTGAGGTTTCGAGGTAATAACTGGACCCTCAGCTCATCATTATCTATTTAAAAGGCAATTTCTGGGCTAGGAAATTGGTAGAAAAAATGGACCAATCCTACTATGGTGGTAAATAAGTTTGTGTTTCAGTTTTATTATTTGATTTAGTTCTGAATCTTATGGGACTTGGAGACTCAGGGGAATTGAGTAGGTATATAAATGGGAATGACCTTCCCCAGAGCATCTGTATTGATGCCCAAATATGATTGTCATGATGGAAGCCTTGAGCTTCCATCCTTTTCACAACTGGAAGGAAAATAGTGCAGATAGTGAAGCAATTCCTGCTGGAATCCAAAGGGCATCTTCTGGAAATTTTACTCTCAGATCCTATAATTCCTCTCTTTCCTATCTACCAAATTAACTACCATGGCTGAACATTCTCTGAATTATTTTTCTATTCATATTATATCCATATATTTTGTCTTTTAAAAAATGGATGATCATTGTAGACATATTGGTATTGCAATTGGCCTTTTTTGTTATATTGTGAACAGTTTTCCATGTCAATTTATATAAATCAACCTACCCCCTTTTTATATGCTCTTTATTAAATATTCTATCATTTAGGTAAGAATTCTTCTTTTAATAGGTATTTGGGTTATTTATATCTTTGTGCCTGAGACTGTGTATGTTTACAGGAGTATTTATGGAGAGTAATTCTTTGGAGTGAATAATTTGGGTCAGGGGGTGTGAACATTTTAAATTAGAATAAACTGAGCATTATTGACCTTGAAAGTGAAGCCTGACAAACTCTGCCCTGTAAGTCAAATGGATTCTCATGATGTCAGATAAGTGGGAAAAATTTTGAAAGATCTTTCTAAAAATTGGTTGCTTTGGGGTAGGATAAATGTTGAGGAGAACATAGTGCTGGTTTGGGAATACAGGACACTGGGCCCATCCCCACTGATGATGTCAGTTGTGTGACCTGGGATGGATTCAATTGGGTAATGATAACCCACTTTGCTACCTCAGCTGATGATGGTAACAGCTACTACTGGGCACTTGTTGTCCAAAACCAGTTTTGAGATTCCTGCTGTGACATTAGTGAGATCAGGACTTGAGTATAGTTTTTAACCTCTTACTGGGTAAAATGGGGACCATCACACACCCATCACAGTGTTATTCTAAGGATTAAATGCTATAATTTAAAACTTTTTCTTTATAAAGTATAAAATGCTACTTAAATGTCAGTATTATTATTAATAATAAATCTGAAGTTTATTTAAAGCTGATCAAAGGGTTCTCTCTCTTCCAACCTCTACCACAGTGCTCAGAGTCCTAGGACCTGTTTTTTTCTTTGCTCTTTGACCTTGGAAAACTTATTAAACCCCTCTAAACTAGAATTTCTCCTTTCAAAACTTGAAGGAGACACAATTGTATAAAAGGTTTAGACTTGTGGTGATTAGTAGCATCCTTCACCAGAGGATATCCACCTAGTTTGTTATACCTAAGCAGCATATAAGGCAGATTGGTAAGTAGGTAGGACAGTTAGGCATACAGGTAGGCCAGTCAGATAGCTAGGTAGGATAGGTAGATATGTAGGTAGATAAGACCAATAGGACAGTTAGGTAGGTAGGTAGATAGGTAGATACATAGGTCATTGGAGCAAGATGAAAAAAGCAAACTGCTTCTTCCTTTAAACTCTTCTTATGTCCTGGCCAGTAGGGGAGGGCTTTGTGCCCTTAGAGGCCAAGGACACAGCACAGAGTACTGGCATAGGAAATAACCTTGGGAACCAAGAAATTGTCCTAGATAGCAAACGAGAGGAATTTGCAGTTACCCAAAAGGTGGAATAAAGTTCCCATTTTTATCCAGCCACATTCTGGAAAAACCAATAAATATTAAAGAGTGGCAAGCATCAGACAGAAAAGCCTCTCTGTCATCATCAAGAATCTCGATTCCTTAGAGGAGAGGCAGGTGGAGCACAGATTTTCTCACTTTTTCTTAGCACATCACTTGGTAGAATTTCAAACAGAGGCAATTCTTAAACCAATGAAGTCACTCTCTATGAAGGCAGGTTTTGGAGGAGGGGAACAGTACAACAGAATGATTAAGACTGTGGGCTTGGAATTCTGTCCCATGACTGGCAAGCTATATGAATTTTATGTAATTCGCTTACCCTCTCTGAGCCAGGGTTCCCCCATTTCTAAAACAGAGATAATGATACATTCCTCATAGCCTTGCTGTGAGAATTACATGAAGTAAAATGCCTGGAACTTAGTAATCATGATACATGATAGCTATGTGAGATATAGCACCTTTAAACAATGGCTGTATATGTTACTGACCAACTCTAACATCCAATTAAGGTCCACAAACTTCCTCCTTTCTCAGTTTCATAAGACACTGTCTTGATGTGCTAACGACTCCTAATAAGTACCATGATCATCAGTTACGTAAAGCAGAAGGCTCTTCCTCAACACATCCTATTAATCTGCTGGTTGTTAGTTCACACGTTGAAAAATGATTAGCTGCGTGTCCTAATAGGCACTGGACAGGCTCAGTTCTGAGTGAGACCTCTGTATCTACAGCCTGTCTTGACTAGCTGCAGTGTCTTCCCCTCAAAGGGTTTGTGACAAACCATGTCAGTGTTAAGGAAGGTGAAGATGTCTGGAAAAAAGCCAGGAAGTGATGGAAAGAGTCCAAAATTCTGTAAATGGATTACCCTAGATGTAAAGGCAGGAATGTTAAGGTTATCTGGAATTCGTGAGAACCTTAGGCAAATAGCTAAGGGTTTAGAAATTGCTTGAGAAGTATTTTGAACGGTACTAGGGTGGAGGAGGTGATGAGGTGGCGAGAAGAGGCATATAGGCTACCAGGATTCGTGTTCCATATACTATGCCATTTGTGATATTTTTGCCTAGTGATTTATTTTGAGCATAGCCCAGCATTTCTGCTAATATTTTCAATATTGGGGTTACTATTGTGAATATTATTGTCAGAGAATTGAATCAGAATTTTATCAGTTTCTAGAAGTGCAACAGGACCTGGCACGAAATTTGTTCATGCAAGTGGGCACACACACACACATGCATACACTTCTCAAAGCATACTTTCTCAAAGTGTGCTTTCCAAACAAGGCCCAGGGTGAAGGATATGTGTAATTGAATGCTTAACATGATGAGCAAACTTGCCTGTTTGTAACCCAAGCCCACGATTTAGTAACTAAATGGTTTAACTAAGCTTATCACTTCTACTCCGAGCCAGGTACCTCTATGCATTAATGTAGCTAATTCAGTATCCTCTCTAAGAAGCACCATCAGAGAATGTTATTCTGTGCTGAGGACCAGCCTTTCAGCTTCTCCATTCACCACCAAATCCTGGCTTCTGAATTTGTATTAGCCTCTGGAGAAGCCAGCTGACAGGTTATTCCCGCCTTTCATTGCCCCCATCCCACCCTTAAGCGCTTAGCTATTGCATCCACTGGAAACCTTCCCAACCTCTGCCTTTCTCCTTCTATCTCCTTTAAACCTCTGCAGAGCATTTTTAATTTGCTTGGAATAATTGATTCTGTCTTTACCTTGTACCTCATTTTCTCCTTACTTTAATTTATCACCTTTAAACCTCTTCTTTATATAAACAGGCCTTGGTGACTGAAGGGAGAGGAAGAGTTGGGTTCATGGAAAGAGAGCTGCGTACAAGTCATAGGCTGCTGTGTGGCAAGCAGATGCAGGGGGCTTCTCTGGGACTGGAATCCAGTTTCTACTTCCCCTATACACCCCCGTGCACTGGTAATGTCATCACTGTGACCCCAGTGTCTAGAAAGCACCTGACACACAGAAGAGTTATTGTAAAAGAGAGTGACAACTTAATGAAATGTACATCTTTTTCTCATTCTGGTGCTTGCACTTGGCTCTCACCTGCTTGTGAGAGCTCCCCTATACCTCACTCCTACTCATCATTCACCATAGGACTCAATACTTGTTCCCTTCCTGGTCACCATTAGAAATTATCTGGTTCCAAAGCCTCATTTTGTAAAAGAGGAAACTGACCCCTAGGGAGTCACCTTTCCAAGTTTGGCCAGCAGCAGACCCAGGGCAAGAGTTCAAATCTCGGGACTCCTCTGGAGGTCCCTGTTCCTCTCTCCTGGGCACTTTTCATTTGTTTTCTATTTTATATTGTTATTTTTCTCCTCCTATTTAATGAGCTGCTGGGTTATAGGTGCCATGGATTATTATTCTTTGAGGTCCCTCACAATGGATAGCACAGTGTCTACTCCTCAGTATCAATCCTTCCATTTATATTTGTTAATATTTGTGATAGTAATATCTTGCATCTGGGAATTTTAGTATTTCTCTAGATATCCTCTAGCTCTTCACATGTAAAAGAAAAGCTCTCTATTGAAACCACTGAAGAAGTCACCAAGTGTCTTTTGGGAGCAGGAGAGCCTGGGTGAGCTGTAGCCTTTCATCTGCCTAGGATTATTATAGAAATCTGCCTTTCTTCCCAGCACCTCTTATAACATCATCATCTTCCTCAGGAAAATGTTAATGCACTTTAACCAAATTATGAGCAGTCTATATCATGGGTTGCGTATTGGGAATGAAGTGGGGAACTGAGACCAAAAGAGTTTGAGAACCTTTTAATCAAACCAACTTCGAATATGGCGTCTACCACCCACTGCCTGGATTGAAAATGTAGTGTTTCTGTTTCTAATTCCCTTGCCTTTATTTCGTGGCTGTTTTCAAGTTTTTTTTTTTTTTTTTTTAGCCATTAACTTCTCCTTTGTGTGCTGATCTCTGAGGAGTGGAAATTAGCCCTAGAATGAGATGAGTATATTTAAACAGGAAGAGAGAGCTCCAAGCAGAGTAGGATCTGTACTTGGCCCCTAGCACTTTTTCTTTTTTTTACCCCAGGGGCGTTCTGCCAACACTTCCCCACTCCCCTCATCATCACAGTCTTCTGATAATCTGATGTAGCTGAAGAAGACACAGACCACTCCAGAACTCCAAAGTAGCTAACCTCTGGACACTAATTGCTGTGGTGCTAGACTAGAAGGAAGCCCCCTCCTCTTTCCTATGGTCCAGGTGCTGTGGGCATGACTTGAGGGACGGGGTGAGCAACAGGACCAGAGAGCCTCTATTTGCCTAGGTCACAGATGATGACAAAGAGCTACAGAGAAGCAAACAGTCCTGCACTGTCCCAGTGCCACCCACATTTGTGGATACCATGCCACTGCTTAGATCAGAGCAATCTGCAGGGCTTTCCAGGCAGGCCAAAAGAGTGCAAAGCAGAACAGAGGAACTCACCAGAAGAGGCCAGACCAAAAAGGCCTGGGCTTGCCCAGCTGAGACTCAGGAACTTAACTGAGCACACTTAGCACATCCCCAGAAAGAAGAGACAGCAAGAAGTTGGGAAATACCCCAACACTACGTGGCAGAAGTATGTTCTCATAAAGGAAGCCTTGGCATGACTCCAAGGGAAGGCTGATGGGTTCTGGTGGGGTGGCAAAAAGTTTCAAATTCATTTTAAAATGAATTTTACTATTTTTTTTGCTGACACATGAGAAAGAGAAATCAATCTGGCAATGGATCTCAGGGGTTGTTGTACTATGTTTATAAGAGGCATGTATAAATGTCCTTTCTGGAAGGTGTTACAGGAGGGAAAGGAGGACAAAACCTCTAGCAGAGCATCTCAAGGCATGGCACTGAGCAGAGCCTCAGAAAAAATCTCATTTTACAGGTGGGGAAACTGAGGCAGAGAAAGACAGTGACTTGCATAAGTTGACAAATTTACTTTTGGTGGAGTTGAGACCAGGACTGATAGCACTCTATGAAAAGAGTGGGGATAAGCTACTGAACACAAGAATTGGACCTCTTTGTTACTCACATGGTTATTCATGGCCAGTAGTCATCAAAAACATGTTTATTGACTTGAAAAAAAATCAATTGTTGAGACATGTGGTCTTGACCCTTCCCTAGTTATAAAAAAGGATCTTCAGATTGGAAACTTTTTTTTATCATTCTGTACCTGATTGTCCAGAGCACAGATCCTCAAAATGAGATCTCTATGTGATCTTTTATTAAAACAATACAATAATAACCTATTGATTAGCTTCTCTGTGCTGAGTTCTTTAGATAAATTATTCCATGCAGTTTCACCAAGTCAGGAAGTAGGTATTTATCCTCATCATAGATAAGGGAAGAGAAATTAAGTGATTTGCTCAGTCGTGCAGCTGGACAGTGGCTTTGAACCCAGACTTGCAGCACCCGGAAGAAATACATGTGCTTCATGTGAGTAACAAAGAGGTCCAATTCTTGTGTTCAGTAGCTTATCAAGAAATCGAGGCTTTAGCAATGTAAAACTTAAGCAGGAAGGTATCCTTTCACTGTGACCTGTGTGCAGAGGAGGCAGTGTGGGAAGACTCCAGCTGAGAATCTCAGCAGAGAGGGAGCAGTTCCTTTTCACCTTGGCAGCTCCATTCTATACTTGCTCAACACCCAGACCCCCTACTGGAACACAGTTAATCAGCTTCCCATTGGCAAGTTCAGAATCCATGCCTGTCAGTAATGAACAAACTCCTGTCAGTGGCTGCCAGCAGGAAGCATATAGTAAGAAGGCTGCTGAGTCAAGGACAGAGGACCAGACAGGAGGTGCTGCAGCTCTGTTACAATTAAAAAAATAAAAGTCACAGTGATTCTTGGCTCTGAATTCCAACTTGCATCTCATCTGGGAGTCATTTGCATAAGTAGCTTATGAAATAAATAAAATGATGGACTAGTGAACCTGCCAAGTAGACTCCCAAAGCCTGTGCTCTAAGAGGGAAATTGTTGGGTTCCTTTTAGAGTCTCTAGGAGCCCTTGTGGCAAGGCTTTTTGTGGGGTGTAGTAGAGTGAGGATGGGGCAGGTTTCAGGGTTGAGCTCCAGAGGAAGCAGGCACATCAGGGACACAGTAGGGCAGCCCACTGGACTCAATAAAAGCAGCTCCTGCCTTTCACCAGAACGCAGTTCTGCAGGTTTCTCCTATCTTCCCTGAAATCCCACCCCACTTCCATTCCCCCACAACCCAGCTGGGCATTAGGGCTGGATCCTATACTTCCTAAACAGCAGTTCTCTAAGTTGAGTGAGCAGGTAATTAATTCTTGGTTTGAGAAGCTGGTCACAGTGAAGGTCTCCAAGACAAGTCTCAGTGACTGCCGTGAGATGCCAGGAATAGGGCCCAGGAATCTATCTCCAGCATACAGGTGGCAGGAGAGAGGTCACACTTTGAGGACCCTGCTCCCAGGATTTTGGCTGGGACTGATAAGATGCCAAGTATTCCCTGCAGGATAATGGCATCCTCTCCCCAGGGCAGCTGTATTTCCCACTAGGGCCTGGCCCTCACACTGAGGTCTCCTCTCACTGTGAGGAAGAGATGACCAATTTTCTGTGGCAGATGAAAAGAAGACTTTCAGACAGGCCAGGATCTGCCCAAGGTCACTCAGCCAGGAAGCAGGAGAATTTGATTTAAAATCTAGCTTGTCAGATTCAAAATCTCACTGCATTTAGTAGGAAGTCTTTAAAAATGAAGTAACAACTATATTGGTGGAATTTTGTGATAATTATTGGGGAAGTCATTCTCAGCATAGTCCCCTCCCACATCTGATATCAGTCCAGAGGGGAAGGGCCATGGCAGAGTCACACAGCATGTTTCCTGGTGGGGACAGTCCATGATCAGAGTTGTAACAAAGGCCAAAATCCCAGCTTGGGCAGGAGGTGGGGAGATCTGCTCCTCTCCTGAGCCCAGTGGGTCTTCTCAGACTGATGGATAGTCAAATTTTTTTTTTTTTTTCTTAATTGAGTGTACCTTCTACCATCTCTTGCAGTCACTATCAGGGACAGAAAGGACATAGCCTTGCAGAAGGGAAAGGACCAGGATCCAGTCTTCTGACCTCCAGTCCAGAGCTCTCTTTACAGGTCCCGGTTCTCTTTTTTGTCTGCTCTCTGGTTCTTAGGGGGAGAGAGGGCCACTTGTTTTCACTGCTTTGTGAGGTCAGAGGTGGTCTTGCCCAATCCTGGTCTCATGCAGGAGAGCTGTGGGTCTCTGTTGGAAATGCTCTTGAGATGCCACCCCCCTTCTCACCTCACTTTCTCCATTTTGCAACCTTCAGGGAGTTCAACCTGAGAACAAGGGATGCTGGCATGGGAGGAGGCATTCGCTTGTGCTTGAAATGCCACTATTTATCTCAATACTTCCTTGGCATGGGAGAGTGATTGCAGATGGGTGATTTGGAGAAGACAAATGTTCTGGGGCTCTTCCCAGCCTTCCCCAGAGAACAGAAATGCTTCTAAGCTCTACTCTACATTTAGCCTGTTCAGATAGTAATGTGGTGTGTGTGTGTGAGTGTGAGTGTGAGTGTGAGTGTGTGTGTGTGTGTGTGTGTGTGTGTGTGTCAGAGATAGAGACAGAGACAGAACATAGAGACAAAGACACAGAGAGACACAAACAGAGGGAGAGACAGAGAGAGAAAGACAGAGACAGACAGAGAGAGAGGCAGGAGAAAAGAGAAAACTTTAGAAGGGCTTTGCTTAGCAAAGATAGGCCATGAATGCTGATATCTAACTATTTGCACCATTGTCATTCACTGACTGGAATCATACTCATCCTAACTAGCTGTGGTTGGACAAAAGTAAAATAGATAAGCAAATCCTCTCCAAAAATCAGGAGATTATTATCCTGATGATATCAAATTTGAATGAGAGACTGTATACTCTATTTTCATTTTTGGCTAAAAAAGTCATCATTTTCAATTCAACAGATATTTATTGATTAGTTATTCTACATCCTACCATGATCAGTGCTGTGGGGGATTCGATAGGTAAGATACAACTCAGACTCTTATTTTCAAAGTTAGAGTCTTAAGAGTTACATGTCAGAAAAGGAATCTGTTTTGGGTTTTTGTTTTTGTTTTGTTTGTATTGTCTTCTGTTAGACAACTCTGTTGAAATGTAATCCACATGCCATATAATTTACCCATTTAAAGTATACAATTCAGTGTTTTTTAATATATTTGGAATTGTTCCAATATCATCATCACTTTTAAAACATTTTCTTCACCTCAAAAAAGAAAGCCAGTGCACCTTTTAGTTATCACTCCTTTATCCCCTCCTCCCTCCCAGGCCCTGACAAACACTAATCTACTTTCTGTTTATGTGGATTTACCTATTCTAGTTATTTTATTTGAATGGTATCATACAATATGTGGCCTTTTGTGGCTGCTTTTTTGTAGAAGGTTTTCAAGGCTTATCTTTGTTGTAACAGGTGTCAGTATTTCACTCTTTTTTATGGCTGAATAATATTCCATTGTATGGATATGCCGTCTCTTATTTACGTATTCATTAGTTGATGGCATTTGAGTTTTGTCCACTTTTCAGCTGTTGTGTTTTTGTATGGACATATATTTTTATTTCTCTTAGGTATATTCCTAGGCATAGAATTTTTGAGTTAAATGGTAATTCCGTGTTTAACTTTTTGAAGAATTCACAAATTGTTTTTCAAAGGGACTACTCCATTTTACATTTCTGCCAGCACTGTATTTCTCCATAACTTATCTCATGTGGTTTTGATTTGCATTTACCCAATAGCTGGTGATGTTGAGCATCTTATCATGTGCTCATTGGACATTAGTATATCTTCTTTGGAGAGATACCTATTCAGATCTTTAGTCCATTTTTAATTGGGTTATTTTTTTTCTTTTATTAAGTTGTAAGGGTTCTTTATATATTCTAGATATAAATTCCTTATCATATATATGATTTGCAAATATTTTCTTCCATTGTGTGAAGTGTCTTTTCACTTTCTAGATGGTGTTCTTTTGGAGCAAGATATCTGAATCTGAATTTCAAAGAATTATCAGTGTTATCTATACTGAAACCTCATTAATTTGGACTGTGGTAAATTGGAATTGGTCAGGACAAAAGTTCAAAGTCCTTTCTTTCAACAAATAGCCATTGAGGCTGTCTGTGGTCAGAGACTATGCCAGGCCCTGTTGATGGAAAGGTGAGTAAAGGAGAGCCTGACTTTTCAACAAATTGTCTGTAGTGAGGAAACATGCATTATACAGCCACTGGGCTGGCAAAACACTGATGGCAGAACTCTGGGGAAGGAGTAACTCTGCTTTTAAAAAGGGTTTACTAAACAAATGAACAGTAAAATCTATATAGGGAAATAAATTGCTTTTGAAAGCCCCTGAAGCCCAGTGATGGCTTCTATTTCTATGCTAACAGAAGATACCACTGGCTTTGTCCTCCTACCTGGGAGGACCCTTGGCTTGGAAGCTTTTGCTGCTCCCTGTGAGGCCCAGAATATTTTCTCATCCTTAATCCTCATGATAACTTGGTGGGTAAATCATTACTATTGTCATTTACAGATGAGGAAAGTGTTACTTGGGGAGGTTGAGTGACTTGTCAAAAGTGGCAGTCATTAACTATTGGGACTGGTATTAGAATGGAGGTGTTCTCCCTCCAGCATCATGGAGCTCAATTCTAGGGACTAGATTCCAGACCTGACATGACTCCACCAAGTTTACACTTAGTGTTTGCCCTGAGACAGGAATGATTCCTGCCCCTATAGTGAAGCACTTGATAACTGCACTGCCCAAAATCAATGTATGGCATTGCTGTTGCAATGCTGAGTTCTCCTGGACGCACCAATCTGAGAAAGAACAGTTAGAAAGTATAATTTCATTCGTCAAATATTTGTTGTATGCCTACTTTATATATTATGTCTCTACCCCCAGGAAAATTGTTGTGACTGCATACCCCAGTGGCTCCTGACCGATCTCTAGCTCTTAACTCTCAAGTTTTCTGTGATTTCCTGGTGTCCTGGTGTGGATAAAATATTCCCAATCTCCTTGTGTCACCCTCTGCTGCACAGGAAAGGAAACAGGTCTACCTTACATGCTCAGTATCCTAAAGAAAACCTCTCTTATTTTTGCTTCATCTTTATTGCATGCTTTCTAGGATTTGGCTCAAAGGGTAGTGTCAGGTCCATGTGTCATGCTGACTCAAAATCATTTTATTTCCTGCCAGTTCTTCTTAAACTCTTAAACCAAGTTTATCACCACTCTTTCCTTTCTCAAGGTTAATTTTATCTCTTGGGCCTCCTCAGTCTCTCATGCAAGTAGACCCCAGTAGCCCCACCCCATGGGTCCTCCAGATTTTCCACTGATCTGCAATGGGCATACAGCTCAGATTCTGACCTCAAGACGTCCAGATATTTTTATTATTTGAGAAGCAAGAAGCAAGTTTAGTGTAGTATTCAGGCTCATCATACCCTGAGACTAGGACCCAGGCAGGGCTGACCTTAGCAGCTTCTCTGGATGCTTTTTGCAGCCTGAACAACTTAGCTCCTTTTCTATCTTTGCCTCCCATTGCACCTAATACCCATGGGCAGAAATCCCAGCTGTGCTCAATTTTTTACTACCTGAAGAACACAGTTCAGTGGAGCCGATTTTTCTTCTCCTGAAGGAGATACAGGATTCCATCCTTGAGTGAACCCAATGGTGCATGATTGTTTTATCTCATTGATGACACAGCAGCAGGGTCAGGTGGGGATTTCGCCTCTTCCATTGGGGGAGAGTCTCCCAGAGCCATCCTGAGAGGCCACTGGAGGCATGCCTTTGATTATTAGGAGCTACCAGCTCTGTAAGGATACAAACAGATTCTCTGAAAGCAGCCTCTAAGGAGAGTGGAGAAGGCCATCAGTCAGGGCATGACAGGTTTTGTCTCCTGGGCTATGACACCTACCTTGTGGCTTTCTGGAAGGTGGTATGGCCTATTGGAAGGAAAATGGGTTTCTTGCCAAATTTCAGCTTTTCTTTTGTTATGTCTTTGGGCAAGTCATCTAATTTCTCTGTGCCTCAGATACCTTATCTGTGAAGCAGGAAGATATGTGTGTCTCACAGGGGTTTGAGAGACAAAAGTATTTAATGTATGGAAAATATACCAAGGATGATGCATGGCCCAGAGAATCCTCAGTAATGATTAGTCTCTCCAAGTTTTGTTCAACTCTACAACTATAAAAGGGATCAGGGGAAAACAATCTCCCATCCCCCTCTATTTTAATTTCTAGGTTCCAAAATAAGATGGTCTCTAGAAAGGAGGAGAGATACATTTGAAGACTGGTTTTCCCTCTTGGGCATGGAGCCACCAGTCCTTCACCCTCTGCAGTGATCAGAGGGAGCTGTTACTAAGTCTCACTTGTCTGTGGTGGAGAGTTTGGATGGGGGAAACTGTGGATTCCATGGGAGTCCTTCCCTTTGGACTTCTGGGAACAGGGTTCCTCCACCCCCATCTGTACTTGATGCATTTAGAAAACATGAAGGGAGCCTGAAGCCTTGGGCTGGAGTTCTCCTTGGTAGTACCTTAATGAAATACTTTGCATATTCCTTACTGTTTCTGAAACTGACAGCATGGAGACTGATATCATAGCCAATAGAGGGGAAGCATACAGAATAAGTGGCATTCCCCATGGTCCCCACATCACCAGAGGAACTATCTTCAGAGCCAACAATCTAAGCTTCAGGATGCTTTTAGCTTCCAGCCTAGGAGTAAAGGTTGGGAAGAGATGCCAGCTAGGAACTTCCCTCGGCCTCCAGGTGACCTCTCTAGATTTATTTACCCAGGCATCCTTTATACTCAACCAGCATGATCTACACCCCTCGCACACATATTATTCAGTACAATAGAAAAGACAGTGGATGCAAGACCCACTTTCATGACACTCCACCTTTGGCTATCTGCCTCACTTCCACTATCCTGAGAACCTAGGGGGCTCAGTGCCTAACATCGGTGTTTCTGGAGCATGGTAACAGGTGGGTTTCTTTATGCTTGAGACTTCTGAGGATCTCTTGATACTTTGCCTCTGTATTTGTCTTTTCCCAAAGTCTCTAAGGCAGCATTCCACAAACTTAAGGAAAACAGAAGATCTATAGTGTCTAGTTAGGCATTACTTGGTTTAGAGAAAGAGGTACCATTGTCAAATAAGTTTGGGAAATGCTGAATGTTATATACTCCCCTCTTAGCAACATAGAAACAGAGCCTCCAGACTTCCCAGCATTGTAACAAGGTCTCTAAGAAATCCTGTAGTAAAGACAACTACTTAGCTTTTTTTTTTTTTTCAGAATTATTTAAATATCAACCTGGAATACTTAATAACAATTGAGCCTCCATCAAACACATAGTTCATATAGGACACTGGAGTGAAACATTGCAGAAGAAAAAGGATAGCTTAAAAAAAATTATCATTATTTTAAATGGTCTACTTACTGGGCATAAATAAGTGAGAATATCTTGGGTGTCATTCAATAACATCTCATGGGACACTGATATTCCACAAAACCAGTAGGATATGCTGGAAAATGCTCTTTATGCAATTTAGCTAGCACCTAATTGCTAGGCACTGTTTTAGGCACTTAGGATACAGTAGAGAAGACGAACATGGTCTTGAGTATAATGGAGCAGGTAGACCAGCAAGGAAGGAAGGGGTAAACATAATAATAGATATGTGAAGCATGTCACAGAAAGGCAAGTCAAGGGCACTCTGGATAGGGATGGTATCTTGATAGGAACCTTACTTAGTCTAGGAGTGGCCTTAGTCATAGATGGCCTATCATTGCTATTTATTATGAAGCTTGAAAGATGAGTAGAGCTAACTTGGCAAGGATGGATAGAGGAGGGCTTTCTGGGCAGAGGAAAGAATATGTGCAAATGGCCAGATTTAAGAAATGCTTTTGGCTGCATATAACAGAAAACCAAACCCAAAGCAGCTTAATTAATAAGAAAATAAATTGCCTTTCACAATAGGAAATCCACAGGTGGGCATTGTCAGTTGCTTCTGTGTCTTAGTGATGATACAAGTGACTCAGGTTCTTCCCATTTTTTCTCTCCTCTGTTCATAGCATCAGCTCTATCCTGAGATTGGTTCCCTTTCATATTATAGGCTATCAGTAGCAACTTTTTTCAAGTCAATGAGGAGAGTGAAAACCAGACAAAGTCCTCTCTTTGCAAGTCTTTTGGCTTGTTTGGAGCAATAGCCACCTTGAACTGATTATTGTCACTAGGGAATGCTTGGCTCTAATCAGATAAGTTTGGGTTCTTATAAAGAAAACACTGGTAAGGGAAATGGGGTTACCATGATTGATTTAGACTAGAAGTCACCATGCTTTTTCTTTAATGGACCAGGTAGTAAATATTTTAGGCTTTGTGGTCCATGCAGTTTTTATTGCAACTTCTTTTGTAGCACAAAGGCAGCCACAAATAAGACATTAGCAAATGAGCATGGCTGTGTTCCAATAAAACTTTATTTAAGGATATTAATATTTTAATTTTATATAATTTTTATGTCTCAAAATATTCCTTTTCTTTTGATTTTTTCCAACAATTGAAAAATGTCAAAAACCATTCTTAGCCGAGGACCCTACAAAAAGTATCCTGCTACTCACAATCATGAGCACACACACACACACACACACACACACACACACACACACACACACTGGTGGCAGGCTAGATCTGGCTCATGGCTGTAGTTTACTTACCCGTGACTAATCAGAACTCATCCCTGGAGCAGAGTTTAGTCCCTGAATCTCATCACTGTCACACAATGCAAGAGGGGTAGAATAGATGAGAGTCAAGCTCAGTGTTCTCTACTGAGTACCTGGTACTTTTAAAGGGCTGCAGGAAGTCCAGTGGCTAGACTATAAACAGGGAGCATTACAGTATTGCACAAAGCCTCTACCAACAGCTCATGGGCAGCTCTTCTTTTCTCCCGGCCTATGTACCACCATAATGCCATTCCAGATTAACTAATATACTACCTAAAGAATTGACCCTGGAAAACTGTAGCTGGGAATCTCCCTCTTGACTTCCAGGTAACACCAAAACCCATGTGTGTTAGCAGGGTCTTCCTGAAGTCTGGGCTCCTACTTTTGTTGCTAGGCCCAAAAGAGTGTCTGCAATTAGTAAGTAGTCATTGAAATACTCATTAGGTTTGCAGCCCCCATGAGAGCAATAGGGAAAGCAGAAGTTGAGGGAGCTTCCTTTATAGCAAAGATGTGACTAACAAAACAAACACATACATCTTTCCAAATTCTGTGGCACAAAGCCACCTGGGTGACAGTGGCATGATAAAACAACCTCGACTACTATTTTCTGTTTATATCATACACTGAAATGAGGGCTAAACCTCATCAAAACTGGGAAGTCAACCAAAGTTCAGCTTCTGGCTTTAGCCATTCCTTCTGAAGACATGTTTATTCTTTTAGTTGTAAGTTATTTTACAGTCCCATCACCATATCAGGCTTTCTGACCTTGCTGCACCCTTTATTTAAAAAAAAAAAAAAAATCTACTATTGGCTAGTTCCACTAGAGACTGGCCAACAGGGTGTACATTCTTTAGAGTAGATTTTAGGTTTTTTGTTTCTCACACTGTGTATGCATTTGGTATTTTATGTTTAATTTTGTATATTATTCAATGAGACTTTGTCTCTGGAGCAGATAATTTCAAGCCAAAGCAAGCATGTGGTGGGGATTGATTTGGAGCTGGGAGAAAAAGAGGGCAAAAATCACAATGATGTTAAATAATATCACTTTATGTGTTTCACTTTACTGTTCATAGAGCACACACACACTGTTTCTCACAAAATCCCATGGGATAGTAAGGCTATGATAGTGCTATTGCCATTATACCCATTTTACAAGTGAAGAAACAGGCTCAGAGAGACTAGTTGGCCCAGATTTGCTCCATAACTAGTTGGGCAGAGACTTGAACCTAGAAACCTGGACTCAATATCTTTTTATTGAGCCACGTTGCTTCTTCCCCAACCCCTTGCCATTCTTACTTCTCGCTAGGCCTGTTTATCAGGGCAGCCATGAAGATAAATCTAATTAGGAACTCTGACCACTAATTCTCCTAATTAATCCCATGATCCCAAGTCTGATCAGGCTAAAACTATTGAAAATTCCTTTCTTCCTTTCCTTCCTTCCTTCCTCCCTCCCTTCCTCTCTCCCTCCCTCCTCCTTCTTTTTTCCTTCCTTCCTTCCTTCCTTCCTTCCTTCCTTCCTTCCTTCCTTCCTTCCTTCCTTCCTTCCTTCCCTTCCTTCCTTCCTTCCTTCCTTCCTTCCTTCCTTCCTTCCTTCCTTCCATTTTTCTTCCTTTCCTTTCTTCTTCCTTTTTTCTTCCTTCTTTCCTTCCTTCCTTTCTTCCTTTCTCTCTCTCTTACTTTTTTTTCTTTTAGCTTTTTGTGGTAACTATAATAAATATCATTACTAGTGTGTTATCACTGGATTCTATTCATTCATTTATTTAATCAACATTTGTTGATTTTATACTACATGCTAGGCTCTGTAATAGGTACCCAAAATACCAAAAGGAGAGCTATTTTCCCTATCCTCTAGTAAATGGACAGTTACTTTGTGATATTTAAGGATGAGGACAGAAAACAGTGGCTCATGGGGCAAGACATCCAACTCAGGCTCAGGAGGTCAAGAAGCAGAGCTTGGTTGATAGGCCAGGATATACAATTAAGAGATATACAGTCAAAGAAGGAGCACGCGCGCGTGTGTGTGTGTGTGTGTGTGACATGGGAGAAATAAGAATGTGTCATATTCTGAGGAGAAGGAGGGAGGGGAAGGTGGAGTTAGGGAAGAAGGGCAAGAGAAGATCAGAAAAGGATGTTATCTAGAATACTGCTAGAAGTATTGGTTTTACACAAGTGAGAATTATCTTTTTACCTTAGACTGGAGGGAAAATAAGTAGAAATATCGATGCATTTAATCACTTATCTAGCCATCTAGTCATATTAACCAATTAAATATGTATTGAATGCTGAGACATGCCAGCATTACAATACTATGTTATGAAGATATAAAGTTGAAAATTACAAATTCAAAACATATTTGCTGAGCACCTATTTGCTGTGTGCTAGCCTAACAATAATAACAATATGTATTATTTATTATGCTTGTTTTTGTTTGAAGATTTTTGCATGCCTTATTTCATTTAATTATCATAACAATAGATGCTAATATTATCATTATTTTTAGATGGGTAAACTGATACATAGAGATTAGGTAACTTGCCCAATGTTATATAGTTAGTAAGTAGGAGAAACAGGATTTGAACCCAATCATACTATACCCAATCATTCTATAATCACTGAGTGTACTGTCTCAAGAAGCTTGTAGACCGATCTGCAGACAAAACGATCAAAATACACCAAATTTTATTTCTGACGATATAATTAAATAAACTGAAAACTCTTGTAGAAAATACTGTGAAATACTGGATAGAATATAATAACAATCCTTTTGAACACTAGCTGAGCAAGCAAGAAAGAAAAACCACCAGGGTCCATGAAGAAAAGCTGAAAGCCTTGGGAATCGATGCTGTGAGACCCTGGAGTGGGGAAGGTGAACAGTGCTAGTCTTAGATTTCATTGACCATGAAGAGATAGGAAGCAAGATCTTGGAGGTGAGTAAGGTGGATGTTGGAATTGAGAATTTCACATAAAAGCGATGCCCTGAGTGAAATGAGGACCTATGAAATAGACCACTCATAAGCACAAGGTGATAGTGTGCATGTTTAGTAAGAAAAAAAATACTGTGACTTTATAACCTTGAGATACTCATAATGGGGTTGAGATTTGAATTAATACTCCCTGCTGGTCCAAGAATTACTAAGTTGAAACAGTATAAAAAGTTGTAACAGATTGGTAATAGATTTGAAGTTTTTAACTACAACAAAACAAAACCCCTCAAATGGACAAACCCTCAACCTTGGCTGCAAAGGATTAGATTACCACAGATAAAACCCTATGAATGAGAGTCAGCAGTTACTACAGGCATCAGTATTATACCCTCAAGAAGTGCAGCCATGTTGAAAACAGTATGGAGGTTCCTGAAAAAATTAAAAATAGAATTCTTATATGATTCAGCAATACTACTTCCAGGTATATATTCTAAGGAAATGAAAACAGGATCTGTAAGAGATATCTGCATCCCCATGTTCATTGCAGCATTATTCACAATAGCCAAGACTGTGAACAACCTACATGTCTATAAAGACCTACATGGATAAAGAAGATGTATTATATACATACCGTGGAATGTTATTCAGCCATAAGAAAGAAGGAAATTCTGCTGTTATGGACAACATGAATGAAAATTGAGGGCATTACATTAAGTGAAATAGCCAGTCAGAAAAAGAAAAATACTGCATGGTATTACTTATATGTGGAATAAAAAAATTCAGTAAATAAAGTCAAGCTCATAAAAACAGATTAGAAAAGTGGTTGCCAGGGATGGGGGATTGGGAGAGAAATAGGGAGAACTTTCAGTTATGAGTGAGGTCTGAGCATCTAATGCATAACATGGTGATTATAGTTAATAACACTGTATTGCTGTATTGTAGGTTTAAAATTTGCTAAGAGAGTAATACTTAACTATTCTCACATACACAACATACACACACTATATATGTATATATATGTGTATACCCACACACACACACATTTATGTATGTATGTGTATACTCACATATATTGGTAAAAATATATGAGGTGATGGATGTGTCTATTAACTATAAAGGTGGTGTTCTTTAAAAATGCATGCTTACATCAAATAATCATGATGTATACTTTAAAGATCTTGCTATTTTATTTGTCACATACCTTAATAACGCTCAAAAAATCACCAGTAGCACAGCAAAAAAGAAAATGTAATAATTAAAATATTAAAACTTTGGGCGGGGTAGTGGGGGGAGTTGAGCTAAAGAACATGCAGATAGAGATAATCCCAGCATCACAGTCATTTTCATACTGGAAGGGTACTCAGGGTCTAAGAAAGGTATCTCTGTCTAGAGGAATTCAGGGAAGGCCTCATCCTAGTCATTTGAGCATAGACTGAAGGATGGGTAGGAGTTTGCCAAATAGATTGCTGGGTAGTGGCATTATGGTTAGAGGGCTTTGTATTAGGGTTCTCCAAAGAAATAACCAGTAGGATGTGTGAGTATGTGTGTGTATGTACACACATGAACATATATATATGGAAAGAGATTTATTTGAGGGAATTGACTCATATGATTGTGGGGGTTGACAAGTCTCAGTTCTGTAGGGCAGGTCAGTAGACTGGTGACCTAGGGAAGATGGATGTTGCAGTTCAAGTCTGAAAGTAGTCTGAGGGCAGAATTCCTTCTTCCTTGACCTGTCTTTTTCTCTTAAGGCCTTCAATTGTGATTGGTTGAGGCCCACACACATCACACAGAGTAATCTTCTTTATTTAAAGTCTACTGATTTAAATATTAATTACATTTAAAACTCAATACTCACACAGAAACATCTATTTGGCCAAATATTAGGGCACTATAACCAAGTTGATACATGAAATTAACCATCACAAAGTGGAACCTGATAGTCTGTGTTCTCTCTATGAAGTGGGATGCAGGATGATATGCTGAGAGTGAGGTCATGAGGGTGGCTGAGTGGCTAGCAGCCTGAGGAGAGTGGGGAGTCAGAGGTGTGATGGTAGGACCATGGCAAAGAGTTGCTGAGCCACGTGGGGACCCAGCTGAGAGTGGGTGAATGAATCGATGTATGTATGAGTGAACGAAAATCTCAGTGACAACAGAGGGACTAGGTGGTGTTAGCATACATGACACCTCTGTCACTGAGGAAGGAAAGGAGATAAAGACAAGAGAAGGAGCAGATAGATGTGTGGGTGGGGAAGGAGGATGAGGGAGCCCAGCAGGTCTGCCTTCCTTTCCCCTTCTCTGCCTTGAGCAACTCACGAGGTGGTTCATGTTTTCATGAACTTCATTTGGGTTGGTATAGGTTTTTCCCTGATCCCAAAGTTGAGCGTTTCTGTGAAAATTCTTTGGCTGAAATGGCTTAAAGCAGATAAGCAATTACCTTAGGACACATCTTGCTAATGGATGCACAAAATAAATCGAAATAAAGCCCAGATGCTCACAGACACAGTTTAATACTGAGATGATGAGTGTAGTTCCCAGGCAAGGAGCTGGGTAGTTTCACTCTCACTGCTAGAATGCGTGCTGCCTCTGTAGGCTGCTGCAGAACAAACACTAAATGCTATTTTTGCCTTTTGCCTTTTTTTCCTAAAAGCAAAATTCCTGTTCAGGTTTTTTTTTGGTTAGCAAAATCAGGCACTAATGTAGGTATTTCTTAAAAAACAAAGGTTGCAAGGCAAACTTTCAAAAAGAAGAGGTTACCTGTATTGGATGAGGGCCTTATAACATGAACCCTCTTTATCTTATGTCTTAGAACATCCCCAAGCATCTATTTCTTCAGCACCTGTTCCACTGACAAACCCAGGGCTTTAGCTTTCTAAAGCCTGTTATCAATGGAAGAACCTGAACTCTCATATATGAAACCTTGTACAAACCATAGAAGAGGACCCCATAAGGGGGGAAACATGTGATGAGGGGAAAGAGGAAGTGCCTAGAGATGCAGTTAGGGTTGAATGGGAAGAGGACTAGGAATTAGTCAGCTGGGGTTTTAGTCTCAGCTCTTTCCTTTACCACCTATATGACTTGGGTGAAACTGGGGCGAACAGCACCTACCTGTCAGACCTCACCAAATTATCTAAGGACCTAATGAGGTCCTGAATGTGGAAGTGCTTTAAAAATTATAAAATGTGACCGTAATGACAGGCACTATTTGGGAATACTTAATACATACACAGAGCACAGAAGAGAGGAATTTCCAGTGTTCTAGTGGGATGGGGTATGATGAGAGTTTTCCATATCATCTTGGGGAAAGAGCTTTACAAAATATCTGTTATAGTCCAGACCCTGTGGTGGGCACTTGATATGCAGCTGCTTATTTAAACCCCATGGCAACCCTGCTGAGAACACTTGGGTCAGACAAAGAAAGTAACTTGCGTAAGAGCAAAAAGTAAATGGTAGAGCTGAAATTGAAGTTAGAAGTGCCTGACTCCCAGATCTACAGTCTCCCATATTTGTATTATTGTTATTGGGGCCTGAAGATCTAATGTACAGCATAATGGTTATAGCCAAATATGCTATACTCTAAACTTCAAAATTTCTAGAACACTGTATCTTAAATGTCTTTACTACAAAACAGAAATTATAATTATGTGACACGATAGAGATGTTAGCTATAGTGGTAATCCTATTGCAATATATAAACATATTGAACCAACATGTTGTATACCTTAACTTTACACATTGGTTATATGCCAATTATATCTCAACAAACACATATGACAAACAAACAAAATATTGTCGCTGGTGTCAGCCTATGTCTCTTTTGCCACACACACGATTGTCACTAGGGCCTCCTCAGTGGCTGCATGATGCAATGGCAAGCTGAGAAGATTTCTCAGAGAAGGGATCTTGGTTTGACTGAGAACCTTCTTAAGAGTGTTAATGACACTCATAATGCTCTTATGGAACAACAAAAGACCCAAAATAGCTAACGCAATCTTGATAAAGAACAAAGTTGCAGGTATCACGCAACATGATATTAAACTACAAGTCTATAGTAATCAATATGGCACGATACTAGTATGAAAATAGACACATAGATCAATGGAATTGAATAGAAGGCCAGAAATAAATTAGCACCTATATTGTCAATTAATCTGTGACAAAGAAGGCACAAATATACAATGGATGTAAAGACAGTCTCTTCATTAATGGTGTTGAGAAAATTGGACAGATATATGCAAAAAAAAGAAAAAAGAAACTCTATCACTTTCTTATACACATATAAGAATGCACTCAAAATGGATTACAGACTTAAATTTAAGAGCCAATATAAAAATCCTGGAACAAGATATAGGCAGTAAACTCTTTGGCATCACTCTTAGTAATATTTTTGTGAATGTGTCTCTTGAGGCAAAAAAGAGAAAAAATAAATGGGATTACATTGAACTAAAAGTTTTTGTATGGCAAAGAAATCTATCAACAAAACAAACAAACAAAAAAACTACCAACTGAATGGGAGAAGATAGTCACTAATGATATAGCTGTTAAAGGATTAATATTCTAAACATAGAAAGAACTCATACAACTTAACACCAAAAAAAAAAAAAAAATCCAATTAAAATTTAGGCAGAGGACCTGAAGAGAAATTTCTCCAAAGAGGGCATACAGATGGCCACTAGACATATGAAAAGATGCTCAACATTACTAATCATCAGGGAAGTGCAAATTAAAGCCAAAATAAAATGTTGCCTCACACCTGTCAGATTGTCTATCATCAACAAATCAAGAAAAAACAGATGTTGGCAAGATGTGAAGAGAAGGGAATCCTTGCGAAATCTTGGCAGAATTGTAAATTGCTGCAGCCACTATAGAAAACAGTACAGAAGTGTCTCAAAAAATTTAAAAAAAAATTGCAATATGACCCAGCAATTTTACTTTCGGGTATTTATCTGAAAAAATACAAAATACTAATTTGAAAAGTATATGCATCCCTATGTTCATTACAGCATTATTTTCAATAACCAAGATATGGAAGCAACCTAAGTGTTCATTGAAAGGACGATTAGATAAACAGGAAGGTGGTACATATATATAGTGGAATATTACTTGGCCATAAAAAGAATCATATCTTACCATTTCTAACAACATAGATGGACTTAGAGGGACCTAAAAGAAATAAGTTAGATAGAGAAAGACAAATATCATATGCTTTCACTTATATATGCAATCTGAAAAAACAAACAAACAAACAAACAAACAAACAAACAAACCAGAAAGAAACTCATAAATACAAAGAACAAACTGATGATTCCTACATGGGAAGGGGTTTCGGGTCTGGGTGAAAATGATGAAGAGATTAAGAAGTATAAATTGACAGTTACAAAACAGTCATGGGAATGCAAAGTACAGTATAGAAAATATAGTCACTAATATTGTTATAATTATTCATGATACCAGACGGGCACTAGACTTACTGGGAGAACACTACATAAATTATATAAATGTCTAACCACTATGCTGTACGCCTGAAACTAATATAATATTGAACGTCAACTGTTATTATTTTTTTTTTAATTTAAAGAAAGAAAAGATAGGTTCAAGATTTTTTAAGTATTTTTTTTTTTGACCTCCCTACTGCTTAGCAATGTCGGCATGCAGTAGAAGTTTGAGGAATGTGTAGGAGCTGAAAAGTGTCTGAGAGAGAATGGGATCAGACACCCAACAAATTTACACAGATACCAGGAGAACTGAGTGAAGCAGCGGGGAGAAAAATAGGAGAGATAAATTAAAAAAAAAAAATAGTTGCTATGTATATATCCATATGTTTTATAGACAGGGATAAGATAAACATAAATTTAAGTAAAGACTTTAGTCTGTAGTTAATGATGCAGTTATTAGGCTGCATTTGGTAATGTGTACTCTGATAAAGTTTTAAAATTACATTTTTCAAACACTAACTTACCCTTTTTTAATCTGGCAGCTCTAGTGATAAACAAAGGGAAAGTTGACCTCACTACCATCAAATTCATGGAGTATATTAACATTGGCATATTAAC
Organism: Cynopterus sphinx; assembly: GCA_030015415.1. Taxonomy (NCBI): domain Eukaryota; kingdom Metazoa; phylum Chordata; class Mammalia; order Chiroptera; family Pteropodidae; genus Cynopterus; species Cynopterus sphinx. The sequence continues at coordinate 67,927,525 of CM057383.1, forward strand.
CAGTTCTGGATACTGGGGAATGAAAAATACTAAAGGACAGATCTTGATTGACAATCAGCGACTGGAGCCAAGATTGCAACCAAGTTTATTACACAGGGGTTGATGAAGCCCAGCTTCCAATCGATGGAAACTCCAGTCCCTCTACATTTTAATAACAAGGTTGCCCAGGGATGCCTTTCTTTAGCTCAGGCAGCTCTAAAGTACAAGACTCTAGAAGCAGGGATGGAAGAAAGAGCTGACTCAGAAGAGGTGGTGAGAGATGTCTTTGTAAGTTGAGAGAGTGGGTTCCCCAGGAACCCTGGCCAGCTGTGCTTTTGGAGGATCCTGTCTAGCCTCGCATGGAAGCACCTCACCTGTCAGCTGGGGATTGGAAGTGCCGGTTTGGTAGAAGAGGTACACCAACACCTCAGTTGTGTGTGCTTTATAAGTGAGGGGGTGAGCTTCAGGAAAAGAGTGGGTGACTGGGTGTGGTTTGAGAGAGTGGAGGAGAAAATTTCTCAGGCCTTGTCTCTCCTCACCATTAAAGCCCAGGCAGAATGAGCTGGTTAGGTTAGGATAGGTCACTGTCCTAACTCCCTAGCTGGGAGAGTGGGTCCACTGAGAGGGAGAATATTTCAGGAAAGCATCCTTTTCATTAAGAATACCCTCGTGGGGTGGTGGTGAAGAAAGAAAGTGATTTGGGTAAATAATCAGTTGACTGCTAGCCAAGGGCAAGAAGACATGGATGCCATGTGTTGCCAACAGATCGCCAGAGGTCGCTGTGTTTCCCAGTAGTGGGAGCCTGGGCCCAGAGTCACAGATCAGGAACAAAGTAGTAGTCAAAGGAATAGGTGATTTAAAGGACTCTATTTTCTTTACTATCATTTGTAAAATAATAATAGCAATAGTAACATCTATCACATAGAGTTGTGTTATGTAAAAGTTAAGAGAAAAAAACATGTACAAACTGCCGAGAACATAGAAACATCCAGAATATACTGGTTTTCCCACTTTCCCTAATTCATTGAGAAGAATCTTCCTCAAATTTATTTATTTCTCTCTCTTCCTCTCTCCTAGCCATTTTTCTTCCTCCCAACTAGCCAATGGGTGTTTATATATCACCTAACACAGAAAAGGTGATTTACTATGCAGAAAATTCTAGAAGCACTGTGATATTCTGGATAGAGTACTGATAGTAGAGCAAAGGATCTGATTTTTAGTTTTAATTCCTCAATATATCAGCTATGTGTACTTGAATTGATTTAATCTGTCTGGGCTTCTGAAAACTCATTTATAAAATGAAAATTATGTTTTGTTATCTCCTAGATTATTATAAGATACAAATGGATAGGATGTGTGAAAGTGATTTGTAAGCTATAAAAAACCCCACTTTTTTTGTATTTTTGAAGTTATTTTTAATTGTTGCAAAATAGACATAACATAAAATTTACCATTTTGGTCATTCTTAAGTGTACAGTTTTGTGGTATTATATATATTCATATTGTTTTGCAACCACAACCACTATTCATCTTCAGAACTCTTTATCTTGCAAAACTGAAACTTTATATCTATTAAACAATAATTTTCCATTCCCCTCCCCCCACATCTTTTAGCCCCTGACAACCACTTTTCTACTTTCTTTCTTTATGAGGTTAAATACACTAAGCATCTCATATAAGTAGAATCAAACAGTATTTATCTTTTTGTGTCTGGCTTTTTTCATTTAGAATAAGGTGTTTTAGGTTTATTCATGTTGTAGCATGTGTCAGAACTTTACTCACTTTTAAGGCTGAATAATATTTCATTGTATAGATGTGCCACATTTTGTTTAACCATTCATCTTTTGATGGACACTTGGGTTGCTTCCACATTGTTGTGAATAATGATGCTATGAACATGGGTGTACAAATATCTCTTTGAGGTCATTTTTAATTCTTTTGAATATATGCCCAAAATGGAATTGCTAGGTCATATGGTAATTGTATTTTTAATTTTTCGAGAAACCAACATACTGTTTTCCATAGTAACTGCACCATTTTATATTCTCTCCAGCAGTGAACAAGGGTTTCAGTTTTCCACATCCTCACCAACATTTGTTTTCTGGGTTTTTGTTTGTTTATTTTTGATAATAACCATCATAATGGATATGAGGTAAAAAGAAGACAAAATATTAGTTATTTATACAAGCAATTGATTTAATATAGTTCATTTCATTCAAAACATAAAATAGAGATATAAAACAGATTTATTAAGATAGGTTCCATTCCTAGAAGAAGTCATGGTTTGGAAGGAAAGAAACTGAGGATCTCACTCAAGTCTGTGTACTACAGGTCACTTACAAATAGTATCTGTGTGATGGTTGGATAGGGGACACTGCTCCTTTTGCCTAGAGTGATCACTGAAGGTATGTTTGAGAGTTAGTTTTTGAGTCAGGCCTTGAAGAATGACCGGGACATCAAAACACAGAGATTTCAGAGAGGTAGTCTCTACATGGAAATAGCATGATTAAAGGTGTATCTCAGAAAGGAGTCAAGTTTGTTCAGAGAAAGTACTACTCAAAGTTTGGTCCCTGGATTAGCATCATTAGCAACTCCTGATAATTTGTTAGAAATGAAAATTCTTGGATGCCACCCCAGATATATACTGAATTAGAAACTCTAGAAGTGAGAGAGAGAGACCTGGTAGTCTTTATTTTGACACGCTTCCAGGAAATTCTGATGTAAGCTCAAATTTGTAGAAGTTCAAGAGTAGAAGCAAATTAAGCTGTGTTGTGTTAAGTGCTAGATTATTAAACCTAGAGTTAGGTGAGAAAGTTTGAGCTCTGTTTATAAGCCCCCAATGACTGCCTATTTCAACTGGAATAAAATGACACTTCTCATTATGGCCCATGAAGCAATATGATCACCTGTTTCCCTCTTTACCTTACTTCCTTACATTTTTCCTCTCATTCACCATACTCCAGCTACTGAACTCCAACACCAGCCAAGCTCTTTCTTGTCTTGTTCCTTCAGTTTGGAATGTTCTTCCCCTCTATCCATTGGTTTTTTTCCTCATTATTTAGGTCTCAATTTAGATGCTGCCTCTTTAGAGATTTAGCTTCCATGACCATACTCCATCATTCTCAAACTACCCTGTTTTTTTTTTTTTTTTTTTTTACAGTCTTTCTTTCTCTCTGAATTTTTTCTGCATTTTTTTTTTTTTACAAGTTCGTTGTCTGCCTTCCCCAACTAGAGCATAAGAACCTTGAATCTGGGTCTTGGTCCTGTTCATTAGTCTATTGCTAATGATTAGAACCAAACCTGGCACATGACATGTATCCAATATTATTATTATTTTCATTCAGCAGACACTGGGCTGCTTTTAAATGTTTCTGAAACGTGAAGTACATCCTCAAAGTGGCGGTGGGGTATTCCTCTCATGGTTTTATATAAGAATGTGGTAGGTCAGGAAAGGAAGGAGAACTGTTGTGGCAGGAGTTGAATTCTGAATTGATAATGATCTAAACTAGTGGTTCTCAGCTGCAGGTAGTTTGTCACATCCTTATTTTGGGAACATTTGGCAATATCTGGAGACATTTTAGGCTGTCACAACTGGGAAAGGTTCTTTGGAATCTAGTAGATAGAGACTACGGATACTGCTAATCTTACTACAACACACAGGGCTAACACCCCACAGCAAAGGATTATCTGGCACCAAATGTCAGTAGTACCGAGGTTGAGAAACCCTGATCTAAATGAGGGTGGTAGTTATGGGAAGGGAGAGAGGAAAAAAATTAGTGAATATTTTCTATTCAGAAGGGTGATTGTGTTCTCATCTATGCATACAGTTGTGACTTAAATCTTTTTGGCAACAGAATCAGAAGACCCCAAGAATAAGAAATTCCTCTGGGAACATCATGTGTCATGCTCTGTTTCGCTTTCTTCTGATTTTTTACTTGTAATCTGTCCAGTGAGTTGTCTTCCCAGTCCTGTATTTCTATTTCCTCCCCCTCCCCCTTCTTCTTTCTCCTCTCCCTTCTTCTTTCCTTCATCTTCTCTTTAACCTCCCTCTTCTGCCTTTTTCTTTTCCATCCTTCTCTGCGGCCCCTCTCTTTTCTCTCTCTCATTTAATTACTCATTATGAAGATGTAAAGGTTAGTGGGTTTATGGTTTAGTCCTTAATTTTTAAAGTCAGTAATTGCATGGTCTATACTAAGTTAAATTTACTCACTGTTCACTCCTCTGGCATATAACATCTTAATGGGAAGTCAGTACTATTTCTTTTCCCTTGTGCCTTAATATGTTTTACATATTCTGACAACAGCCACTAAGCATCTCTTCCAGCCAACAACAGCTCTTTAGGAAATTTAGTCAGTGTAGGTGGCCCAGAAAAGCAAGACCAAGATGTGGTCTGCTGCGTTCTGATGTAAAACATAGGCAAATGACCCTCCTATCAGTGTGTTCCTTTTCCACTTGAGGCTGATGTTCAGGGCTCTAGGTGGAAGGGTTATTGCTCCTCCTAAAGGGATTACTCTAACTCCCCCTCACTCTCCCGGCACCCTGAAGCGCCCATGAATATCAGCTAATAAGCAACTTAGTCTCAAGGAAAAATGTGGCACGTGGGTTTTTAAGGGAATACAGCTGGTAGGTGTTTGTTTTGGTGAAGTGACACAGAGAATATTTGAGACCTGTACTAAGTATGAGAGATGCAGCATGGCAGTGAGGTGCCCACCTCAGGGAGACTGAGTGGGTAGGGGGACATTTATATTCTAGATGTAGTCTCCAAGAGGACTTTCCTTGACTCCCCAGCATATAGAAGAGTTACTGTCATCCCAATAAGAAGCAGTAATTACAATGTAAGCTAGACATTTGACATACTTTGTTGATATGAATCTCTTCTTTTTCACTTTAGGAAAAAGACAAGCAAGAAAGAATGACAGATTAACTGAATATTTTTCAAATGAATGACCATATGAATATTCTGTTCTTCTCCCATCGTGTGGCCCTAGCTTAAACTCTTGTCTAGAGGAATGATGATGATGAATAGGAAGATCTATTACTTGTCTTTGACCTCCAAGGAAAAGAGACAGGTAACTTCAAGGTGGAAACAATTAAAGTAATGGTCTTTAGTATTTTTCTAGCCATGGTCTTTCAAAGAACTCAAAGCAGTTCTAATTTGTCATTATCTCTCACTTGCCTTTTCTTGGATATTGGAAGATTAGCATCAACCCAACATGTCAATCTTTTAGCTGCCATTATAATTACCATTTCTTATTGGAGGTGACAAGGTCCTGCATTATAAATTCTAGTGGGCATGACATTCAGTTATTCACAGCCTTGGATAAAATATAGAGATAAGAACCCCTCAGTGTTATTATGGCTTAGGGTCTCCCTCCCTGGAGTCAGAGAAGGAACATGAAGCAATGGTGACATAACTTTATGGAGATTGACAGGTGGGTCTGCAGACAACTTTGAGCTGTGGTGACTCTGGGTGGTGGATTCTGGGATGGCACCTGCCAGCTGCCCAACCAAGCTCATGTTTCAGAGTCTGCCCATCACTGTGTTTTCTACTCGCATTCCCCACCTTCATCACCGTCTTCCCAACTGGTCCATGAGTCTTTGAGAGCTGGGGCCAGCACTACTTCATGTCTCTATGTCTTAGATTCTCAGCTGTGTTTACACCCTTGTGCCTGGTGCCACATACATGCTTGGTGACTACTTAACAGAATGAATTCCCCTACATAGTAAAGCTGATCTGGACTGACTCCTAGTTAAGTTGGTCTTGCATAGAATCCTTGTGCATGCTGACCCATTAAGGCTCCCAGCAGCCTTCAGCTCACTCTGTTTCATAACTCAGCCAGAGGCTGTCACAGCAGCCATTAGGAAAGACGAGCAGGGAACTCCAGTCCACTATTTCACCCCTGCCTCACTCTAGGCACAGTGGGCTTGAGTGTGGATATGTTGGGCACTGCCCTGCTACAGGTGTGCATCTGGTCCAGCCAAAGATGGCCAGCAGAACTGTCACAGACATAGCTGGTGGCTCCCTCTGCCGCCATGAGAATACATGGGGACTATTCTTTCTCGAAGAAAACCTAGAGGTAGATGTCAAGAGCCAGAGAAAGAAACAGCTTCAGATTAACTGGGAATATCAGTTGAGTACACAGAGACCTTACAGAGCGGCTATATAATAAAGTACTAACTGTAGATGTAATTGTTGGTTATTCCAGGACTTTATTCATATTTTTCTCAAGGGGTCATGTCCTTTGTTAACTGTAGGGGTATGAAGGATTAAAGGATGGACCAAATAGTGAATCGTGTGTGAATATCCAACAATGAATGCACATCAAGATTAAGTCTTTTAATAAATTTGGAAGGCACCTGTACCTAACATTTGTCTGGATCTCTGCTGAGTTGCAGGGAGAATTTCAGAAAGATGAGACAGAGTTCTTGCACTCAAGTTGTTCACAGTTCAAAGAACAGCCAATTGGTACCAGGAAATAGTACTCTGCAACACTCTCATGTACAGACCCCATCAGCCATCCTTCTTGAATCACTTCCCTCTCTGCTCTTTGCCTTCTCCCCATTTCATAATCCCACTCCTGATCTCCCTCCAGGCCCCTTTCAGCTTAATACAGAACCCCTATTCTGCTGGCAGGACAAACCCATCCCATACAGCCCCTTCCACTTGCCAGAACCCAAATCCTTCAGGTGGAGTACTTCCTATCTGCACTGCTCATTCAAAAGAGTGGCAGCTGTGTTTACTACCTCTCAGTGCCACTTACAAACACCCTTTCACCCCATTGTTAACCTGACAAGTTTTTGCTTACTGTATGCCTGCCATTCTCACATAGGGCTTTGATTCCTGGCTCACAGCTTTCCTCTAATATCTATCATTACTCTTGCCCTGATTATCCTCAGTTCCCATGAACCTGTCCCTCTAGTGCCATTACCTTGGGGATCCTTAACTTCCTCCCCTTCAGTGACATTGTCCTTCCCCATGTCACCGTCTAAACCACACTCTGAATTATGGCAACCCTTGTTCTTATTCTGCCTCTAAAACCCTAAATTCCAAAATTCCACTGTCTAAAAACAATCTCCTGTTCTTTTACCTTTTTCCCATCTTGTTCTCACTGCCAATGCTCTTCCACATATTTACATGTACACATATTCCAAGCATTTCATACTTTCTTGTCCTCTCTGGTTCTAATCAAATAGACAACCTTTTCTGGATTTCACTTCCTTCCCCATCTGGTTGAAAGAACATGGCCCATCACCACCAGTACATTTCCATTAGTGCCTTCAACACACCAACATCTCTTCATTTAAACTGAGTCCAAACAGAAATACCTTTATAATCAGAGGTCTTCTATTCTAAGATTTCATCTGAAGCCACCTCCTCCTGCACCTTTGTCATCCTTGCCCTCTGAAGGTGACTATCTTTCTTCTTCTCAGAGGATATAGAAGCCATTAATCTCAGTCTCTCTCAACTTCCCCCATCCCAAATATTTATTTATAGCTGTTTCTATTGCTATTATTTAGACTTAGGCTGTGCAATATAGAAGCCATTAGCTACTGAACACTTTACATGTGGCTAGTCTGAGTTGAGATGTACTGTAAGTATGAAGTGCATACCAGACTTTGAGGTTTTAATATGAAAACAAGAATAAAAATTTCTCTGTGATTTTTATATTGATTAGATATTGAAATAGTAACATTTGAAAATTTTGGTTAAATAAAAGATGTTATTAAAACTTACATAATTTTAACTGTTTCTTTTTACTCTTTAAATGTGGCTACTAGAAAATTTTAAATTACATGTGTGGCTTGCATTATATTTCTATGGGTCAGTGCTGAATTAGAACATAGACTGAGTTATAATAACAAGGAACCCTGACAATTCAGTAGCTCAAAGATAGAAGTACATTTCTCTCCCACATAAGTCCACATAAGGTTGTGATCTAAAGCTACTGGAGGTTCAGGGCAGGAAGCAGTGTTTCCATCATCAATATGTAGTTTTCATATATTCTTGTTGTCACTGTTGCCATCCAGCAATAAAAGGGAACAATTTTCCAGGGTAAAAAGATGGTGTAGATGTTCCAGTCACTTCTACTCATACTCACTGACTCAAATTGAGCTTGTGGCTTTCTCCAGCTGCAGAGGAGGCTGGAAAATGTTATCTGTAGTTGGACAGCCATGCGTCTAGGTAATAGTTGGGGTGTTCTATTATTCAGAGGAAGAAAGAGAAAGTGCCCAGGAAACAGTGATCAGTCATTGCCATACCTCTTTCTTTCTTCTTTTGCTATCCCTTTTTTTCAGCCCAGGTGAACCTCTAACCTGTGCTCCAGGCTCTTTCTCTACAAGCTTTTTTGTAGGACTTTCTTCAGAATGTACTCCCTTCCTTCTGACACTATCAGCTTCTTTCTCCCCTCTAAATCCTTCTGAGCCCTTCTCATATGAATTTAAAAACCCTTCCTTGGGCAATGTAATTCTCTCCTGTTGCCAAAATTATTCTCCTCTTGAAGACAAGCTATTTGATTCGATTAACTTCTCAGTCACTTTTCAACCTGCTGCTGTCTAAATGCTGTCTCTACCTCTCCCCTGGAAAAACTTTTGCTAGTGTCCCCAGTGACGAACTAATTGCCAAATCTTAAGGAAAATTCTCAGTTTGTATTTTCTCTGATCGCCATCCTTCTTTCATCAGTTGTCCTAACCATCAAATCTCAGTCTCTTGCATCAGCTTTTCTTCCACACTCTCCCCAGATGTTAAGTCCTCAGGTCATAGCCTTGTTTCTCTTCTCTTCTACTCTCCACCCTATGCCAGGTCCCAATTGTCGTTGCCACCCTAAATCCTAGGTTTCCTAGGTCTGTGTCTCCTGCCTAGATGGTTCTCTAGGAAGCTAGGCCAGTAGCTATCTGTTACTAAATGGAGGGCCCCAAACTTAATGAATACTACCCCAAATTTATTATCTCTACTCCTACAAAACCAAAAAACAAAAACAAAAAAACAACCTTTATCTTCCCATATTTTTTATTCTATTCAATTATATCACTACCTACAAAGGAAGTAAAGCCAGGAGACCTTCACACCTCCTTTTACCCCTCCAAACCTGCCCACCTCCCTTGATTCTACCTTATGAATCTCACTTGGATCTACCCACTCTCAGTGATCCTCATTACCTTGCTCCTCAATACCTGCCTCATCTCTTTCTTGGACTATTAAAATTAGAACCAAACTTGTCTTCCTAGCTCATATTTCAACTCTCTCTTCAGTCTGTGTACAGTCTTATGAGAGTGGTGGCGCTAAAATGCCAATCTTATGATGTCACCATCATCGAAAGTCCTCATATTGTTCCTCAGTACCTACAGGGTACCATTCAAATTTCCTAACATGACACACAAGGTTGTTCATGCTCAGCTCCTGTCATCCCATTCAGCTTCCTCCCTGCCAGGCACTCAGGTCCCTCAAGCCAGCTGTACCAGTTGCCCCAGGCTTCCTCATGCTTTAGGTGGCTCCTTACACTGGAACATGCTTCCTTTCCCTACCTCCCTGGGAAACTCACATGCCAAATTCAAGGATGCCCCTTCAGTGAAGCCTGATACAATAACTGGAAGCAGCAGATGCTCACCACGTGTGTGTGAGATAAATACATAAGGACTTTTCTAAAACTTCTCTCCATCACCCATAAAGGTTTGGTTTTCCTTTATCTATGCTTCCTTGGAAATTTGTGATTCTCTCTATTGAATGACTTACTTCATTGTACAGTAAATGTCTGTCTCTTCACCCCCTCCATTCCAATCCCCACAGATGTCTTTGGGAGCCAAGGACCCAGTCTTAGTTGTCTGTGATTTCTCATCACAGTAAGCACCTGAATGACTTCTGGGTGGAGCATAGTATGATTTTGTCATATCAGTTACGATATTGGATTGTGACTATTTGCTTTTATGGCTATATCTTCTTCTGGACACTTTGAAAGCAAAGATACATTTTATCCTTCTTTATGTACATATTGCCTTGTCTAAGATAGGCATTTAATAAGTATTTTATGAATGAATAAAAAAATTTTTGAATGGATGAATGCATTACCTATATCAATTACAAAGCAAAAGGTTAAGTGCTAAACAAATGGCACAGACAATAAGCACTTTGGGGATTTGAAGAAGGCAAAATAGCATGGGCTGGAGCAGTCCAACAGTTGCCTGGGCCAGGGTGGGAGCAAGCGTGAAATGGAGAGTATGTTAGGTAGGATTTGGATATGAATAAAGAAAAGCTGAGAGCTCTCAAGGATAAAGATACTACTTGAAAGAAAGACAGGGCAGTGACATGCTCTAAGTGTTCAGCAAGTACTACATAGATGTAGCTAAGTGATCATAGAATTTAGTAGAACATGAGCTTAGAAAGGCATGTGGGGGCCAGATTATGGAGGACTTGGGGGCCAGACAGGTGAATGTATAGTAGGGAATAGCTGGATTATTAGTATAGGAGAGACTGGAGGCAGGAAATAGGTTAAAGGCATTGCAAGAGAGAAGCAGAGGTTGTGGCAGTGGGAACAGAACAGTGAACAGGAGGCAAATCCTTTAGTGGTCCTCAATGATTGTACAGATAGAGTGACTGAAGGAATAGACAGCTCTGACATAAATTGCATGTATGAAACTGGAGCTGTTAATTGAAACTGGGATGACAAAAAGCCCCCCATTCTATGAAAAGATAGTGGATTACATTTGGAACACGGAGTTTGGAAAGACCTCTAAGGTCTCTCTAGCAGCCTGATATGTAAATGAGAAATTGAGCCTGGAGGTAGAAATTTTGGTTATCTGCATAGATCTGATAGTTGAGAATTAATTCTGCAAGGGAAAAAGTAAGACATGAAGAGAAAGTGAACTGAAGACTAAATTCAGAGTGTGAGGTCTGGGGAATACTGATATTTAAAAGAGCCATATAGAAGAGAGAAGGGAGTTAGGGAAGAGGGTTAGGGTAAAGGTGATCAGAATGAAAATCAGGCAGTGACCTAAAACAGCTCCAGTCACAAGTGCCTCAAGAGCTTCAAAAACCTGAAAATCAAGAAAAGACCTTTGGTTTGTAATGAAGGAGAAGCTTGGTAATTTCAGACAGTGAATACAGGATGGTGGAAGCTCAAGATGGAGAAGATGCAGAGGGATTGGAAGAGTTTAAATTGTTTCCTTTGCTGAGGGTAAGGAGAGAGGGTAGAAAAGGTAGGAAAGAGCCAGAGAAACAGTAATTTTTTTCTCATTAAAACATTTTTTAAATCAAGGTATAATTTACATGTAATAAATTGCATATGTTTTAAAGTGTACAGTTTGATAAGTTTTGCTATGTATTATACCCATAATAACATACCACTACAAGATGAGTTTTTTTTTTCATCACCTCCTGAAAAATTTCCTGATGTCATTTTGTAATTTCTGACTCTTTCTTCTTCCAACACTACCCCCAACTCCAACCCAGGCAAACACTGATCCACTTTCTGTCTCTACAGATTAGTTAATATTTTCTAAAAATGTATATAAATGGAAGCATACAACATGCACTCTTTTTTGGTCTGGCTTTTATTTCATGTTATCACTGAGAAGTATTTCATTGTATGGCTATATTACAGTTTGCTTATTCATTCACCTATTAATGGTTGTTTCCAGTTTTTGACTATTACAGATCAAGTTATTTGGAATATTTTTGTACCAATATTTGTATAAACATATGCTTTCTTTTCTTTTGGATAAAACCCTAGGAGTGGATGACTGAATCTTGTGGTATGTTTAACTTATTGAGAAACTGCCAAATTGTTTTCCAAGTGGTTATACCAGTCCCATAGTAACTTATCAAGAATGTTCCAGTCCATCCACATTCTTGATAAGTTACCATGGTAGAGTTTTTTTAATTTTAACCATTCTAAAAGGCTTATGGCGATATCTCATTAAGGTTTTAATTTGTATTTTCACAATGACTAATGATATCGAGCTTATTTTCACATGCTTATCTGCCACCTATATACTTTCTTTGGTGGGTGTCTATTCAAATAATTTGTTCATTTTTAAAAATTGGGTTGTTTGTTTTCTTATTATTGAGTTTTGAGATTTTTTTTTGTATATTCTGGATACAAGTCCTTTATTGGGTGTATGCTTTTCATATAATATTTTCTCCAGTATGTGGCTTGTCTTTTCATTCTACTCACACTGTCTTTCGAAGAACAGACATTTTTAATTTTGATGAAGTTCAGTTTGTCAACTTTTTATTTTATGGATTTTTCTTTTGGTATTATATCTAAGAAATCTTTTTCTAACTTAAGATCACAAAAATTTTCCACTTTGTGTTAAATTTTGTACATAGCAGATAAGATAGAGTTTGAACTTTTTCTCTTCTAAACACATAGATATCCAGTTGGTCTAGCACAGTTTGTTTTAAACACAGTTTTGCACTGCACGTTTGTCAAAATCAGTTAGCCATATACATATTTGGTCAAAATAGTAATTTTGATGGAGGACTAGAAGTTGGCATGAAGTCACCCAAAGTCAAAACAAATTTGGCTCAAACGTTTATACAGTGCCTCAGTGAGGACCAGGCATTGGGAATAGGAAAAATTAAAGAGTGAAAAAGATTAAAATGATTATTGAAACAAAGTATAAGATGAATATACATAGTTGGGGCACTTGATCAATCTCTGTGTCCAGAGAAGGCCTCCCAAAGGAGGGGATATCTGAGCTGTAGATTCATTCAGAATGAAAGTGGTGAATAAGCAATGGTGAGAAGGCAGAGGTAGAAGCATGAGCAAAAGTATGCAGGCATGCATGAAACAGCAGTGTGTGTGTGTGTGTGTGTGTGTGTGTGTGTGTGTGTGTGTGTGTGTGTGTTTAGGTGGTGCTATGGGTAGTTCAATATTTCTAAAAGTTAGAGAGGATGAGCAGAGAAGCAGAGTATAAAGTTCAAGAGATAGAACCAGGTTTTGTCTGTTATGTCAAGTAATTCCATTTATTTTGATATTGAAAACTAAAATCAGATTTGCAACTTAAAGTGGTCAGTCTGGGAGTTGTGTATGAGAGTGACTGAAGACTGTTGAATGGTGCTTCAAATTCCAATGGGAAAATCAAGTGAGAGTTAAGAGGTTGCAGTTAAGTACTTAAGATTAAAGGACTGAACTAGGACAGTGCTGTTAAGACTAGAGAGAAGAGGGCCAATTCAAGAAATTTTGAGGAGTTAAAACCAGAAGCAGTGGGAGGTGAGGAGTTGGGATGAAGCCATTATGCCTGGGTAGCTGGTGCTGCCATTAACCATCTAAATTTAAGAATATAACAGGAAGTATATAGGAGAGGAAAGGGTGAGTTTGCTTTGGGTCTTAATAAATTTGAGATGCTCATTGGACATTTACATAGAGATGTCATCAGTCGGGTTGACATAAGTAAAGTATCCCCATGAAGGTGGCTGTGAATGATATTGCTTAGGAAGCTCCTGGGATTAAGAAGAGAAGATGGCTCTGCACACTTGAAAAACATTTGGTCCTATCTAAAACACCCAGAGACATTTGGTCCATGCCCAAAGTACCTTGAAGTGTGAAAAGACAAACAGCCAAGCTATGTGCAAGTTATCATCTAGGTTCTTGATGGCCACAGTCAAATACAGCTGATGTCAACTTCATGATCTAATAGAATCAAATCTGTATCACCAAAACTGTTCACAGATAGAACAAATAGAAAGCAAAGAATCAGATTGCTATATACTTGAGAGCAATTGATCATCAATTCAGAGTAACCCTGCCAAACTTCATGAAAAGGAAGAAGAATAATCAATGTGAAATACAAGATTTCTTATGAATTATGAGAAAAATGCATTCTATACAATTTGAATAAGGCTCAGTGTTTGTACTCTGTAACAGATCATGGACCAAATGTCTCTGTGGACACTTTAGATAGGACCAAATGTGCACTAATTCTTTGCACAGTCCCCTTGAGATTCGCCAGTATTTAAAGATTAGGCAGGAGAAGAGAGTGCCTTGAGAGAATGGTCAGAGAAGTTGGTGGAAAACCCCAGGGTAGTTGTGTCATGGAAGCCAGGGGAGTTGAAGGTCTCAGGCAAAAGAATGGTCAGAACTCTCAGAGTCAAAGGTAACGTGGGAGGCGCCTAATGAAGTGGTGTAGCAGCTCACAGGCTCTGGACTCCAGCTACCATTAAAAGTGGTATGATTTTGGTTAAGTTGCTTAGCCTGCCCCTTTCTCAGTTTCCTCACCTATAAAATGGGACAAGTGGTAGAGGTGTGGGGAGATTAAATGAGATAATACATATGATGTTCTTTGAACAGCACCTAACAAATAGTAAATAATGCCAATTAACAATATAATTAGACACGGAATCAAAATCAATTTTGCAAACGTGGTTGTCAATGGTGACTTTGTGATTACAGTTTAAATAGGGTGGTGACAGAAGGCAGATTGCAGCGGGTTGAGGAGAATATGGGATAAAGGGGAGTTAGCAAATGTTGAGTAATCACTTGAGAAGCCTGGCTTACATTGAAGATGAGGTAGAAGGGAGAGCCAAAGAGACATACTCAGTCAGTATGATCATCAATGGAAGGTTGCTGGGTGGTGGTGAGGGGTTGGGGGAGGTGCTGACCATGTTTGGCAAAGGGGAATAAGCACTTCTGAGAGAGAGACTAAAGATAAAGGAGAGAAGGGAAGCAGGGTGAAGCAGAGTGCCAGGAGAAGATTGCCAAGCATGTCGGGTGGTGGGGTGGGGCTCTTTTCTGACACAGGAGCTTGTTGGAAAAAATGAGAGCACACAGTTGAGGCAGTTCACTAAGAGTAACTTCAGTTTAACCAGTCTGTAGACCAGGAGTGAGGGGATGGAAACTGGATAATGGCTAGAGGTGAAGGTTCATGTCAATGGCTAAATTATGTCCTCCACCCTCCCCTATTTGCATGTTAAAGTCCTAACTTCCAGTAACATCAGAATGTGGGTATATTTGGAAACAGAGTCTTTAAAGAGGTAATTAAGTTAAAATGAAGTCAGGGTGAAGCTCTAACCCAATATGACTAGTGTCATTATAAGAAGAAGAGATTAGGACAAAGACACACACAAGAAGAGGACCATGTGAAGACACAAGAAAACGATGGCCATCTGCCAGCCAAGGAGAAAAGCCTCAGAATGAAACTAAGCCTGCTGACATCTTGATTTGGTATTTCCAGACTTTAGAATTGAGAAAATAAATTTCTATTGTTTAAGCTACCTGGTATGTAGTACTTTGTTATAGCAGCCCCAGCAAATAAGTATGATCTGTAATGTGAGAGGGAGCTGGTCAGGCAAGGGCAAGGGCTGATGGTGGACCCTGTTTTGCACCTCAGGTGAGGAGGAAGGATGAGTTTGTGGTGGGAACAACTATACAATGATGTGACTTTCTCTAGCAGGAGGGATGACCGGGGCCAACAGTGGTGAAAAGAGGGGCATCAAGAGGGCAGAGGAGAGTAGAGAAAGCTTGTGATAAATGAGTGATGTCCATGGGACTGTATCTGGGGACCCAAGGAGTAAGCAGCCTGGGGCTTGGCTTGGGAGTAAAGCTGACTGGTTCTCTGGAGGCTCAAACCATCTCTTCTTATTAGCTAGCATAGGGCTCCAACCAGCTGAGCCAAACAGCTATAAGTAGTATTATAGATTCCACCTGTTATTCTCCCACTTAAAGAGGTAACGGTTATCAAGGTGTTTGTAAATCCTCAACAGTGAGACTCTGGAAGATCTAAGGAATTAAGGAACCTGATTTTCCAAGTTGAGGAGTTACTCAAAGGTTGTTGAGAATTTGTGGAGAGATGGCAAGCCCTATTCCAGTTTACATAGGTGAGCAGACAGCAGGCACTAGGCACCCTGGAGGTCTATGAATGAATCCTCCTCCCTGTGGGCCCTACTGCGTAGTGGCTGCCCTCAGTCTACACATCATCTTATGCGTACTGCATCACCAGCAAGCACAGTAACTGCTGCTTGATGAAGGGCATGAAAAGACAAGTGGCTTCCCATTATTCATTCACTCGGTAACCATTCATTAAGCACTTACTGTGTGTCCAGAATTGTGCAGGTACAGAGGTGAAATAGGAATGACCCTCACCCTCAAGGAGCTGCTTGCCTAGGGGCAGAAAAATAAAGACAAATAGGCATAATAAAAAATGCAAAAAATGGTTAGTAGCTGATGAAAGGTACAGAAAAATTTCTATGAGAGTTCTAAGGAAGAGGGCATTAATGTGGGATGATGAACCTGGAGCGTTTCAAAGGGAGGAGGCATCACTCTGGGATTTTAAAGTACAAACTTGTTGAGCAAACATATATACAGAAAAAAAGATAAGTACCCCTCCAAGGCAGTGTGTGGCCTCTCAATAATCCAAAGAGAGCATCAGCAGGGGTGTCAGGGAGGGCTTCTTGAAGAGGGGAGTCTGAGGGGAAGGAAAGAGGCTTGGTAGGGGAAGGGGGAACAAGAGACAGGGACAGTGTTAGCAGAGGCATGAAGGGAACTTAAGGCCAGTCCTTTGCTATCATGGAGGCACTGTCACTGTGGGATGGTTTTAATGCTGTGGCTACAAATGTGCATGGAGAGCCTGATGCCATCCTAGAGACTCCACTAGGATGAGCCTTCAGAAAATAGGAAGTCCTGAGGACTCTGCGCTGATCGGTGATCATATGCCCTCCACTGGCTAGTCCTGGCCACATTTATTAGGGCTAAGCCAGGAAGCATTGCAGTGTACAGAATGAGGCCTGCTAGTCTAAGGGGAGGCATTTCTCCAGAGTGAACATAGGCATGAGACAAAAACAAATAAATGAGCTTGGGGTGGAGGTGAGCACAGAGTCAAGAGACTGCCTTTCCCTTGGCATGAGCCTTTGATCTCAAAAAACTGGGCAGACAGTAAAGCTCTTGGTTTATGGGGAGAAAGTCCCAAGATAAATGAAAGGGTTTACCAACTCCCTGGAATGAAGGAGTCATGTTGGAAACATGGAAGAGTTATTAGTCATGGATTTCCCGTGGCTAGAGAGGTGGGCAGACCCTGGTCTCCAATTGTATTTCCCCATTTTAACTCTGCCCTTGCTGCAGCCCCAGACCTCACAGACTCATTGTGGCTGCTGGTCTACTCTTCGGCAGAACTGTCCTTGGGGGTGCAGATGTGCCAGATGATGCTGTTTCTCATTAGGCAGTGTCTGGGAACTCTGAGAATCCTGGTCCAGCTGGACAGAGATGACAGGGACACAGAATAGGCCAGGAGCATTGGCTGCACATTCAGTCCTGAGCACAGTGCTCTCTGTTACCTCACTGGGGACTGCTGAACAGCAAGTGTGCTGTTATATAACACCTTTAGGGGACATGATCCTCTGGTGTACTGAGAGAGCCTGAGCCAGCACCTTGTCCTTTGTATCCGTGGACCCAGAAACAAGGTTCCTGTTGTCATTCTGATTGTTCTGTTTTCTATGTGTTTGATGTTGACCAGCCACCTAGTTGAGGCTGTTCCCAGCCAGAAATTAACCACTATCTAAAACCTAAACCTAATGAAAAGTGATGCCCAGAATGGCATGGGAGTTGGGCGGAAGTGCCCAACTGTACTTTAGGAGTTGGTGAATACCTACCAAATACCTCTGAGTGCAGGGTCTTGCCTTGGACCCTACAAGGAGGGAAAGAGTACTGAAGGGAACCTAATGCACCCATTAATGTAAAATTCTCACATTTCCTATTTTGCACTGGGTAATGGTACCTCTGTCTCAAAGTGTGTCCAGTGACACTCGGAATTGATTGTATGACTGGCTGGTGTCTTGCATGTCTGGGTTTGTATTAGCTTATTGTCTTTGTCAGCTCAGGTTACCATAACAAAATACCACAGACTGGGTGTATCCAACAACAGATATTTATTTCTCACAACTTTGGAGGCTGGAAATCCAAGAGCAAGGTGCCAGCAGCATTGTTTTCTGGTGAGAGCCTGCTTCCTGGATTGCTGGCAGCCACATTCTCGCTGTTTTGTCACACGGCAGAGAGAGAAAAAGAGAGAGAGAGAGCATTCTCTGGTGTTGTGTCTTAGAAGGGCACTAATCCTATCAGATTAGGACTCCAACATTATGACCCCCTTTAGCTTTAATAACCTCTTAAAGGCCCTATCTCTGAATGTAGTCACATTGAAGGTGAGGGCTTTGACATGTGAATTTAGGAAACATAATTCAGTCCACAGCACATGTACTTTGCAAAGAGAAGGAAATGGATAGAACTTATAGGCTCTGGAACAGACATGTGTGTTGCCTCTTGTGGTATAGGTATCTTTGTGCTCTTTGTGTACTGATGGGATAGAGCCAAAGTCCAGTGTGATGCTATAGCATGAACAACCTAATCAAAACATTACTAAAGTTGCCCCTTTCCTACCTTAAAAAACCAAGTTCCCAGATTCACAGGAGATTTGGGGATTTTTTGAGAGATTATTTTATTAATTTATTAATTTTATTACAGGTGGTTAATTGAATATTTATTAGATTGTAATAGTGGCCCAAAGAGAAAGATATCTGCCCCCAGTCTGAAAATCTTGTGGAAGTTGTGGGGATGTCCTGAGGTCCAGGGTCTAGTCTTTTGGTGTTTTGGAGTTAATCTGCCTTAGTGAGACTTCCCTTGTGGTACCCTAACAAGTTCATGTGCCCTACCACTATAGACTAAATGTTTGTGTTTCCAGAAAATTCATGTGTTGAAACTCAAACCCCCTATGTGACAGTATTAGGAGGTGGGGCCTTTGGAAGGTGATTATGTTTGAGGGCTGGGCTCCCATGACGGGGTTAGTGCCCTTGTAAATGTGACCAGAAAGATTGTTCTTCCTCTCTCTCTGCCACATGAGGACACATTGAGAAGGCAGCCATCTGAAAACCAAGAAGCAGGCCCTCACTGGAACCCAGCCATGCTGGCCTCCAGAACTGTGAGAAATCAATGCCTTTTGTATAAGCTCCCCAGTTTGCAATATTCTATTGTAGCAGCTGGAGCTGACTAAGACACACACCTACCTTTTAAAAAATATGCCCTTTTTAGCAGCAAATCCCTGGGAAGACAATTAGAAGGAAGATGAGCCATGCTTAAGAGTGTGGAATCAATGACCTGGAATCACTTCCATCTTCTACCTCTTACCCGCCCCATGAATGTGGGCAGGTAGCTTGACCTCCCTGACTTCTGTTTTTCATCTCCAAGTGAGGGTGACATAGATGACACACTCATCTCAAAGAGGTGTTATAAAGATTAAGTGAGGTTGTGTCCATGAAGCACTTAACATTAATGTGGTTGTGGCCACGGAGTAAATGTGTACCTAGTAACATAAAGCTTGTGTGCCATGGATCCAATGCCTCTTTCCCATGACTCATGTGGAACGGCTGTGTCAATTTCTGCCAATTTATTTTATTTTTTAAATGTATGTAGAATTGACATACAATATTGTGTTAGTGTCAAGGGTACAAAGCAATTATTAGACATATACCTTATGAAGTGATCAGCCAGTAAGTTTAGTACCTGACACCATATATAGTTATTACCATATTATTGACTAAAGCCACAATGACATATCAGCTCATGCCTGTCAGAATGGATATAACCAATACATCAACAAACAAGTGTTAGCAAGGATATGGAGAAAAGGGAACCCTCGTGCACTGTTGGAATTGTAAATTGGTGCAGCCACTATGGAAAACAGTATGAACATTCATCGAAAAATTAAAAATAGAACTACCATATGACCTAGCAATTCTATTTCTGGGTCTTTACCTGAAGAAATCCAATATACTAATTTAAAAAGACACACACACCCCTGTGTTCATTGTAGCATCATCTGTAATAGTCAAGGAATGGAACAAACTAAATGTCCATTGATAGGCAAATGGATAAATAAATAAATACACACACACACATACATGATGGAATATTACTCAGCCATAAATGTATGAAATTTTAGCATTTGTGACAATGTGGATGGACCTAGAAGGCATTATGACCAATGAAATAAGTCAGAGAGAGACAAATACTATATAATTTTACTTATGTGTGGAATTTAAAACACAGAATGAACAAAATAGAAACAAATTCATAGATACAGAGAACAAATTAATGGTTGCCAATT
Source organism: Cynopterus sphinx (assembly GCA_030015415.1). NCBI lineage: Eukaryota > Metazoa > Chordata > Mammalia > Chiroptera > Pteropodidae > Cynopterus > Cynopterus sphinx. The sequence goes on from CM057383.1 coordinate 67,947,586, forward strand.
TGGTAAGGGGTTGAGGAACAGTGGAAAAGGCAAAGGGATTAAGAAGTACAAATTACCAGTTATAAAAGCAGTCATGGGAATATAAAGTACAGCATCAAGAATTTAGGCAACTCCTGACATTTTAGATGTCTCTCTTCCATGCTTTAAGCCTTGGCTAATGGTTTCATTATATCTTTTAACAATAAAACATGTTTTTTCATGTCAAGTCTTATGTGGAACCCTGTTATCTAAAACTGATGGATGTGGAGCTATGCTGCTTGATGCTGGCATGGGCTGGAGACACCAGTGTGACCTCCCCCTCTGCCTCTTGAAGGAGCACATTTGAAAATCACTTCTCTAGGCTTCCCATCACATTATATTTCCAAAATCTCCCTCCTGGGACAATACAGTGTAATTGCTTAAGTTTCTGCTTCTTTAGTAACAATCTCATTCTGGTCTTGTTTTCCTAAGGTCAGGGTAGAAATTTTAGGAGTCCCTTATCATCCATTGGCCATTCCTGTAGGTGGCTAATTCTAACTGGTGCACGTGAACTTTGCTACTTAACCCCCAAAGCCATCTTTATTGTTTAGGTCTTGGGATACACCTCTGTTGCCCAATATATGACCAAACTGTGTAAATAAAATCTATTTTTTTTATTGTTCGATAAGCCCATGCACGTAAATAAATCCACAAATCAGAAGAAAATCCTTTGTAATATTCTCTGTCCTGGTTTTGGTTTAGAAAATGGATAACAATAGTTATAGGAAAAATATACAGAAAAGATGGCATAGAACCTGAGTATTTCTACCCACACTAACTGCAGAGATTCAAGGCCACATGCTGGTAAAACCTTTTTGGTTTGGTTCCCCATATTGCTTTTCTGAGCCTTCAACTTCTGAAAGATATGCTTGATATTTCTTTTTTTTTTAAATAACAGCTTTATTGAAATATAATTCATATACTACATAATTCATTTATTTAAGGTATACAATTTAGTGATTTTTTTATGTATTCATGGAGTTGTGCATCCATCACCACAATCAATTATAAAACATTTTCAACATTCCCAACAGAAATACTATCTGCATTAGCAGTTACTCTCCATTTCTCCACAGTCCCAATCTCCTCTACTTTATCCCACCGCCACTGATAGTAAGCAATTGCTAATCTACTTTCTGTATCTATTCTGGAAAGAAATTCATATAAATGGAATCATCCAACATGTAGTCTTTTGTGACTGGCTTCTTTCACTCAGCATAATATTTTCAAGGAGTATTCATGTTGTGGCATGTATCAGTACTTCATTTCTTTTTATTGTCAAGTAATATTCCATTGTATGGATTTGCAACATTTTGTTTATCCATTCACCAGTTGACACATGTTTGGGCTTTTCCACTTTGAGCTACTATGAATAATGCTTCTATGAATATCTCTAAATTTTCAATTTTGTAATTTCTTCTACCAAGAGAATGAATGATATCAATAGTGAGATTTATTTTTTACAGTGTAACAGGTACTATGCTGAGTACTCCACACATACTATTCATGTAATCTTCACAATAGCCTAAGGAGTAGACTCTCCTCATTTTACAAATAGGAAACTACAGTCCCGTAGCTTTTAAAATGGGGTGGAGCTGGGATATAATATGGTATCAGATTAAATTTTTAAAATGTGCCACTTACCTATGTTATCTTTTTGAATCCTCATGCATATGAGGTTGTCTTACTATTCCTAATGTTCAGTGAGGAAAGAAGTTCAGAGAAATAATATAGCTCACTGGGTGACATGGTTCCTCCGTATCAGACCTTGGAGATCCAGTATTCAGCAGTATCCTGCAGTTGCTCCTTTATATCACAGTTCTCTTGCTCAAATCTGGCCTCCATTTAACCTTTTCATATGCCAAAAGTACAATTTTCGAAGGGCAGCCACTATCTTCCTTCCTTTGCACACATGTACCTGTGTATGAATGGTAATATATATCCAAGGGTGTCATCATGCTTGGGCCTGGGGACCTCATAAGATAGACCCTCAGTGGCCTGCCATGACATTACAGGACTTTGAGGTGGATCCATATTAGAATTCATTGCTACCCCTGGCTGCAAACCAAGACTAGGATGTCGGGAACTTCCTTCAAGGACATTTCTGAGGAGTACTGAGTGGAAGGGGGTGAAGGAGCTACCTGGAAGAGGAAGGTAGCAGTAGTGGGAAATTGGAGAAGGAGGAGGGGTAATGGTAGAGGGTACCAACTATCTCCATTTGGTTGCCTGCCCACAGCTGCTATCTTGGATGACCCCATGGAATGCAGCAGAGGGGAGCGGCTCTCCATCACCCTGGCCAAGAACCGCATCAACCGCACTCCTGAGAGGCTGGGCAAGGCCAAGGTCGAAGTCGACATCTTTGAGCTTCTCAGAGACAGCGAGTATGAGACTGCAGAAACCAGTACGTAGAATGGGCAGGGCTGCTCTCCTTTTTTTGCTGTCAGAGAAGAGGCTAGTGGTATGAGCTGTACCCATCACCACGACTGTGATATAGACATTCCCAAGGGAGGGTGAGAACTACACACTAGGAGGTCTTATAGAACTTAGCCTGGATGAGACTCCCAGGTTTTGCTATGAATCATGGGTAGAATAGAATAAGACAGGATACTCATTCAGTTATTCATTTACACATTCACTCATTTTCTCATGTTGATTCTTTCATCCTCCAGGACACATATCATTAAATGAAAACTTGTGTGTGATGATGAGAGATATGGCCAGCTAAGAGGTAGCTTAGTCATCGTACATCTGATTGCCTGTCTCCCTTTCTTATGCTGAGTGCAGCATTGTGGGAAGAAACAAGGTCTTGGGATGGAGCTTGGCCACTCACTCTGTGATTAACCTCAGAGAAATCACATCCTATTTAAACTCAGTTTCTCCATTTGTAAAATGGGAATACTAGGATCTACTCTACAAATTTTGCAAGTTGAACTTAAACATTTAAGTAACTTAAAATACAGGAAAATCTCCTTTGAGTTGCAATACTTTACAACCAGACATAGCAGGTCACTAGAGTCACACATATGGATCCCCTACTATGCTCTGGAGACTGCTTTTAATTCTTATAGGACTTTTGAGGTGGATACACATTAGAATTCACTGCTACCCCTGGTATCCTCTACCATTACCCCTCCCAACAATTAGAGAGTAAAGTGTTTTTATCCCCACTTTACAGAAGAAACTAAGTCTAAAAGGCATTGGATACCTTGACCAACCACAATGGCTGAGAGAGTTCTGGATCCTGCAAGTCCAGTGTTCAATCGACCACACTTCCCCTGGAATTCTCTGGTGTGTTGCTGGTATTACTTTGATGACTTTACAGGAGAAGCTTCCAAGTTAGTGGGCTCATAGCTAAGCTGGAAATGAACAGTCCTAGTTGAGAGGGAAGGGAAGGCACCCCTCAACCCAGAGAAATGATAGCATCTATTCTTTAAGACTTTGGAGTGCCCATCTCCTCACTTCCTCTCCTGTTTTAACCTTTAACAACATTCAACAGCAAAAAAAGCAACACAAAGCAAAAGAGCAATGTCTCAAGTATATATGTCAGACCTCTGGTCTTCCACGTATGGATCCAGCAATGCTCTAATCTGGACTATTAGTATTGCAAGAGAGGAAATATTTTCCCCTTAGCCGAAGTATATTAGGTAGGATATCCCTCCTACCTATCTCACAGTTTCTTTAATGCTCTCACGGTATCTGATTCATTTCTTCTCTCTCTGCTAGTTTGGTTTATTCATCATACACCTGACCCATAATGGCCATGGTGGTCTGATTTACCCTTTGTTTATTTATTCAGGAAACTTTTGTGGAGCATAATTCAAGATATCATGTTTGGGAATAATGCAGAAAACAAAACAGACATGGTCCCTGCCCTCAGGTAACTTGTAGTCTCTTCAGTGACAGCTTCCCTCAGAGCCACTTGATGTAAATTTCCAAGGCAGAAAAACTGATTGGTCCAACTCATCTTGCTGTAGTTGGTCTCACAAGACACAAATATTGACCAGGGTTTAATAACTATCCTTGGAGAAGGTATCAACCCCTAGAGACTGAGGGTGGGCGCTTACCATACAAAACAGGGCCAGCAGGATCTATGAACACAGATTCCTCCTCCAGAAGAGGGCTTGAAGGAACAAGTACCTGAAATAGTCATTCATTTATTCACTTGGTCAACCAATAAAATTTAGTGAAGATCTCTTATGCCCCTTCTAGGCAATGGAGATTCAGCAGAGAACAGATAGAAATCCTATTTAACATAAAGGTTAAATTCTAGTACAATGAAAGGAAAATTTAAGTTTCTAAAGATTTTCCAAATGAAATCAGAAATATCAGCAATGACTTCTTGTCAATCTCCTTACAATCTAGTATTTGACCAGGAGAGCAGATTTCAGACAAGGCTGTTGATTTCTAAATAGCTCTGTAGTCTATACTTTGAAAAATCAGCTCCTCCTTATTTATTTATTTATTTATTTATTTATTTATTTATTTATTTATTTATTCTTCCAGGCTCCTCTGGCAGAGCAAAGAGCCCACGGATTGCCCATTGCTGATGGGAGTCATTAGTAGATGTAAATATTCTTTTCAATGACCCATGCAGCCTGGCTCAGTAGTCAATACATCTCAAATATTAAGCCAGATGAATCAGAGGAATGAAGGAAACTGGTATCTTTATTCCATATTGCAGAACTTTGAGGCATGTTTCTAATGCCCTTTTAGGCACCAAATACATTATCAGCAAGTGGCCCTTGGTTCAGTTTTTATATCGCAATGCATTTATGACATGATTAACATTTGTTAGAAAAGAGGACTTCTGGATCTTTTTATCCCAAAGGCCTTTCATCTGAAGCCAGAGCTGCTCCCCCACAATGGATTTTAGATGCCATTCAGATGGTTCATAGAAAGGTTCCAGCCCAGCTCTTTCTTTCCCAAAGTAAGGGAGAGGGTGGCTGGTAGGTTAGTACAATTAGCTGAAGCTGGTGGGGCAGATACTGGACTTTAGTGGCAATGTTGAGAGAGGAGATAGGAGGGAGACAGAATGGCTGGATGAAGAAGGAATTACAGCTCTATGATCTCTGCTTTGGGGAAACTGTGGTATAAAGAGTGGGAGCATAAATTTTAGAATCAAACTGACCTAGCTTAAATCCTGATTCTACTATTTATTAGCTCTGTAACTGTGGATGGTAATATCACCTAGAATCATTAGGAACATGACATGAGACAGTGAAAGTGAGGTACTTAGCACCATGCTCATAACAGGATTCAGTATGTGGCAGCTATGGATTTTGTTGTTGGTTTTATTCTCTCTCCTTCACCTTGGAGCAAGCTCCCTCCCATTTCCTACCATTATCTCCTCCTCTCCTGGGTTTCAAAATTAGGCCATCCTTACCTGGCAGCACCTTTTATCTCCTGGGCTCCTCTCAATGGCCTGTCTTAATTTCAGCATGCCTTATGATGCACCCCTTATAATTGGATGTTCCCCTTCTCTTTCCAATTTCTGGGCTTAATACATCTGACAGCTTTGAGCCTTTGGAAGTTGTGGTGGGCCATTCAAAGCCATCTACTACCCGATGTCTTGGGCTTCCTCACTGATCTGGTGGCCCATAGATAATTTGCATTGTTACTTTAAAACTATTTTAGTGGCTCTGAAGCCCTGAATAACATCTCCAACCTCATACCTGTCACCCTGTTACTAGGGACTCTGCTTCAAGATGAAAGAGCTCCTAGTGATGATATTCTTGGTTATGGAAAGTAAAGACTCTGATATAAGTTGGGACAGTGGCAATCCTACAATATATAGTTGTGCCTGCTTTTAGTAATAGACGACTTTCAAAAAGCTCTGCACAAATAGCACTTAATAATCCATACTTGTGGAGGGTGTGACAGTCAGAGAGCAATGGCAATTTCAGAATCAAAGAATTCAAAGTGTAAAGAAACTAAAGATTCTGGAATCTAGAGTTTAACTTCATTTGATGGTGGAAAGTAAGGCTGAAAGATGAGAATTATTACATGGGACATTAATTAAAAACAAACCTGGATGCTGGGAAGGTATAGTAGAAAATCACTCCTGCTTCTATCTGGTTTATGTAGATTTTCATAGAATAGGTTTATTTAAAGTGACCATTCCTCTAACCACATCTGATTCCTTCCACATCTGTCCTTTCACCGTTAGTGCCTCAGTCTTCCTGATACTTGACTTCCAAACTCCTTCTACCCAATTCACAGATCTGAAATAAGTAGGATGAATAAGACCCATTAGGTCATCACTCCTCCCTCTTGGCCCTTTCCTCCTTGGCTTTCCATTCCATATCTTTCTTGTGCAGGGAGCTCCCACAAGCTTTCTCCTCCTCTGTTCCTATAGATTAATGTGTCTCCTTTTGCTAATGTATTAGAGCTTAACTAAGTGCCCATCCCTTTATCACCTAAACACCTCCTACTGCTGCCAAAGCTAATCTGAGGTTTAATTTACTGCAGAACTAGAAAAAGAAGAGACGCTGTCACCTCTCAGCTCTGCCTCAGATTGTTTCTGTGAAACCAAGCGTGCTGCCAGCCATCCACACTGTTTCCCCTGGAAACACAGAGGTGCACTGGTTATCTGGGCCTCAGTGGGCCTGGATTGGGGCAAGGCATTCTGTGTTTTCGTTACGTGGTCACTCTTCCTACACAAGTTCCCAAGCTTCTTGTAGACTCCGAGAGCGTGACTGCTGATGATTCAGAGCTGTGTCTGGTGAGGGCCAGCATAAAGGAAAAGAGAGAAGCCAGAAGAGAAAGGTATAAAAATAGTGTTGAGTCATTCAACAAACATTCTTTGTTCCCTTTCTCTGAGTTACTCACATAATGTTTACAAAATATGAACTCAGAAATGCATTGAGTTACAGTGCTTAGAAATCATCTGGCTTAACTTCCTCATTTTACAGATGGAGAAACTGAGATTGATGGTTTTTCCAGGAGGCAGTTAAAATCACACATCTAAAAAGTGACATAAAACTCAGTAGATGTGCTGTGGGCTTGCCAGTGAGTGGTTCAGACAAGGGCAAAGGGAGGTAAGAACTGGGTCATAGGTGTAGCTAGGTGGTTGGTAAGGCCTTTATGCTAGACCTTGGAATTCTGGATAGGTGCGGAGAAGGGAACAGGGCATTCATGCAGAAGGCACAATATCATGAGCAAAGGCTTGAGGCAGATAAAAAAATGGAGTACCTTGGGGCACAATGACAGATGAACAAGTTTCAATGGGAAGTTTCATTGGGGGCATAGGTGAGGGACAGGGTGGGAAAGTGGTATAGAATAACAGTCAGAACTCAGGTGCTGAAGTCAGATGCACCAGGATCCTAATCCTGGCTCTGCCAGTCTGTGCCTCAGATTTCTCATCTGTAAAATGGTAACAAGAGTTCTTATTATGAGATAATGCACTTAAAAGACTTAGAGCAGTGCCTAACAGCAGGTTTAACTCTCAATAGATATTAACTATTATTAGTAGTGGTAGTGCAATTAATATAGTAACCCCTCCCTCATGGGGTGAATGTAAGGATTCCTGTCTCTCAGCCCAGCCTGGTGCTTGCACATGGAAAGCCCGCCCCCTCCCACCTCCATAAATGATATTACTTTTGGTAGACTGGTTTGGGACCAGGTTAAGAGCTTTGAATGATATGCTATTGGTCACATCCTAGGATGTGATAGTGAAGCAACCTGTCATTACCACCCTCCCATATTCCCTTATTGGCTCAGAGGCCAGCAAGGCCAATTCATTCAGCCCATTGTCCACTCGTGAATAGTTGAGAATGAAATGCCCTCCTGTAGACTTGAGTACAGGGAAAGATATTGTTCTTTGCCATTGAGGCCATTGTTTTCCTTGCTCCGGGACAGTCAAGGCTTCACTTGGTGCTCAGAGTACAGCATAACCAGGCACAAAGAGAGAACCTTTCCAGCCTCAGCCACATGAAGTGTTTTTATGGGAAGGACTCTGAGTTTTCCCAGCCCTCTGCTCCATATAACTGTCAGCTCTTGATGTTTGTTTACCACAGAGGCTCAGATTGCAGCTGAGTGACTCATCTAGTGGCCTGCTGAGAATGAGGAGGGTAGGCTATATGTTTTCACTCAGGGAGCTGCCTTTTTCCTATAGGGCCTGCAATCAATGGTGTCTATGATTAACCTCTCTGGACCCTCTTCCTCCCTATGAAGACTCAGAAAAGCCTCAAGTTCTCGTGAGTCTTCTGTCCAGCTCAGCTTTCTAAAGGGACTTGGAATGAAGGCCAGAGCTGACATCTTGGGAGAAAGAAGTTCCCCTTCTTATAATGCCCTATCATGGTCTTTTACTCTAGCAGCTGCTCTGACAGTTGCCTTCCAACTCATCTGCTGGCTGGGAAACTTTGTTGTCATGGCAATGTCACTCTTGTCTCCTGGTTTCTCCTCTGCTCCCTGGGAGGCAGAGGTAAATAAAGTACATCTTCCTTTCCTCTCATAGCTCACACAAACTACTCAGAGCTCTCACAGAGAGATCCAGAATCAGGATCTTGAAAGTCCTTTATAAATGATTTCCATTTCTACTGAGTGGGGCATCCTTCATAGGGAATGAAAGTGCAGTTCCCAGATCCTAGGAAATCCCCAGGTCACGGCTGCTACGGAGATGATAATTCAGTTTCACTGGACTCATTTTGGATCACTTTGATTCAGGTGAGCATCTACTGAGCAATTCTTTTGCCAGAACTGAATAGGTGTGACCCCTGCTCTCAAAGACTTTCTGATTTAGTGAGGGAGAAGAAGCTGAACATTTAGAACAGAAGGCACAGGTTCACCAAACCCTGGAGGCCAGACGTTTGTAGAACCCTAAACCTCCTATTTTTTGGAATGGTCATGTGGTGCATGTGCATACATTAAATAACATCTCTGGTGGGACTTAAGGCAAAACTCAATACTAAAATAAGTTTATGCTCATATTCAGATATTCACATATTATAAATTGTTTCACATCTGTCTTTGCATATCAGATTTTGCCACCAAACGACTGATGAAAACCATCCAGTTTCAAGGCCTTTTGGATTCGGGTATTGGGAATAATGGATTGTGATATTCTATAAGAATTTATTTTTAGGAGACCTAACATAATGAACCAGCTTGGAGCTGTAGCTAGCCAGGAATTCAGAGAGAAAGGAAGCTGACCATCTCTTTATTAACTCTAGCACAGAGGTGACTCAGAGCCACAATGTGATGTGAATAGAGGAATGGAGAAATATCTTCTTGCCTAGGGCAAGATCTGAGCTGGACACTAGAAGATCAGTAGGAGTACACCAGGCAGAAGGGCAAGAACAAGCCTAGACCATGGCAGTCTGGGGGTACTAATGGCCTCCTTCTCAGAAAAATATTTTTAAATGAATAAAATAAAAGATAAGATGACCAGAGAAGAGAGTAATATGTAAATGCAACTAAAATATTTTAATAGTGATATATTAAATTATATGCTTCTTTATTAATATATTAAATAGTGAAGCCTAGTATCGGGCCTACTACTAGTATAGTTTTAAAGTAATTATGAATATAAATTATATTTCAAGATAGCTACAACACTGTAATGTTATATGAAAATATTGTAATGTCTGTCACTGACAAAGTCACAGGTACTATTAATATACAGTGGTTTGCCTATGTCTAAAATTGAAGAGAATGCTAAATTTCAGTTAGGAGTTAGAGAAAATAATGTTGTTTTCCCCCAGATGTTCACAGACCACCAACTTTTACCCCTAAATCTCAGGCAATAGATTGAGAACCCCAGGTCTAGTCAGAAAAAAATACTGGCAATAGACTCAGGTAGGAAAAGATGGAATGTGTTCTAGGTGAACTGTTGTGAAGTGGGAGGAGGAGTTGGAAGAAAGTGTTGACAGGTTAGGATCTGGAAGAGGTCAGATCCATTTGGATTTTACTTGCTCATCAGAAGAATTTTTTAAAATTTATTTAAAATAGTTTTAAGCATAGAATATTTTATAATGATATTTTATTTTTTATAATCGTGTTATAAAAGGAATACATGTTCATTATAGAAAGTAAATAAAATTATGGAAGAAAATCACTGTTCTGCTGGCCAAGGCAATCTCTATTAATATCCCAGTTAATCACTATTAACCAGTGAAGGCTGCATGGTATAGTGGTTAAGGAACTATTAACTCTAGATTCAAGGTTTGAGTGTTCAAATCCTGCCTCAGCCCATTAACTTTTCTGTCTTATTTTTTCACAAATGGAGATGAAGGTAACAGTACCTATCTCATCAGTTTGTTTTGAGAATTAAATAAGTCAGTTCATATAAAATTCTAAGAATGGGCTATAATTAGCACTCAAGTAACGTGGGTTTTAATAACATCTTCCAATCATTTCTCAGTGCATAACTATTTTCCATATTTGCTTAGCTGTAGCCTTCATATAGATATATGTTTAATTTTATACCCTGCTTCTTAAATATTAAATAAATATTTTAATACTTTTTAAAAATTTGAACAAAATTTTTATTACACAAAAGTTGTCACATAATTAGATATTTCTTTCCTTTGTACACCGTTATTCTTACTCTCCACAGAAAGGCTGTTTCTCAACTTCTCTTCAGATGATGACAAGCACTAAAGTCCTGATTTTAAGAAAAAAGTAGTAAAAATGCCTCAGTGTTTACGTTGAAAGCAGTACATTGGTACATGGCTCTTACACTTAGTTATCAGGAATGTCTTTTTATTCAAAAATGCAAAATAAAGTATCAGTAGGCATGGACAATAACAATAGTAAACCATTATATATTGTCAACTGAAACCAGTAACTAATGGTTATATGATCTCCTTAAACATCAGCCAGTCTTTTCTTCAGTCTTTTTTCAACTGACTTCTCTGAGGTTATAGGTGAGGAGTATTGCCATGTAAGCTTCCTCTGACAGTTCTCATTAATAATGATAAAGCATGGTTTTAGGAATTAGAACATGCCAATTCCCATTCTACCCAATGCAGGGTCTTTCTCTTATTAGGATTTTCTGTGACTACAACTTCTGCTTTAGCCAACAGATATACCACTCCAGAAGCATCCAGTAAAATAGTTCTTACAATCTTAGTTGGATCAATGCTTCCTTTTTCCACTATATACAAAAAATCTCCAAACATAGCATCAAAACCATCTTCTGAGGAATTTTGTATATTGCTCAACTATCAATGGTCCCTCAACCCCTGCATACTTTGCAATGGTCATTGCAGGAATTTTGAGTGTTTTCTTAATAATTTTTATACCAAATTTTGACCTTTATTAGCTGGCATTAATTAGTCCTAGGCTGGGATACACTGAAGCAGGGCACAACCTCCTCCCAGATGATGCCTCCTTCAGTAGCAGCTTGTGTGGCTTTGAGGCTATCTCTTACCCTGTCCTTCTTTTCATTCACTTCAATATCACTTGTCCCACAAACTTTTATCACAGTTACTCCATATGAGAGTTTTGCCAGATGTTCATTTAGTTTTTCCTTTTTATATTCACGAGTTGTATTTTCTAACTGCTCAGTTGTTTCTTGAATTTTTTTTTTGATTTGAGCTTTGTCACCTTTTCTTTTCAAGAGCATGTCATAATCATTGATCACAATGACCTCTCCAACTTTTCCCAAATCTGAAACTGAATACATTCAAGATTTAGAGTCAGTGTCTCTTTTTCAAACACTTTACCACCAGTAGCAATAGCTATGTCTTTAAGCTGGTTCTTTCTACTGTCACAAAAATCTGGAACCGACTGCTACAACTGGAAGACCAACTTTTAGCGTATTCAAAATGAGAGCTTCTCTATTAACATCTTTAGCAAGGATGACCAAGGGCTTATGATGAGCAGTAACAATTTCAAGAGTAGGTACACTACTTGAACTGGACACTAGCAATTTTCTTTTCACTCAGTAGAACATAGGCTTCTTGGAATTCACATTTCTAAACTTTAGTGGTATTAATAAAGTATGGAGAAATATAATCGTAATCAAACTTCATGTTTTCAATAATTTCTAATTTAACATTTAGTGTTTTTCTATTCTTTACTGTGATGACACCCTTGCCTCCAACTTTCTTCATTGCATCAGAAATGATGTTGCCAATTTCTTTGTCTTCGTTTGCAGAAATCATAGCAAACTGAATAATTTCTTAAGGGGTTGTCACAAGTTTAGACTGCTTCTTAAAGTTCAGCAAGTATAGCAGCAACAGCAAACATCACACATCTCCTAATTTTCACTAGATCAGCACCTTTGCTAATCTTTTCAAAGCCTTCTCAAAGCATGCCAATACAATAGCAGTTATGGTGCTACCCCCAGCCTCTTTATTTGCATTAGTGGCAACATCTTGAACAAGTTTAGTGCCGGTATTTTTATATGTATCTTTTAAGTCAAAAAACTTTACAGTGTATGAGATTAGATGGGGACCACAACTATAAGAGGTCAAGAAGAGATGGGAGAAGTGGCTGCAAGGAGTAGGACAGACAAAGCGGTGAGACTACAGAATAAACACTGGATAGGGTCAACAGACTTGAACTCCAGTGCTGGCTCTGAACTTTACTAGGCATATGACTTTAGGAGAGTCCATGAACATCTCTAGGATGCTATTTCCTAATTGGTAAGATCAGGAACTAAGACCCATACTCTTTGGCTGCTCTAGGAATGTAATAGCTGATGAACTTAGAGCATCTAGCAAGCATAAGAGTTAAGTTGACTGAAATGACACGACATAACTTACATGGAAATATCTTGAACATAGAAGAACATTCTTCTTATGTAAAGCCTGGTCATTCCACTGGGGATGGTTCTGTCACTTAGTACTGATGGGTCCCCTTCAGGCACCATTGTTCCCACCCCCTTGATTAGCTGAGATCTGCAATGTTGCAGAATCCCTGCCTGAGCTGAAGGTTGAGAGAAGACCCTGCAGATCTGTCATTCACGTAGTGAAATGCGATGCTGAGAATTGAACCCTGGTTCTACACCCTACCACCTGTGCCCCATTAGGGCCATTGCTTGGATGTGTGGCTAATGGTTAGGATTCTAGTCTAGGAGAAAGAGCATCCAGGTTGCAGGTGGGCTTTGCAGCTGACTCAACAAGAACCTGCTCCCTTAAACTCAGTTTACTAGCTTGGAAAATGGCTCTGCCTGACTCTGATGTGAGTTGGAGGAAAATGTGTGCAGAATCAAGCTCTGAGTTTTGTAGAGAAGGATGTCTTGTAGTGTGATAGGGAACCTCAGTGCGTATTTTGAGGGGTGGCTTCCTTGTTCTGATATTACAGTGTGTGTCCTGAGAATTATCTCATGTTCTATGTTTATTTTCTCCTTTATCTCCTGTCTCTCCTTTCTCAGTCTATACCATTTTAAGATCTCAGGTTCTCTCCTCTTCTTCTGATTTACATGTCCCATCCATCTACTCATTCATTCAGTGAATACGAACTAGGAATCTACTAGTACTAAAAAACATTGTGGTGGACACCGAGGAAATTAAAAGTGGGAATTTGGAGACAATATGGCTCAATTCCTGTCCTTAAAAGGTTTGAAATCTAATGAGATGAGAAAGACACCTAACAGCAAAATGAAAGAGACACATTTACAAGTGTCAATACGAAGGGACAAACAAGTGCCTTGGGAGCCCTGAGGAGAGAATCCAGGAAGGCCATAAAAGGAGGCAGTGCTTGAGGTACTCCTTGACAGGTGAATGAGTGTCTATTATAGAGATGGAAAAGGCACCTACCCCTTGAGGAGGCATAAGGTCATGCAACCTGTTGGTTGGTCAAGAAAGCACCTGACACACTCAGGGAAGTAAGTGTGCCAGGCTCAGGATAAGGTGAATGGAGGGTGGCCTTCAGATGTGAGACCCCTTTCTGTCTCTCCCTATCTCTGCCTTTCATTTTCTCTTTCTTCTTCTGCTATCCTGATCACTTTAACTTAAGCTATGTCTGTTTTCTTCTCTCACTTCTCTTCATCTCTCTGCTTGTCTGTCTCTCTTCCTCACCAGACCTTCTTTATATTTTGGGGGATTAACAGATTGTACATTGGGTAGCCTTTCTTAGAGCTGGGCCTTGTAGCAGCCATGCCTAGGCTCCCAAAACTGCAGGATGGAATCTTCATGTCTCCTCCCTTTGCCTGTGTCCTTTAGGGACAGCCTAGACAACGTATACACCATATGTGGCCATATGTTGTTGTAAACTGGATCATTTATTCATTTAATACCATTCATATAGTTCAATAAAACTGTCCTGGAATCCAGTAGTCCACAGGAAAGGAGGCACTGGGTTTCAAAGTGTGGGAGAGAGGACGGGGTCAGAAGTGGGTGGAAAGTGAGTGGCAGTGGGTGTAGTAGGAGGACTCAGAAGCTGAAGCCCAAGCAGGGCAGCCATTCCACACCCCACCTGATGAATGCCTTGTTTCTTTTCCTGCTTTCCATGCTCTGCCCCTGCTGCTGGCTGCAGTGTGTCAGATTCTCCCCAAGGGGGTAGTCGCGGTCCTGGGACCATCCTCCAGCCCGGCCTCCAGCTCCATTATCAGCAATATCTGTGGGGAGAAGGAGGTGAGTTCTGGGCCAGGTTGGGGGACTATCTGCAGGCTGGAAGCCTTTGCCTAAAGATGTCATGGTTCTTGAGGGCTGGAAGAGCCCATTAAATCCTGGTTGATGTCAGTAATAACAAGAACATCAACACAAATCAAAGAAGCGATCCTTTCCTGGACATGTACTTTTTCCAGATTGTTTTTATAGAGGGGACTCAGAAAAGAGTTTCACAACAGGATTTTCAAGCTGAGCTCCTTTGAGTCATAGGGTCCTGTGGGGGTGGTGGGGAGCAGCGTGGTGTCAATGGGCAGAGAGAAAAACTGGGTCAGTGTAGTCTGGGGGAGTCCAAGAGGGCAGAAGTCTCAGCTCCACGTGACCAGCTGCATGCTTATCTGTTTAGATATTGGGATTCTGAGGAATGCCTTTTGGAGAAAGGCATCGTTAAACTTGATAGGTAAAATAAAGTTTGAAAAACTTCTGCTTTATAAGTTCTCTAGAAAAGAGTTTTGTTTGTTTGTTTGTTTTTACTTTTTTCCTTATTCTCCAAATCCAGTTTTTACTTCTTCAAATGGTAAATTCTTCCTTGAGTGCCACTTCTAACTGGAATCTCCCTAGTTTCAAAGTGTTGAGTTCATTTCTTCTAGTTGTAGTTCCATGGGAGATAAAGATTGTCAGGTTGAGTTTCTGACTAATAGCTTGCTCTCTATTTCATCAACTCTGTCTCTTGTTTTCCCCTAGAGAAAACAAATTAGAAAGTTTAGAGATTCTGTCTCTTACCAGAATCTTTCTTAGTTTTTCCTTAATTCATTCACTCCTTTCCCTTCACACATATCCCCTGGAGACAGCAGCAAAGTGACCCCTTATCCTCTCTCTGCCTTCAAGGGCCTTCTAGCCAGGTCCTTTAAGAAGATATGTAGCTTAGTAGTGAGGGGCATGAGGCCAGGAGCTGGGGAGGGGTAAAGAGGAGAGACATGGATTGGAAAGATCAATTTTATACCTGTCCTAGGGTCCTGGAGACTCAGCCTTCCAGAAGCTTTAGCGTTGGAAGGGTCTTATTCTTAGAAATAGGAGAGGACACCTACTGCAGGACAGACACATCATTAGCCAGCTACCCTTATAGAAGCAGCCAAGTAGCAGATAGGCCTCTGCCTGCTCTAGGCTCTCTGAAACCTACTCTCTTTGATGTCATGACTTCTTTTGTGATCAGAGGGCTGGGTGAATCCCTGAGGCTTTGGGCAGAATGTTTATTTTCCTTACTTCATGACCCCACTCTCGGAATTGTTACCCATACATTAAAGTGGTTCTAGCTATAGTCCCACAGTTGGTCTTGCTCTTCCAGTGCCAGGAA
Source organism: Cynopterus sphinx (assembly GCA_030015415.1). Classification (NCBI taxonomy): domain Eukaryota; kingdom Metazoa; phylum Chordata; class Mammalia; order Chiroptera; family Pteropodidae; genus Cynopterus; species Cynopterus sphinx. The sequence continues at coordinate 67,963,453 of CM057383.1, forward strand.
CTGCCCTATAGGCTAAGCCCTTGAACCTTCTTGCCATAGGCCAAGTCCATGAAGACAAATTCCCATCTACCATCCTCTTAGATTCCTGAAAGTAGACTCTTAAACCAGCCTAGGCCAAAAAAAAAAAAAAAAAGGAGCTTCTCTCACTCTAGTCCCCTCCAGCATCTCATGGGCCTCGGCCCCAGGAAGTTCAATCTCATGTTTTATTTAAATCTTTCTTGCCATGCTCCAAGTAACAGATCACATCTGTGCCTGGTTGTTACTGCAGCAATCGCTGTGATCTTCACCAAGTGAGGCTGCCAAGACTTCAGCTTCCTATTTTCTCTTTTGTGCTCTTGGCTTTCCTTTCTCCTTTCTCCCTCCTCCCCATCGTATTTTCCTCACTGTGCTTTATAGTCATTCCTCCAACTCCCACTCCAGAATGACTCCTCTTGAGGTTCAGTGGATATTTTATCTCATTTAATACATCCCTGACCCCTGTTTGGCATTTCAGGCCAGAGGTGGACACTGATTTGCAACCATCTTCCTCATCCTACCACCCCAGTTGGTCCCTGAACTGTTAACAAGCCAGACAGGTTGCGCTGCCCAGGGAATAGCCAGATGGTTACCCTTTCTTCATCTAGTCAGGTTTCTTGCAGAGCAACCTTTTCTTGTCTTTTCAGGTTCCATATTTCTTTTAATATTTTATGAGGCTGAACTAACTGCCTTACACTGATTCCCCTCAGCTCCAGGTAAAAGAAATGGAGTTCTCACCAAGGAGTTCATTCCTGTAAGTGGTGCTAATGTCTTCATAGCCCTCGTGGCTGGTCACTTTCTGCCTTGCTCCCCTCCCCTCCATTTTGCTCACCTCTCCTTCTTCAACATACCTCCATAATGATTTCTTGGTATGTATTTGCAATTGCAAATCAATAATGAATTAATCTTGCTCCTAGGGAAAAAATCATCAGGATTGGACTGGACCATCCCTGCCTGGCCCATCAGAGCAGCTGACTGCTTCCCCAGTAGCTTTCAGAATGGCAGGCTATGCTGGATATTTCCCACCAATTTCCCTTCCTGGGGAGGCCCCTCAGCCCTCACCCCCTGCACATACATTTCCAAGAGTTTTTTTCAGGAGCTCCTACATTTTGGGAGAAAGGGGGAAGAGAAGGTGAAAAGGTATTGCCTGAACTCTTACTAAATGTTAGGTACTGAGCTATTTAACCCTTCACCCACAGGATCTCATTTTATCCTCCCAGAGCTCTAAGAAGCACCTGTTTGTTATCTCTATTTCAATGAAGCCTAGATAGGTTCAGCAGTTTGCCCCAAATCACACAGCATAACTTGAATGCAAACCCAAGTATAAAAACCATTTGTTCTTCACTTTCCTGAGTCTTTTCCCCAATCCATCTCTAGGATCCATGGACTCAAGGGTATCTCTAAAGCTACATTCTAAAGAAGGGGGTGAGTTAGCTGCTAATTGAACCCTGTGGGTTGGATATCTACACAGGAAGGGCTTTGGTCAAATGTGTAAGAGATGCTCAAAAGTGTAAGCCAGCCAGCCTGGCCACCCTGCCCCTACCCAGCCTTCTCCTTCATCATGCCCCTTTGTGATCTTTTTATTCTTTCAAGTTGTATTTGTTTCTTGTTTTAGACAGATCACATGAGATGCAAAGTACAAGCCTGGAAGAAAGATTCTTTATGACATACCCCAGATCAACTTCACTCGTTAGAGTCTTGTCTCATAACTTACTAGACTCTTCCCAAGTCTACACTTTGCAGTCTCTATTGGAGGTATCAGTTGCCCGTCTCTATGGTTGAAGGGCTAACCCTAGTAGAATTCAGAAATCTCCCTAGTTTCTGCTAAATTTTTACCCTCCCCTCATTTGATCTCAGAGGAGTTCCCCAGTCTCTGGTTAATAACTTCTCTTAAAAGCTTAAAACAATAAGATAGTAGACTCTTACAGAGACCATCTCAGTATTTCCCAGACTCTGGGCCAGTTTAGGCAAAGAAAATTTCTACAGTCATTTTTGAATAACCCTATTCTAGGAGCTAACCAACTTACCATCAGAAAGTTTTTCCTTCAGTTACCCTCAATCTTACTTGCTTTAACATCAATCTAAACTTATGTTTGCTGTAATTTGGCACTGGTCCTAAGGGAAGATGAGGGTTGAGGTTTCAGTCCCAACTCTGAGGCACAAAACAGCCTTCAACTTTCCTGGCTCTGGGTACCAGGGATAAAGAAGACAGAATAAAATCAACATTTCAACTTTCTCATTACCTACCCAGTAGCCTAAGCAGCCAATAAAGGAACCATCACAGCCTGATCATATCAATTCCCAGGAGAAGAGAGGCAGAAGGCAGGGGAAGTACCCTTCTGGAAAGGGCAATAATAGACACATAGGGAAGTTGACACTCTCCTAATAAAGCCTAATCAGGTATTTATTTACCTGGCTCCATTTGGAGGCTGTCTAAGTGGTTTTATTTTCAGCCTGTGATGCTTCCTTCTTATACTTGTGTTTAAGGAGGAACCCATCACAGGCTTTCATCTAGGAAGTTTGCTGGGAGCTCATTTATTCACCTATTGGCTAGGCTGGGCTGATGGCTTTCTCTCTTAGTACCAAGGCAGTATTTTTCTTTTTCTGCTATCTCTGCTCTGATTTATTAACTATAACTAAAACATTTTAAAGATTATGACTTCATTGAAATGGACAGTTCCTCTGAGAATAAAGACCTATTCTTTTACCTTCTCAGGGCCACAGAACCCAGTTTCAAGGTCCATAGTACATTTACACAGTCTGAAGGGTTTTTCATCCTGGGTCTTCCTATCTTAAGCTTGTCAGGGATGTCATCTTGTCTTCTCCTATGGAATAGGTGCCCTGAGTACTGTAAGCTCATATCCCACCAGAGGGTGGCAAAAGTCTTACATAAAAGAATTCATCCTCCACAGCCTTGCCTCATGCATTGCTTTCTTTCTTTCTTTCCTTCTTTTTCTCTTTCTTTCTTTCTTTCTTTCTTTCTTTCTTTCTTTCTTTCTTTCTTTCTTTCTTTCTTTCTTCTTTCTTTCTTTCTTTCTTTCTTTCTTTCTTTCTTTCTTTCTTTCTTTCTTTCTTTCTTTCTTTCTTTCTTTCTTTCTTTCTTTCTTTTATTCTTTGTTTTTTTTCCTTTCCCTTCCTTCCTTCCTTTCTTCCTTCCTTCCTTCCTTCCTTCCTTCCTTCCTTCCTTCCTTCCTTCCTTCCTTCCTACCTTCCTTCCTTCCTTCCTTCTTTCCTTCCTTCTTTCCTTCCTCTCTTATTCTGGATCCTTCCTGCTGTTCATTTTTGCTCCTCCTCCCAGGTCCCTCATTTCAAAGTGGCCCCCGAGGAGTTTGTCAAGTTCCAGTTCCAGAGATTCACAACCCTGAACCTCCACCCTAGCAACACAGACATCAGCGTGGCTGTAGCTGGGATCCTGAACTTCTTCAACTGCACCACTGCCTGTCTCATTTGTGCCAAAGCAGAATGTAAGTTTCTGGGGGCTGGCGCCACACCCAGACAGTCTGGGCTTGTTGATTTCAACTTGACTGATTTGCCCCTGGCTGGAAATATGCCAGGAAGAAGGGGGCTATCTCGGATCCTGGGGCCGATAACCAAAGGGTTCTGTCATTTCTGTATATGCTTGGCTGTTTATCTGTATGTATGCACACATACATGCATGTGTGAGAGAGGGAGAAGTCCAGGAGAGCCCTTTGGCAGAATTCCCTTAGGCATAGGCAGAACAGAGAGAACTGGGTTACAAGGAGACTGGCCAACATCCAAGCTTTTTTACATCTGCAAACTCAATCTCCACAGTTGCAGCCTCATTGTAAAGGAGCTACAAAGAGAGAGAGAGGGAAATATATAAAATTGGATGCATTTCTATTTGATGGGTTGAAGAGCTTCTCCTGGAGAGCAGGTTTTGCTGATGGAACAAGATCCAAGGTCAATTACTGATAAAGTTTTTTATTACAAATGCACATTTTGGAAATGTGTTTCTCTGACTCTCAGACAACTTGTGACATAAATTTAGTGCTTATAAGATAAAGCTAATGTAAGTAGGCACTTTCCAGAAAACCTGTACATCTGTGTGCTCCTAGTGATAGCTGCACTTCCACACGTGGTCAGCCAGGTACTGGCCACTGTCTGTCACTGGGGACCTGTGTCCGAGCCCAAGATATCTGTGTCTTATGCAGTTTATCTGTACAGGTTTTACCCTGCGAATCTGAGTAGGTTGCACTGGCAGAGCTGTGCCTTTTTCCTCAGGGCTTCTTTCAATAGCTGCTCAAAACTTCTCTGCATACTTCCTCTACCCTGGAATCCTGATAGCATCTATAAACAAATGCCCCCTTCCTGTCGAGGGTCAGAACAACCTTCTTTACCAAGCCTTTGAACCTGTGGCCTCCACATGTGCATTTATTCATTTACTCAACACAGGGTGATGATTTCTCTGTGCTACAAGAGAAAGTAGAAAGTTACAAAAGTAACTGAGTCCTAACTATGTGTGCTTTTTACATAGTTTATTTAATTATTACAACTCAGTAGGTTGGGGGGTGTTGAAATTTCCCATTTTAAAGTAAAATAAAATTTAAAATCCAGTTTCTCATTCTCACCAACCACATTTCAAGTACTCAATTGCCACATGTGGACAGCACAGATATAGACCATTTCCATTATCGCAGGAAGTTCTATTGGACAGCACTGCTTTTATGATAAATATTTTATGAACAAAGAATTGTGTGCCCCCCATGTCCCAACCCTCCCCCACCAAAAGAGAGAAATGTTAGATAACACTTTGTTCTGTTTCCCCCTTGTGGAGGTTCACAGCACTCATTAGCATGGACACTGAATTGTCCTGTTGCCAAAATGACTGTTTTACCTCTTCATCTTCCAGATAGGTTTGATCATTAGCCCAAAAGGATGTTGATCTGAGAGACCATAGGATGCTAGGAGTCGATGGAACGTGTTTGGGAAACATTGTGGGTAGCCTTCTTCATGTGGGATCATCGATTCTCCCCTTCATTTCTGTCACAAGCCCATACAGGCAGGACTGAACTGATGTTTCCCACTCACACACTGAGAATGTTGGGGTACAAAGGACAAGCTGCAGATATCTCCAGGCCAAGATTCTCCTGCAGTCTTCCTCAGTACTGGGTACAGTGTCTCAACAACTGACAGGAATTCTTTCTTGTGTCTAGCCACAATCCCTCTGACTATTACCCTGAGCCCTGTTTCCTCTGTGTCAGCTCTTCTTGGGCTTTGGGAAGTAAGTTGCTCAGATATTTATTAAGCATCTACAATGCACTGGGCACTATGCTAGGTTCTGTTGCCTCCTAGCTCAGGGCTCTTTCCATTAGAATTATGATATTTCTTGACATTCAAGATTCTTTACATATTGTAAAGCACTCTCACTTATGTTTTGCCATTTTACCTCCCCCTCCGCAGTCATTCTAGAGCCAAGGAAATAGTCTTGGATCTATTAAGGGACTTGCCTAAGGTCACACAGCTGGTACATAGCAGAGTTAAGACTTGGGTCCTCTGACTCTGAGCCAGGCCTTCCACCTCTACAACTTCTCCCACCCTCCTGATTTTCACAAGTAGTCTGAGAGCAGCAGCTCAAGGCAGGCCCTGCCTGGCAGGTACAGTATCCTTTGAAAGGCAGAGATCTCCCTGGAGCAGTGTGTCCTTTGCTCCCTTAAACAGAGTGTGAGGGATGGCTAAGTAGAGACACAGTCCTGGAAAGGATGAGCCTGCCCAAGTGCCAGAGAGGCCAGCCCATAGCCCAGGTGGAACTCATCAAACCAGGAATCACCACTTCTGCTTGGAGAGGACATCCACTGAGGTTGCTGAATGATTTGCCCGACCCATTAGGGCTCAGGGAAGGAAAGTGAGGTAAAGAAGTTCAAGGGCAAAGAGGATTAAATTGCAATCAAAGGATGAAGAAATGAGGGACTGAAGAAAAATGTAGCTCAGAGCTTGGGAGAAGACACCCTTCTATCTTCCTTATTAATTCAAATTGGAACAGGAATTTAATTCTATTTTCCAGCAGTAAAAATTAGGCATGATGAAGACCATTCCATGGGGAAACATATCACTTACCCTCCTTCTTCCCCAAAGTAATTTTTTAATAAGCTGGTTTGGAAATAAGTAGAGTTGTATTGTAGATTACATTATTTTTCTTTAATAGGAAACATATAAGAACATCTGCAAGTGCCTAGTTTTCATAAGGCTAAGGGGAGGAGATGTGGTAAGGAACCTGGGGATGGCTGTCCTGGTTATCCCCACAGAGCCCAGGGGAGTTTGTCGTTTGGGGTTGCCCAAGGAGAGTTGGGAGTTCCTACTATGGCTCCTAAGGCTCCTTTAGTGAGATCACCCACCCTTGCCATGGAGCTACCTTTTGAGACTCTCAGGATGGACCCAGAGCCTTTAATTCCCCAGGGTCACAAATATACTATGGTGTATCTATTCCTAGCACCTTTGTGCACAGTTTAAATAATCTTTTACTTTATGTTTGCTTCGATGTTTCTAAGTATTTTAATATCTTTTTTGTGACTATGTGTTCTGTGCCTTCCTACACCTTCTGCCAGTTGTTTACTGCCTGTGTGATGATCTTGGGGAAGTGACTAAAGCACTCTCTAGTTTCTTGCAATGTCATCTAAAAAATAATGACCAATGGTTTTTAGATAAGACAATTTTATCTTCCTCCCAGGATGGCTGAGGGGGTGAAATAGGATAACACATACAGAGCATAAGACAGTGTCCATACCTAGGGAACAAGTGGTACACAGAAGATTCCTTACCCTCCTTCTTTGGATCCCTTTCGAACAAGGCCAATTCAGGGACAAGAGAAGAGTGGTCAGAGTTTGACTCTGTGTCCTCATACCATGCTTGTGTTCGCTAATCTTGCTTCATGTTGTTGGAGAGGAGAAGACTCTGATTTTCAGGGGAGGAAGTGCAGCTGAAGAGAAATGCAGAATGGTGCAGTAAAAAGAGAACCATCTCTAGAGTCAAACCAGGCTGCTCCACTGCTCATGAGCTGGGTGGTATTCAACAGGTCACTCTACCTCTTTGAGCTTTAGTTCCTGTGTAAGTGGGGACAATAATGCCTTGCAGGGTAATTGGGTAGAAGGTATCTGAACCCAGAACATAATACACATTGAATTACTCTTCCTTTTTTCTGTAACCCTGCTTGTACACAAGAGTGTGGAGGCTGAGAGCATAGGGAATAATATCCAATGCCTCTGGTGAGAGTAATTGGGGCAGTAGTGTACCTTCCCCATGTCGTCCCCAGGAGGTACTGTAGGAGGCCTTTTGCTCATAGTGATATTAGACAAAATTAACATTTATTGAGCAGTTATTATGCGCCAAACACTCTACAAAGAATTTTAAATTACCTAATTTAAACCTCAGCATAACCATTTAAGATGGGCTCTATAAACATTCTCATTATATGAAAAGAGATTAAGTTCATTTTCAAGGTTATATGATTCTTCTTAGCACCCCTCTCTGCTCTCTGAACACTATGGAAGAGACAGATGTGAGGGACCATCTTGCCTATATAGTGGGAGGACTGAGGCTTAACCAAGCCAATTCAAGTGGTGAATCAGAGGCCCAAACTTGAAATCAGAAAGCCTGGATTTGGATCTTGGCCTCCCAAGTTCTCTAGCTCTATGGTCTCAGTCACTGCCCCTCTCTCACCTCAGTGATTTAATGTCTACCCATATAGGTATAATTTAATATACATAATATAATATGGGTATAATAATGATAATACCTGCCTCCCTGGGTACTTGTGGGGGTTAAGTCAGTTATATTTATAGGAGCTTAGGACACACCGAAGGCAGTTCTCTGGGCAGGGACACTTGCCGGGCCTCAGTAGCTGAAGCTCAAGCTGGAAATAAACATCCTTAATTTAGGAGACCGACGTGAGTGCAGAGGTCATGTTCTTCCCATGGCCATTTTTGCCATGAGAGAAGGTGACAGCCTTGATGGGCAAGCAAGGCACAGATTGTCCTCCTTTGAGCAAGAAGCCTCAGCCTGCTCCCTCACCCCATCTCTGTCTCCTTCTCTGGCCCCTGTAGTCTAGCTCTTCCTGCTTGTTATGGGGCCAAGGTAGAGGATGGGACAAAACTAAGAAACAAGTGAAATAAGTTGTTCAAGCATTTGAACTTATTCTGTACCTTTTCCCCACTGGCAACACCTTGGACCCTCAACCCTTTCTTTCAGTCAGCATCTGTTCCGTGGAACAGTTCTGAAAACCATACACTAAGGGACATTCATGTCTGGCAGGCAGAGGGGTGCTGTGAACAATGGTGAACTCATGTTACCTCACTAAACCCTCACCACAGTCCTCTGAGGTCAGCAGTTCTGTCAGCTGCTTCCCAAAAGATGTAAAAGTGATGCCCTTCTGGGAATATTAGCATTTTTGCAGAACCAAAGCCTGCAGCCAAGGGAATGAGCCAGTTGGAATAGGTATTTATTCTTATTGATTGATTGATTGATTGATTGATTGATTGATACAGGGGTCCTCTGTGTCCTCTGAAAACCCTTTAGTTATGTATTTGTGTTCTTGTCCTATGGCCCTGTCCAACCCATGGTGTGCTTTTCACAGCCTTTCCATCTTCCTTCTATCTTTGAGGCCCCCTGCCTTTCATTTTCAAAAGCAAGTCTCCTTCCTTCTTCCCGGAACAGCTGGCTTGCTGAGTCTTTCATCTATCCATCCTGTTGCATCTTGAGTGAGACTAATAGGTTCCCAGGTCTGTTGCAGCTGTGGACTATGCCTAGACCTTCTGCTGGGCCAGGGGTCCTGCAGGACAGGAAGGCTGTGGGGGAGGTAGAGGGGAAACTGGGAAGAGAACAGCTTTTAACCCCTCTGGTGGCAGCTGGCTTTGGTAAATTCCATAGTTTCATTAAACAGATAGAGGTGAGGAAAATGACAATTGGAAAATGTCAAATTGCATTGACAAATTCCTAATATTCTTAATGTAACAAAACCACACTTTCTCTTTTTCTTTAAATTTCTTCCATTGCCTAGAATAATAATGCTAAAAAAAAAAAAAAAAAGGGTATCCTCTTCTGATTCATAGAATTAGAGAATCTATGGGCTAGAAAGATATCAATGTTCTTCAGTTCCACTTTCATCCACTGGTTTACCCATGGACAGCGTCCTCAAGAGGGCTTTCAGTCATTCTTTAACTACCTCTAGTGTTGGGGAAATCATCACCTCATGATGAAGCCCACTGCATTTTAACATATTGAACAGAGGTTCTTCCTTTACACTGAGCTAAATCTGTCTCCCAGTGACTTCCTCTATTCATTGTTTCTGGGTGTAGTTCTTGAGGCTGCCAAGAGCAAGTCTGTTTCATGACAGCCCTTCCCACTCTTCCTCAAGCCAGGCACCCCCTTCAGATAACATATTTGTTCCCCACCTGGCACTGCCGCTCCCCTGAATTGTTAGGATGTAGAGTCATTTTCTTACCCCCCACAGTCTCTAGTTCAGTCCACCAGAAAGCACCGTGTACCCTGTCTCACATTGAGGATGTGCAGAGAAATTTGAATGGGATTGCTACCCAACACGGTGAAATGATTAATGTGTGTGTGTGTGTGTGTGTGTGTGTGTGTGTGTGTGTGTGTTAATATGTATACATATATGCATATTTCACATAGATTGGATAATAAGTATTTTAAGAGTTGGGAGATGGAGTGAAGAATGATTATGATGTGTAAGTGTGGGGGAGGGAGGTGAATGGAAACCAGATTTGTGAAGCACCTTCTAGGTGACAGACATAGTTCTGCTTACTTGACATCCTCTTACTAACCCTGAAAGGTAGTTATTGTCCTTATTTTCAGATGAGGACACTCAGGTGCAGATGGTAGAGAATTGCCCACACTAACTACCCAGCAGCACTGGATCCGTGGATCACTGCCAGACCTTGTGTTCCTCAGGTGTGGTGCAGGTTTGGGGGAAAGGTAACTAATAGGAGATTCTGGCTGGGGATGCGGACCTCTCCAGACTCACTGCCCTTCTCCCCTGCCCCATCTTCACCTTTTATCCCAGCACAAAGAGTGTGCTGGATGAGATGAAGAAATAATGCCACTTCTTTTTTAAAGGGCAGCAGGATGGACATTCTGGGGATTGATTGAAGCAGGATCTCCAGTTTTTTGTTTTTTTTTTTTTGCATCTGGGGGGCTTTTTCCCAGGAGCTCAGTGCACCAGCTGATTTTAAAGAGTGCGAAGTGTCCCTGTGCTCTCATGATTCTACTGTCATCCCCCAGGCTTTTTTGTCTCATCTCACTGAATTCTTTTGCGCAGACTGAAGGATCCCAAGGGACTTGGCCTCTTTCCCAACCAGGCTGCAAAGAGTCTCTCTGCTACATGCCAGAACTCACGGAATAACCCCACTGCCACCTACTTTACTCACCCCTCCCGTTGCAGTGTTCCCTCTGCCATAACATGCCCAAGCAGATTATTCCTTGAGCCAAGGAGAGAGCTGAGACTCTGGGAGCTCCTTCTCTGTGGCTTTTTCAGGAAGGTTTGGCTCTTTATTATGTCTTTTGGGCTCAGACCTTTGTGCGGGTGGGATTGTACTTTTCACATCAACAATGAGGAAAGCTTTGATGCAGGACAGGGCAAATCTCACTGAATCAGGGGAGACCTAACCCTGCACCAAGAATAGAGGAGGATCCTTTGGCAGAAAGTGTGGGAAGAATTCAACATACACACCAAAGTTAGAGGCAAAAGGAAAGTTAATTAGAAAAGGGATGCCACTCCCTCAGACAGAGTGTAGTCTTCATAGAGGCAGAGAGAGGGACAGTGAAAGGGACTCGGAGAGAGACAATAGAGAGTCAGAGTAAAGGCACTGACAGAGACACTAAGAGGAGTCAAGTGAGACATTGAAAGACAGTGAAAGAGAGATAGATGGGACTGAGTGTTCAGGGAATTCAGTTTATGCGTCATTGTTTAGCTCCCATTTCCTTTCATATGGACATGCAATGAGAAGGGGAAGAGTACAGCACTGAAAAGGTAAGAATGTGTAGCATGAAAGGCCTGCTAGCAGTTCCCAGCCTTTAATCTATAGGTTCCCCATGGTTTTAGCCACAGAGAATGACTCTGGTGCCTGTTTCCTCTTCATAGTGTGAGGAACCGGTTGTTAGCAATCCCAGCAAAAGTCTTTGTTCTGCAGGTGACCTCCTAGCCTGGCTGTGGGGCTGATAGCATATCACAGTCTCTGACTGTGACTTGATTAACATTTTTAATTCCTCCTCCTTACTTGATTTTGGTGAATATTCTCTCCATTTTACATATAGGACAAAAAGTGGCTGCCCTATAGAAAACCAGATTATTTAGGCCATCAAAGAAAATAGAGAAATGATTTGAACTTTTCTATAAACTTAGATGCAAGTCCCTTGACTCTAAGCTCCTGAAGACCAGGGTCTGTATCTGATCCATATTCTCTGCTGGCATCTTGTTGGCCCAGTGCCCGACAATAAGGATGTGCACAATGAGTGTTGGCTGGACGGACTGTACTCAAATCTCTTCATTCTGCCTCACTGAGTTATGCTTGTTGTTTGAGCTCTTGTGCGGATGCATAAATATGAGAGAAGTAACATTGACACTGTGAAAGAAATCACCAGAATGCGCGGTAGTCCGAGAGGAATTCCAATTTATTAAATGGAGTAGCGAGCTTATATAGGGGGAGGATCCGGTTGGGGACGGCTAGTAGTTGTGTCGGATACTGATTGGATTGTGGTAGGGTGGCGAGTGTTGATAGGTCTCTTGGACCATCACTGGGGTGGAGGGGACTTTTGGCGCCGGCGGGTTCTTTTGGCGCCGGCGGGCTTTTTTGGCGCTAGTGGGGTTGCTAAGCATCATGGGATAGGGGATTTCGTCAGCTTCACTTCAGGTAAATGGAAAGTTACAGAGTTTGAAGAGGTGAAAAGTTAAGGGTCATTATGTTCCAACACACTGTATATTCCAGTTCCCAGTGTGCTTTCACATAGGATATCATTGAGTTCTGGCCTATTGTACCCATTTTACAGATGAAAATGGAGCCTTAAAGAGATTAGATGACTTCTCAAGGTCACACAGCCCATGGGGGCTGACCCCAGATCTTGAATTCAGGTTGAATCGGGTATTGGCAGGAAGTGCCTCTGTGCAGCATCAGTGCCACTCTTGATGGAGATGGGTAGAGAAGGCTGCAGATCCACAGATAGCAGTGGATCTTCAAGCCTGTGTCAAGGCCCTGTTGGGGATGGAGGAAAAGGCTAACCTGATGCTATGGCTTGCACAACTGGACTGTTTCTAAAGCCGCTTTGTAAATAACAGGCCCTCCAAGGCTTCCTCCAACCCAACCCCCACAGCCGCTGGCTCCCTGGAATGCTCCTCAAACCTCTTGACTGGAGGGTAGATGTTGGCACCACCTTCCTAGAGCTCCTGCTCCTCCATCATGCAAGGCCCTTGGGCTCCATTCTGCTACCTTTTCCTTGTTAAAACAAAACAAAACAAAAACAGCCCACCAATTTAGGAACTTTCCTCCCTAAATCCAGAGAAAATGCCCTGGGCCTCTCTAGGTTCTATGCCTGCTGCCTGTGATGTGTTTTGATCTGGTCTCATGGGAAGAGGTTTGTATGAAGATAAGAAAATGGAAATTCTGATCTCAGCTGTGTCCCTGTGTGACCAGGCAAGGCATTATCACCTCTTTACAAAAAAAAAGGAGGTATTACAATGCTCTTCATAGCCCTCTCTTTCTCTTATCTTTTGATCTTAAGGGTTCAGGAGGGTCAGTAGCCTAAGCAGGAAGAAGGCTCTGAGTCATATTCAAGATACTCCTGCATTTAATCCCTTTAGTTAACCTAGAAATCAGAGCACAGGAACCTTTGCCTGGTTAGAAAGCCAACCTTTCCCTCGCCATCCACAGTGTGTAGAGCCCAGGTCCTGGAGAGTTGCTTATCTCCATGCCTCATGTTCTCTGTGCTGTGAGATTATGATACTTTATGGGATTATGATACCGTACAGGATTATTATAAGGACTTAAATGAGATGAACCATGTAAAATGTTTAGCCTATTACCTGGAACACAGTAAAGATTTAATAAATATTACTATTGTCCTTGCTTTTGGGAGCAAATGCCTGTCTTTTTCTATTGGATTTGAGACTGCTATATTCCCAGGAGACCCCTCTATCTCCCCCACCCACATACCCTTCTGCTGGCCTGCCTTTTCAAGAGACAAAGCAGAATTAAGACCCTTTTGTCTCAGTGACATCATTCTGAAACCCTTCCTCCCACCAATGTCCAAGGGAGCAAATAGCAGCAGGGAGGAGGGGAGTCCTTAGCGCTTGGTCCCAGTTTTCCTGTTTTGTTCTGGGCCCACATTATTGCCTGTTGGACTATAGTTCAAAGCCTGTTCTTTTATAATCATAATAATACCTTGTCTTAATGTAGCCAGTATGCTCTGAGGAATTCAAAGGGTTTTGCTAGATCTGTTTTCCAGGCCTTGTGATCTTGAGGGAAATGCTCTCCCACCTTTGCAATGGAAATGAAGACAGTTACAAGATGAGATGTTGCATTTATGAGAGTTTACCATGTGCAAGGCTCAGGCCTAAGTACTTTATGTGTTCCCTGATTTAATCCTCACCACAGGTCTGCGAGCTGACCCGTTACTATTCTCAATTTTCAGAGGAAGAAACTGAGGCCAAGAGACCTGGCCCGACAAAAAGGTCGCACCATGGCTAAGTTAGGGAAAGAAACCTCAGCCTGGTGATCTCTGAGCCCAGGTCTTCCTGTGGAGTAGGGCTATGAGAAAGAATGGGGATTCCCTGGTCTGACTCAGGGGAACCGCATTCTCTTCTTTAAAGGAGTGTTTTCGAAGAAGTTGGGGGGGAGGTTTTAGGATCTTAGGAGCATTTTTTTTTTATTATTATTGAAGATGGGATAATTGAAGTCCAAAAAGGTTAAGAAATTTTCTCAGGTAAAGATGCACATGCTGAATGAGCACAAGCAGTAGGGTCAAACCCATGACCCTGCCTCCACCTCAGGTCCTCACTTGTCCTGCTTTGGCACCAGAGTCTCCCGAGTGGCACTGTGGACTCTTAGGACCTTCATCTTCTCTTCCCTTCCAGGCCTTTTAAACTTAGAGAAGCTGCTCCGGCAATTCCTTATCTCCAAGGACACACTCTCAGTCCGGATGCTGGATGACACCCGGGACCCAACCCCACTTCTCAAAGAGATTCGAGATGACAAGACAGCCACCATCATTATCCATGCCAACGCCTCCATGTCCCACACCATCCTCCTGAAGGTGGGAGCCAGGCTGCGGGTGTTGCTGGTGGGCATGAAACATCTTTCTCCCTTCCTCTGAGATTACACTCTGCTCCCTTTTGCCTTGGGTGTCTGTCCTCTTGGGCCATTATGGCTGAAGGCGTGCTGAGCTGGACCTGTGAACCCTGACAAACCTCTGTGTGCTTCAGTTTCAATGGGCAGCTCCTGAAAGCTGAAAGTAGAAAGCAGGATGATGATACCATAAAAATATTTAACTCCTGGTGCAGCAGGGCAGCCACAAACAGACACTGGCTAAACCTAGACCCTGCCAAGAGATCTGTGGTGAAATCCATGGGTTCCTAGGAGGGTCCAGGTTGGTGGGGGTGGTATATTGGGGTGGCTAGAGGGGGAGGCCATTTGTCAAACAGTATAGAATTATTTCCATTTTTGGACAACCAGGGCAATCACATCTGTGTGTACTACTAAATATTAGCCCTGTATGTAATACTTTTACATGTACCACAAAGTGCTGCCATGTAATTTCCCAATGTAATCCTCTCAGTGACTACATGAGGTAGATATAATGTCTCCACTTGACAGATGAAAAAACTGAAACTCTGGGAGATTAACATCTCTTTGTTCAAGGCCCAACCCTCTGACAGCAAAGAGGGTAGTCTCTCATACCCCCTTCCCCGATAATATAGAGGGAAGAGTGTTAGCCACTGAATCAGAACATACATGCATGGAAACTGGACCTCTGTGAAGCATATCCAAGAGATACAGAGACAGACAGAGAGAGAGAGAGAGGTCAGGTTCCTGGGCACTCACCCTGAACAAACAGCTGGGCAACCTTGCAGTCACCCGTGCCGCACCATTCCTGGGCTGGTGGCTGCACTAGGCATGCAACCCCAGACAGAAAGGACCCTGCTTTCAAGCTCTTCCATGGCTTGCAGCAGCTCCCTTAGTCTCTTCAGGAGCATTGGCCTCTTCTAATTTCATTTTAATTTACGTTTAAAAGCAACCTGCATTTTTCCACTGGGAGAGCGAGATTCCGCCAAGCTGTGAGGAGCCAGGCACTCCGATGACTTTCTCTTCCTCTCCTTCCCTCCCTCTCTCCTAACCTTCCCTCCCCAGATAGTTTTTGTCTCAGAGTTAGTAAGAGATTTGAATGAATTCTCTGAGTACTGAAGTCTGTCCCTTCAGTCTGTTGCTGTAGTAATTTTCCATAGCTCCAGACCCATGTCTGTCTGTGTGCATAGACCCAACTCACATACACACACAGAATTTTTCTCTTTCATTTCGTTTTCTTTTCTTCTCTTATATCTAGGGTTAGAATCAAGGAAGTCACAAGTTTCAGGACATGAGAAATACATGCTGAGGAATTCTCAGGAAGGGTGAGGAGTAGGAGGAGTACTCCCCCAGGCCCCTTGTGGTCGCAGAGCCTGTCTGAACAGCACCCAGGTGGAAGTCTTTTAGGGGCAGCCCTTGCACAAGAGTATTTCATTGTTCTCTAGGATATACAATTGGTTTCTCTCTCTCTCTCTCTCTCTCTCTCTCTCTCTCTCTCTCTCTCTCTCTGTCTCTGTCTCTGTTTCTTTCTCTCTTTTTCTCTCTCCCTTTTGTCTTGTTTATTGTTGAAACTTTGGAAAGTACAAAAAAGCCCACAGAAGAAAGTAAAAATTATTCATAATCCCATCACATGGAGACAACCACTACTAAATTTTGATGTCTATTTCTTTCTACCTTCATAGTCTCGTTTTTTACTTTTCCAAAATGATTATCACCCTGCAATACTCTTAATGCTTTTTTTACTTAATTATATAACATGCATTTTTTCCAATGTCAATACATATTTTTCCACAAATTTTTTTAATAGCTGCATCATTTCCTATCATATAATGTATCATTTAGCTATTCCTTTATTGTTGGAGATACAGGTTATTTTTAATCTTTTGCTATAATAAGTATGCTGGGGTACCCATCTTTCTTTGTATATAAATCTTTATGCCCATTTATGAATATTTTCCTAGCATAAATTTCTGAAGTAGAATTACTAAGTAAAAGCTACGCAGGTTTGAAGGATTTTGATATGATTTGCCATACTGGCTTTTAGAAAAGCCATAACAATTTACACTCCCACCAGGAACATATTGATGTCTAATGCACCCTTGCCAATACAAGGTATTAAAAACACTTTTAATTTTTAATTTTTTTTTTTTTTATGGCTGGCTGTGCTTTTAAAGAAAACTCAGCCTGTAATGATCATTATTAGAAATAGATATGCTGGGTGGCAAGTGGCAGGCTTCCCTGAGACCAATTACCAGCCTCACCTCTTGTGGCTTTGGAACCAAACTGATCAATAATGACCAGTGAGGCTTCTGGAAACATTGTTCCCTTTGTCCACATTTGACTTCCTAGTGGCCCCAGGCAGGGAGACCCGCATCAGGCCTGGACTTAACCCCATGCTTCCCTGAGGCTCTATGTTCCTCTTTCATGGGGATTACAGCCCAGACGTGACAAGCCTCAGGAAGGATGGATTCTGTGTGGAAAGCAGTATGAGCAGAGAGCACACAAAACTTCTGGATACTTTGTGATCATGCGTGAGCCTGGCTCTGGAGCTTGGCGGTATTCTGCTGTCTCTCTATTTCAAGAGGATTTGCAGAATCATCTCCTACTTTATTGAGTGGCTATTACAGCAATGACTACCATGTTTATCCAGAATTCAGGTCTTAAAAATTAAGAATCTTTTGTCTTTTATCTTTAGGGCATCAGATTTTACAGAATGAGTTTGAACCACTTGATAATGCCTTCTTTCAGCCCCCTGCCCCCAGCCCATTCCTGTAATCAGGGGGCTCCCATTAACCTAGGCAGTGGTGAGAGGAAACGGCACTTTCTATGGACAATGTCAGTGTGCGGGGGATGGGATGGGGTGGGCATCCTCCTAGGAAAGGAGGAGGAAATGTAGCTTTGCTGGAGGAAGAAGGAGCCTCACGTAGGAGGCCTTGAGCTCCAATGTGACCCCAGCATCAGTTTCCCATTTGAATGGTGGTGATAGAGCTACCCTACCTTGTTCTTACAGGAGACTGGGAGGGTTCCTGTAGAAATACTCACAAAGTTATTGGAATTCCTTGGGAGGTAAACACTATGTAAGGAAAATGTGATTATTCCTGATCTTGTTTTTCCTCCCATACACCTCACAAGTCATGACAAAAATTGTTTCACAGTATTTCATTGCTGCAGCATACATTTTGAAAATCTAACTTTCAGGAGGAATTAGGGCCCCAGAGAGAGCTGGGCTCATTATTAACCTAATCTGCTTGTCGGTTTCTACATCACCTGTCACACTCATAGCCAGGCACACTGATGGGGGATGTCCATTAGGGGTATTTATGATGACTGCAAAGATCAGACTAAAGGGAGGCTTTTCTGAAGTAGCATTTTTTAACTGTGGGATGATAACACATTGGTGTGATGTGATCAAGAGTAAGGCACGTCAGAAGCAACTTGTTCCTTACTACTAATAAATAATCAAAGTTAACAAATGATTCACTTGTTTTCTACATGACTATATATTCTAGAATACTCATGGGTCCTGCTTATCAGCATTCTGATAGGGGTGGAGTAAATTTGGGAACTGCCTACAACCCACAGACTCTCCTACATGAGACGTGGCCCCTGAGAGAGTTGTGTCAGTGTTTCCAACAATATCACAGTCCTCCAAGGGAGTACAGTTAAAAGCACTGAAATTAGGATTCCTGGCTTTAACTTAATCTTTTCAACTTATGATATGTGTGATCTATAGAGCCTTTTGGTATTTCAATTTTCTCAACTGTCAAATGGTTGGCAGCTTGGAGGAGGAATAATTAGTGCCTACCTCATTGAGTTAATCCAAGTAAAATGCTTTCTAGGGCTCAACAAGTACTAAATAGTAGGTAAATGTTAGCTGTTGTTATTGTTAATAGTTGTGGAGATAATTGTTGTAATCTGGTTTATTATTTGCTTCATTTCCTTTAAAGTCATTTTGGTTTCTATGGTATATGGTTATATTCATGAGAATATGTTATACATGAGAATATTAGCTACAGTGAATGTCACTGCCGGGGTGGGGAGCAGGATGGAGATTAGAGACTTTATTTTAGATGCCAGTGTTTCTGTTCCATTCTCCAAGGTCAAGGGCAAGGTAAACCATTCAAGATGTTCTACTTTGCCTGCAGCCCAAAGGTAGTAAGCCAGACAAATGACAGACAAATGAATGGAACCCTCACCACTCATTTACTTCCAATGAATGGATTTTTATTTTCCTCTCTAATATCCCTTTTTTTAATTTTGCAGGCAGCTGAACTAGGAATGGTGTCAGCCTATTACACATACATCTTCACTAATCTGGTAAGACATTTGCACAGCTTACCTCCATGGCAGAGTATCATTAATTAGAGTCAGTAGGGTGTGACAGAATGAAGCCCGGGAGATGGAAATAGGGAAAATAAAAGCAGAGGCCAGCAAGAGAGGAAGTGTGTTGAGAGCCACTGGGATTCTCATCCCAATAATTCTTAGCCTTGAAAGAGTGGGAATTTGGGAAGTCTAATTCTCCAAATGCCACCAGCTACACAGCACTGTTCCTTTGACAGATAAGTCTCCTCTGTTCAGTTATTGACCTACTATCTTTGCATTGCCAGATCCATATGCTGACTCAGAATTAGGATAGCTAGGGCACAAAAAGTACATGGATCTTATAGTGTTATGACTGGATGCACCTTCCAAGACCATCTCTGCCAAATCCCCTTATTCTGCAGATGAGAAAAGAAGTCTGTAGAAATTATATTGTGTCGAATTGGAGAACTAGCTTTGCTACCTACCAACTTGTGCCCTCCAACAAGTACTGAGCCTTGGTTTCCTTATCTATAAAACAAGGATAAGAACAGCTACATCATGGTGTTGTTATAATTTTGAAGTGATGTAATTTAATCTACATGGAAATATTTTGAAATTGTAAATCAGTAGGAAATATGAAAGATCGTTATGAAGTATAGACACACTCAATTAGAGAGTAAAAAGAACCTCAGAGAACAAATTTTTAAAAGAATATTATGACTTTTTCAATTTTGAAGTAAAAGAGCCACAGGAAGTTGCAAAGATAATAATAAAGAAGTATCATGTACCCTTCACCCAGTTTCTTCTATGGATTACATCTTACACAATTCCAGTACAATATCAAAATCAGGATATTAAAATAGCAAATCTCTCAAAATGTGTTACCCTCACTGCAGTCAAGACACAAAACTATTTTATCACCATAAAGTCCTCCTTCATTATTCTATTTTACAGTCTCACCACCACCCTCTCCTTCACCACCCCTAACCTCTGGCAATTGCTAATCTCTTCTCTATTTATATAATTTTCTAACTTTAAGAATGTTATGTAAGTAGGATCACCCCATATATGACCTCTCGAGATTAACTTTTTTTTTATGCCCAGCATAATAATGCCCTTGAGAATCATCTAAATTGTTATATGAATTAAGTTTCTTCCTGAGTTGTATATCTTGGTGTGGATATACCACAGTTTGTTTAACCGTCCACTTATTGAGAGACATTTTGATTGTTTCTAGTTTCTGCCTATTACAAATAGACACTTTATTAACAATCATTCAGAGAGGAAATTTATTTTATTTCATAAATTCATGAGCTATCATGCTCACTTTCATAGCCCCTTCATCTAGATGTGCTTTTGATGTAACAGGCACTGGCCCAAGTATTAGGGATTAAAATGGGAATAAGAAACTAAGCTTGCCTTGGAAAAACTCAAAGTACCTATTCTAGTGCAAAGTGGTAAATTTTATTAGATGTGTATACAAAATGCTCTAGACCCTAAAGCAAGAGCCACTTGCTCAACCTAGGGCAGGCAGGAAATGATTCACTGAAGAGGAAGACCCCCAAAGAAGAGGCTTTTAAGCTACACCCTGAAAGACAGATAGGGTTTTGTTTTTGTTTTTGTTTTTATTTTTTTAGATAAAGAGAGAAAAGAAGAACATTCTGGGATAAGGAACAGCATATCCACATAATTGGAGTTGTGAAAGTACATGCCATATCCAGGAAACAGTGAGTCATTTCTAACATATGGACTGCTCCAGGAATGGCATGTCAGTTAATTATTATTAATTGATCTAACTAAATCTGTTTGTGAAAGTAACCTATTTAGAAGATTTAAGGCAGATATCAGTGTTAGCAAGCAGAATCCAAACTCACAGATTTGACTCTTAAATCTTAAAATGAAAAAGTTTGCCTAAAAGTTAAGACTTTCTTGGTCAACATATGTGATAGGATAATGTAGAAGATTGTTCAGTGTCCTTCCCTGGATTCAGCGGCCATGTCTCCTGAAATTTGCTGTGAGGTCAAGAATATGCCTTCCCAAAGAGGCAGAATGAGACTCTGTGATCTCTGTTCTTTTCCAGATGTAGGTTTCTGTGAATGCCCCTTTTGGAGGGCTGCTGTGGAATTGTTAACACTGAAGCACCTTGTAGGCCTTTGCTTTCAGAGATGAAAACCCCTTTGAAAAATTCAGGGTAACCTCTTTTCTGGTATAAAGATTCCCTCCTCAGCTGGCTTGTGAGAGTCATTTAGCTGTCACTTAGTTTGCCACCATGAAAAAACTGCCTGCTCCATTGTTGGAACTTTTTAATTGAAGTTTAGCCACATATAAAAGACCACACAAATCGTATGTCACAGCCCAATGAGTGAGCACACCTGTATGAGCAGCACCCAGATCCAGCACCCCAGAAGTCCCCCTCATGTCCTCTCCCAGGCACTGCTCCTCAAAATGTAAAACACTGGGCACATTTTTCCTTGTTTATCTTTTTCTATCTAACATGGCTGCTGTAAATCAGAGCGTTAACATGTGAAAGGAAGAAAAAATTAGACTCTTCCCAGAGCAATGTGAAAGTATTTACTTAAAGTGAGGAGTCATTTGGGGGAGCACCTGACAAGCTGGTAGAAGAATAAAGAGAGATTAAAGTACAGTTGTGTTCATTTTAGAGCCTGGGAAGGAGAGGGAAGGAGAGGGGAAAGTCAGTCCAAGGGCTGCCTGCCTGTGCCCGTCTGCCAGGGATGCTCCCCACATAAAGAAGCCATTGCGGAAGAAACTGGGCAGCAAGAAGTCACAAGGGTGACCGAGCAGATGGAAGGAGACCAATCATTTGGAATATGTGTTCTCTGGATTGTAACTAGAATAAGGGGAAGTTGCTTGGCTTAAAGATTTTTAAGAAGATAGCATCGGTGAACACATTGTGTACTATCCATTCCTCTTAGAAATGATAATGATGATCATGATGATTTGTCTAGTGGAAAAAGCACTAGCCTGTGAAGTTAGGAGACCTAGGTCAGGTCCCCACTCTGCCCTATACTTGCCGTGTGATGCAGGGAGGGTCATGACGACTATCTGAGCCCCAGTCTTCTCATTTGTAAAATGAGTATAATAAATCATATGAGATTGTTGCGAGGATAAATAGGAATGCATTATAAGTTGCAAAGTACTACATGTTTGTAAGGCACTGTCTTTATTTTTTATTAACAACACTGTGATATTTTCAGTTTTCAAAGAGCCTTTCTCCTTTTCGGTGAACACAGACTAGATGAACTCTAGGAGCATGTCCCAGTCAGAGTTCTTGGAACCTGAAATTAACAAGATTCACAAATTTGTAAGTTTGAAAGAGGGAATCAGAAAAGTAACTGCAGGAATGATGACAGATGAATAATAGTCAAGAAAACAGAAGTGTCATAGCAAAAATTGGTCAGTGAGAGAATACTCTGGAAGCCTCTCATTAGTGCTTTGGCTTTCTAGAAGGGACAAACTTTTATTAGTAATAAAGAAACTATTTTAAAGTTTATTCTTTCTGCCCAGCTATAGTTAGAGTCTTGGCAGAGTGGACAAGCTTTATGCAGAGGGTAATGAGTTATCCTCTGTACTTCTCCAGTCCACCCTCCCCCTCCCCCATACAGATGCCACCTGGACTTTAATTTTTACTTATTCCTTCTCTGAATTCCTTAGGGACTCCCATCATGTGCCATCTCCCTAAATTCTGCCACAGTGATGCAGCAGCTCCTCAGATTAGCTTTTTGAAATCCTGTACAGTGAGCCAGAAAGGCACAGTCTTTGGTATTAGGTAGATAAAACAGAATTCTAGTTTGGCTACCAGCTGTGCGGCCCTGTGCAAGTTACTTAACCTCTCTGAGCCTTAGCAACCTCATCTGTAAGTGAACACTAAAAATACCTGCCTCAGGAGACAATATCCTGAGGCAATATAGGTGAGATATTCTTAAATAATACCTTGTCATACCTTAAGAAGGTATTCTTAAAATAATACCTTCCCCGTACTAAACTTGTGTTGTGAGTCAGCTGCTGTGTGGATATTATCTCCTGAGGCAGGTATTGTTAGTGTTCACTTACAGATGAGATTGCTGAGGCTTTGAAATGGGGATAAAACAGTGCTTTTTGCTGAGATTTAAATGAGAAAATAACTGGGAAACTCTTATTATAGGGCTTTGCAGGCAGAAGGTATTCAATAAATGTCAACTATCATTATTATTCTATTACTCAGCAACTTGTATTGCTTCTACTTTTTGGCTATTGTGAATAGTGCTACCGTGAACATAGGTGTACAAATATCTGTTCGAGTCCCTGCTTTCGATCCTTTGGGGTATATACCTAGAAGACGAATTGCTGGATCATATTATAATTCTATGTATAATTTTCAAGAAATGGCCAAACTGTTTTCTAGCTGTACCATTTTTATTCTCACCAATAATGTATGAGGGATTGAGTTTCTCCACATCCTCACCAATTATTTTTTTTCTCCACATCTCCACGTCCTCTACAATTCTCCACATCCTCACTTGTTATTTTTTGTCTTTATGATAATAGTCATCTTAATAGGTATGAAGTATTCAGATGTGTTTTTTTATTTCTACTTGGAGTTTGCCAGATGAAAGAAGCAAGACTACATGGCTAAATTTGAGAGTCCTGATTAATAAGCTTTATAGTGAGAGAAAGAATCCAATACATAAGAATCCAGGCCTTTAGTCAGTCTGATCTGGTGAAAATCGCCAGTTCAAGAGCTTACTAGTTATGTGCCCCTGAAGCTCTTGGAGGTTTCAATTTATTTATATGTAAAATATAAATAGTAAAATTTATCTCTAGAATCTTGGTAATATTAAAAAAATAGCTATTGATAATGCTTTGTATCTAGTAAGTAATGCCAACTACTATAACAAATAAATCTCATGGCTTCACACAGTAGAAATATATTCCGAACTCAATGAAGTCCCAAAAGAGAATACTTGATCAGTGGGCACCCTTCCATAACATCATGTGGGGGCCCAGGCTTCTTCTAGCTTATGTGTCCTCTGAGAAACCAGGAATGGGAGGAAAATAGAGGATCAGATACAGGTAGGTTTTATAGGCATGGCCTGGAAGTGGCACATAGTATTTCTCCTAATTAATTCCATTGACTAGAACTCAGTCACATGCCTACATCTACCTGTAAGGGAGATTCAGAAATGTTATCTACTGTATGTTTAGGGACAAGAGGAAATGGGTGTAATGATCAGCTAACTATCTGCCATATTTTTAAATTATTAATCATCATCACACATTTTTCTCATGTATACTGAAAAAGCAATTAGCACCCTAGGCTCTGGCATGTTGGTTTGGAAGATAATTGATCCTATACATAGAAATTAGCAGTTTATTGTAGAGGTGTCAGCTCCCTTATAACTAAAAGAGTCTGCTCCTGGAATTTTTTTATCCAGGTGGGCTGCTGGCCTGACAGTCCTGTCTGATGTTTCCAGGTGAGGCATGACAGGACAGTTATTGATTCACTACATTTGTCCCACTCCTGTTTGAAAGGAGTCTCTGTACTCTAGTTAGCTTCTGGGTTTGGCTGGGGAAACTGTTCTGCAAGACTGGTGAAAGTTTAGATAAAGGAAGTGAAGAATTAAGGGCCTTTGGGCATAGTGGAGATGCCATCTGAAGATCAGGGGTGCAGGGGGAAGTGCAATTCGAGCTAAAAATCTGGAAGGATTATCCAGCTACTAATAAATCCAGGGAGATTCTCAAACACTGTCTAATAGAAAAGATAAAATCATCCTAATCTATGTCAACACAGATGGGCCCTGTGCTAAAGGAGGAAGCTGCCACCTTGATGGGGAGAAGTTTAGAGATTTAAGGATAATGGTAAAAAATCATGATATGTCAATGTAAAGCAGGAAATAATTGGGCACTAGAAGCAGGGGCTGTGTGGTCTGTGGGCCACCTGGGCATTGCACGTGTCATGGCTAACTGGATGCCATGCCAGACAGGGTCAGAGCTTCATGCTTTTGGCACCCCTACCATGCTGGAAGGCAGGCTGCCATTTGTGCCATTCAGGCAGCAGGCACTTCAGAGTTTTTCCCTTAGGGAATCTAGGGAGAAGGGGTCAAGTGCTGGTGTCAAAAGGCTGGGGAAAGGGTTATACCAGCAGGAGGCCTATTCAAACAGAGAACAGAAAGTGAAACAGCTGTGCCTCCTAGTTACAACGCTGCCACTAACTTGCTGTGTGACATAGTAGTAATGATAGTTGTTATTTATTTATTGAATACTTTCTACATGCTTCTCTGTTATTTTCTCATTTAACCTCACAACTCAAGCAGAAGGCATTGTTTCATCCCTGTTTTAAATATGAGCAAATTGAGGCTCATAAAGTTTTAATACCTTTTTCAAGGTAGTGATACCAGATAATGAAATCCAGGTAATTAGCTCTTATCCAGGCAAGCCATTTCTCCTCATGGGGTTTCAGTTTCTTCATTTTAAAATTATGAGGTTGTATTTGGTGAACCTGAGGGTCTTTTTAGTACTAGACTTGTTCAATCCTACACACTATTGGAGGCATTTTGATTCACAGCACCCTCAGGTTGGCATTCCAAAGGAAAAGGACCCATTGGATTGGAGAACCCATGTGGCCCATGGAAGCAATTTCTGTTTAGCTAAAAGCTGTTTAGATTCCCAAATTGTAGCCAGGTCTCAGTGAGTCCTGCAGAAATAACTCTTCTATGCCCCAGTCTCTATCTGATTTTGGCAGAACGGATATAGGCAACCATTTTTTTCTCATCTGGGTTCATGCTATTATCAAGCAGACCAAGACTATGTTTATTTTTCTAAATATTTACCAGAGAGGTTAACCATAAGTAATTGAAATTGCTAAAATTATTACAGAAAGGTGAGTTGAGGCAGACAGGGAGGGAAGGAATTGATTCCAGAGAAAGTGAGCATGCTCATCATCCAGCTTCTTTTCCTTCTTTTGGCAAGCCAGCTCTACTTATCTTTCAGGTCTTTCTTAAATGCCACTTCTTCAAGGAAGTCTCCCCTGACACCCCCCAGGTGGAGTCCACTGTTACACTCTCCGTGTTCTGTATTTTGTAGCATTCGTTCATCCCAGTGGGAATTCCTTTTATATCTGACCCCTCCACCAGACTTTGAGCTTCATAAAGGCAAATTATCATTGTAACTCCAGTGGCCTACTGGCACATTGTGGGTGCTCAATAAGTATATTTGAGAGAAAGAATGGGGCACTTCATAACATTATAAGTTTTTGGACGAGGAGGGCTGGCCAGGTGAGATAGCTCACCTCCTTTTATCCAACAGGAATTCAGCTTGTGCCCACTAAGCACTTAAGCACAAAAGTCTGCAACTCAGCCAGAAGGACCACACAGTTACTGCTCAGCCTAGAATGCCCTTCTTTTACTTTGCACTGAATAGATTTAAAATTAACGGTGTGCAAGACCATGAAGGGTAGCTTAGTTCAGCATCCAAGAGACAGGGTTTCAGGGGGTTCTGATAAGTGAGGGCAGTGTCAAAACCTAAAGCACAGGGTTGGCACCAAGAACAACCACTGAGGTAGGAAGAGGCAGAAAAGTGCAAGGACAGTCTGATTATGCTGAGTGGCACAACTGTGATGTCTGTCACCTGGGGCTGCTTCCTCGACTTTTCACACTTTGCTTGAGTTGACCTTAGTCAAATGGCCTCTTCAGGCCGGTATCTGGCACCTAACTCATGGGGCCAGAACCCAAAGGGCTTTGAAACAAAAACATCTCCTTCAGGTCTTTAAGGTCATTGTGAAATTGTCTTATGCCTTTCACTGTCCCCATACCTTGGCACATGAGGCGGGGTGAGCCTCATGACTGTGCTGACACAGGATTAAGACATGATTTGATGGAGGCAGCCAGGGTCTCGGATCAGAGAATATTCAATTTTGAATCTGCACCTGACATGTATTAGAGGTAAATGTGGCACATTACTTAATCTATTGGAGTCTTAGTTTTCCTTTTTGTAAAATGGAATAATAATTTTTACATCATTTTGTGAAGAACATGGGAAGTTTCTAAACCTTTCTAGTTTAGAAACTTTTCACTAAGGATTCTAATAAACATTATTTCTCTTCCCTCCCTTCTTTCTCACTCTCATGTTGAGTATTTTCATCCTTAGACTTTGGTTTTCTGATTTACTGCTTCTAGCTTTCTAAAACTCTAAAGCTATAAACAGGAAGATTTCAAAATTGGCCTCTCACTTGGTTGGAACTATAGTTTCCAGGGTACTTGAGCCTCTTTAATAATTTGCAGTCATTTACTGAAAGCACACCACACACACACACACACACACACACACACACACACACACCTACATACAAACATTTATTTTAGCCAATAACTACAATCCAGCAGTCAGATAACTTTCTAGTGCTAGAGCAATTGATTCTAAAGTGTAGTTTATTATAAAATTTTAAAGATTATCCACATATTTCACCTATATTGAGCCTTTTAGGAGAACCACTTTGTATAATACAGTACACTTTGTTGAATAAATATGTTTTTAGTGAAACTAGGAAAAAGTAATAGAGCGAAAGCTCCCCATGTGTCATTCTGGGCTTCCAAGGTACCACCCACACCAAATGCACACCCTGAGACGTGGCAGATCTGGATGTACATGGGTATAGCCACATCTTAAGGAGAAGCCATTACTCCATAATTATGCTCTCTGGCAGCTAAGCCTCCTGTACCTGTTCTCTGAACTTGACCATAGGTAGAGAGGGTATTAGTAGGAAAGAGAAAGGGCAGGAAAAATTGGAGGGAGATGCAGGAAGCATTGACTGAAGAATTAGTCTTTGCATTCGCATCGGTGGAAACTGTGACTGACAGCTGGAAGCTCCTTGGCCCAAGTTATAAGATTATAAAATAATTAGACATGATTAAGCAACTACCTATGGAAAATGCTAAAATAAACTACCCTTATTCAGCAAACACTTATTACTTGCCTACTGTGTGCTGGGGAATACAAGTAGTGGTATGATGTGGTTTAAAGAACTCTCAGTTTGTAAATAGGAGGTGCAGAAGCCTAGAAGAGGGAGGATTTAGTGCTTTTTGGGAGCTTAGAGAAAGGTTTATGGATATGGTTTCCTTTGAATGGTTTACTGAAGAACGATTATAAATGAGAATAGAGAGTGACATGTGGGCAGAGGTAAATTATACACCTGAGAAAGGACATGGTGCCTGCTGTGACTGGTGCAAGAGGGTACAATGGAGAGAGGGGGAAGTCAGAGCCAGTTAAAGATAATTCCAGTCAGATAACACCCCATCGGTCCTGAAAAGCTGTCAGACATTTTCAGCATTAGAGTGGACATTGGCAGGACCAAGCCTTTTCTCCTCTGGGGATAAACTGGAGGCTCTTCATAGACCTTTGAACTCTGAAGTTCTATTGATTTCACAGATTGGATGAATATATAATAAATGACTGGATGAATTCTCCTAGGAAGTTTGTTTTCCACATAAAGTAGGTGACTTTCCTCTTCATGTTTTTTCAGTGTGCTTGTCTAAGTTGTTTATCCTTCTAGTGCCGTGAACTGTCCAGGTTTCTTAGGTAGGGCAGCACTCCTATCTTATGAGCTGTCTGGACTTCTCTCTCCCCATTGCCTAGAAGCACTGTTCTGTGACCCATGAAGAACCCACCTCAGAGCTTCGATGGAAGATGGTCCTCCCCAGTCTCAAGATCCAGTTTGTGCCAAGATGTTAATGGCTGATGACAGTGTTGAATTTTGAGGGATTTTTGAGAGCACCTAACTAAATCTTGTCATTTTATAGTTTAGTAAAAGTAACTTAAGAGGGAAAGTAACTTGCCTAAGCTTCCACAGTGAGTCATGAATGGAGGAAGGGGGTCTCCTGATCCACAATCCACAGTCACTGGATAACATTAATTGAGCACTTACGGTGTCATGGATGCAACAATGAATAAAGTCATATCTTTGTGGAGGTCAGACTAGAGGGAAAGACAAATCCAAGCACATCAGTGGATTAAAGTGATGTAGATAGCCATAGGATTATTATGGGTCCACCAGGAAGTTGCCTCTGGCTCATAGAAAGCTTCCTGGAGAAGGCCACAGCCAGTGGGCCTTAAAGAATTAGTAAGAGTTAACCAAGGGGAGAAGGAAATGGGTGGGACATTCTAAGTGAAGGATACACATAGTATGATGCCTTAGACGACATAGGATTTGAGGAAGTAGATAGTATGGGAAATCATGGAGTTGGTGAGGAAGGTATTTTGAAGGGGAGAGGACCTTTCAGAGTCTTCACGTTATTCCATACAGGCAGCCAACTGCCAACTTTTCTGTTCTGTGTAAACAGGTGTAGAGGGAAGGTGGAGTCCCAAGTGGACCTGAATTAACACCCTGAGCATGGTGGTAGCTTATCACAAATGCCTGAGACACTCCAATTCACTTGGATAGCTGTTGACAATCATCCCCCTTCAAGGTGATAGGCACCACTGATCTAAAGAGAGAATCCAAGTTGGGGCTTTCCTAGGGAAGAACAGGGAGATTTGACCAGTTTATGTATGCAGTGGCACTGATATACTCTTGGTGTTAGCTACTCATTAGTATCTGATAGGCAAACTCCATTCTGCCAACCCAGGACTCTGCTCCACCCCTTATTACGAAGCAGGCTCAGACTGAACTGGTGGACTGGCCCCTTCTCTGCTATACTACTACCAGTAGGGCCTTCCAACCCTGAGACCTGAGGAAGGAGAAACTCTTCTTGGAGAAGAAATATGGCAGGGAGCTGTGGGCCCTTAGTGGGAGAGGTAGAAGACATAGTTAGCACAAGTATAAATCCAGCTCTAAGATGCTAGGTGGTGTAAATTAACTTCAGCTGGGTTTCAAAATTTTCCCTTGACCTCCCAGTTTACATTCTTATCAAACTGATTTTTATTGCTTTTCTGTGCTGTATTAGTTTTCTATTGCTTTGTAACAAATTACTACAAATTAAGCGGGTAAAAGCAACACCAGTTATTATGTCACAGTTCTGTAGGTCAGAAGTCCAGCACGGCATAGCTGCGCTTTCTGCTCAGGTTGAAATCCAGGTGTCGACTGGCTGTGTCAGGAGCTCAGGGACCTCTTCTGGACTCATTTCTATTGGCAGAATTCACATCTTCACAATTATAGAACTGAAATCTCTGTTTTTTATCTAGTTCTTGACTAGGGACTGCTGTAAACATTTGCAGACCACTCTCAGATCCTTGCCCAGGACCCCTCCTTCTTCTTTATCTGACTTCATTCCTGCCCATGATCATCCCATGATTTCTCCATCTCATCAACAGAGACCCTCCCTCTAGATGAGCTCTTTTCACACTTTCAATCTCTTTAACTTTCTTTTCTGCAACCAGCTACAGAAAACCACTTTTAAAGGGCTTATGAGCTGAGGTCAGGCCCACTTGAATCATCTCTCTCTTTTAAAGTCAACTGTGCCATATAGCATGACCTAGTCACAAAGCAAAATTCATCATAGTTACAGTCCTGGGATTTTTTGGGAGGAGTCTTGAGGCTCATGTTAGGACCGTGTAAATTAGTTTATTTATCTCACCCCCCAACACTAGTCACCTGGTGAAAGAATAAACAATGAGAGATCTAGCCAGAGAACCAGGGAAAAGGCACTGGAGACCCTTGGGGCAGGCAATTGTACATGCCCTAATAATTTAGGTAATTAGGTTCTCTCTGCTGACCCCCTGCAAGGTGCACCCTGAGGGTTCTGTTGGAGGTCTGTAAACAAGGCCCTGAGGTGAGATTGAGAGCCAGAGCAAAGAAGGACACTGAGGCCACCTGGGATTGCTGTAACCACAGAGACTCCTGGCCTGAGAAATTTGGGTCCTGCTAAGTAGAGTGTTTTATATGTAATGAATATCTAAAAAGCATAGAGAAATAGAATGAAAGCCATCATGGCAAATTGTATTACTATTACGCTTTAAGTGCTATTATATTATAAGCATCAATAGGAGTAGCAAGTGCTGTTATCATTAGGTAATCCACCATTTCTGTCCCCAGCATCAAGTTTCAGTCAGTGTCAAAGTCATCAATAGTTTAATTCATCACCATCTGAATCTTCCCCATCCTTGTATTTGTAGTGCTGACAGTTCACATTCACAGCCCAGTGGTAAGCATGACACCTGCCCATCCTGCTGAAGCCTCTAGCTATAACCCACAAGGTGGATGCATGTCCTGTGAGTTTCAAAGCTGGATTTTTATCTTGGCTGAGAGTTAAGATCTTTATAAAACTATCCCTGATATCTCTCTTTTGTTTAAAAACCTGCAGTCACTCTGCATTATGCATTACACTAAGGATAAAATCCAAAGACTTAAAAACTTACTTCTGGGCTTTCCTCTGTGCCATTCCCCACCACCCCAACCACCCCAGCCGTACTGAGTGACTTGTAATTCCCTGAATTTGTTTCATGCTCTCCCTCCTCTGGTTCTGCACATTTTGATCTTTCTTTATCTGAGAGGCTACTCTTCTCACCTCTTTATCTGGCTGTTCCTGCTCATCTTCCAGACCTCAGATTGCAACCAGTTTAGGAAAGTCAACAGAAATTCTAATAAAAGGACCACCTTTGTCTGCCTTCCTAGCACTTGTACTTACCACTGTTTGGGATTAGCCTCCCACTTGCCTCTAAGAATAAGCACCTGAGGACAAGGATATCACTATGTTTCTAGTGCCTAGCATAATATGTGTCCTAGAGGAGATGCTTGTGATTTTTGTGAAATAAATGAGGCAACGAGAAAGGTATGATCAGAAATAGTTTTTGAGAGATCTGAAAAATCTCCTGTTATATCTATTCCCTCTTGCTGTGGGAAGCCATTTGAGAACTCGGTGGCTGGAGTCCTGGTCCTGCCTTAGTCACATACCTCCTGAGTGATCTTGAGGATGTGGGAGACAGTGAGATACCAGCCCCCGTGGAAGCCCATCATTTGATTCTGCTGCAGCAATGAGGGCAGGCCAAGGCTGCTGATTTACAGCGTCACTTATCTTCCTCAACAACCCCTTGTACCCCTGGTGAGATGGGTGGATACCTTGGTCTCTACATGCTTGAAGCTAATGAGTTGGGACCTGGAAAGAGAGTCTTAGCACCTGCTGGGTACACAGGAGGCCTAATTAGTGGATCCTGAGTACAAGGGAATCAGAGTCAAGGAATCAATGCCTGATAAAGGAAGCTGGGCTGCAGAAAAGCAGTAGTGCTCCCCAGCCTAAGGGAGAACAGAAGGTATACATCATTTCACAAGTAAGTTTGACCCACTGTGGTTTCAGCTTCACAGTAAATAACTACTTGTTTAGTCCTAGAATGGTCTAAATACAAAATGACGATAATCACAGCTGCTTGGGTAGAAGTGGGAGGGTTCTCCCACCTGGCCTCTGCCTTTCTCTTCCTGGGAGCAAATGATTGAAGTCTTTGTAAAGGTGGTCCCACCCCAGTGGTCATTTACAGGTCAACATTAGTTTATTTAATAAACACACACAGAACACTTTCTGAGACAGTTTCAAGGTAAGGTACAAGGAACAGAGCAATGAACAAGACAGAATACAGTTTTCTTTTGATGTTCTGTTTGTGGACTCACAATGGGATAGAAAAGCACAGAAGGGGCAGTTCCTGGGAGGAGTGTATTCAGATCAAGTTATCACCATAAGTACGAAACATGTAGGGAGAAGAATCTAGGGAAGCTGTAAGCCAGGAGGTTTAGGAACAAATCTCTCATTAAATCCACTGGCAGATATGAATTAGCCTTCCAGCTGCTACTTTCTTCAAGGACCTATTACACAAAAAGCATTCACCCAGCCTGCAGAGAACACGGCTTTGATGCAGATAAATAGACAGACAGGTAGCTGGAGGGAGGAAGAGGATGTAAGGGTACTCAGGATATGCTGGACTCCTGGTGGCTCCAGTACTTACATGAGAAAAGGTTAAGAGGACACTTGTGAGACAAGGGTCTGGGTATTAGCCTCTGCCATGCATTGGGTCCCAAGGTAAAATGAATGTGTATAGTTACAAAGAAGTGCTTTGGAAATTGAGGGGACCAGGCTGCCCATGAAGTGAGATCAGCCTGGCATGCCTCCCTTCTAAATTTATTTACTCAACAGTGTTGACTTCTTTCTCTATGATGTGAACCATGGTAGGTGCTGGTAGTGTAAATACATTGCCTTCAATAGCACCCAGTCTTCAGTAGATACCTTTGAACAAACTCATGTGATAAGATCAATAGGTAGACCTGTGAGGTAGCCCAACTGAGACAGTAGGCAATTATGCCTGGCTCGGGTGATGAAGAAGGTCAAGGTAAAGAATGAGCAGAGGAGTAGATGGGAATCATAGTATGAAGAGACATGTCTGTTCTTAGCTAAGGAGTTTGATGTTGTCCTCTGTTCAGTAAGGAGTATGGGAAGTAGAGAGATTCATGGTCAAATGTATAGTTTAGGAAGATCCCTCCAACAATAACATAAAATAGGAACCTGGAGTAATGCTAGACTGGAGGAGGGAAAACCAATTAGTTCATAGCCCAGGAACACGCTGGTAAAGAGCTGAATTGAGGTAAAGGGATGAGGATGGAGAGCAGGGGATAGATTCAAAAGATGTTAGAGAAGTAAAATGTTCTCCAGTGACAATGAATGAGTGCATGCATGCATGCATGACACAGGAAATATGAGAATAGACAAAGTGGAGGATGAGTTCCAAATTCTAGCCTGAATTACAGGTGGATAATTGTCATATTCACAGATAGGTGACCAAGAGAGGGAATCGGATTGGGGTAAAAAGATATGGAGTTCAAGTTTAAGAATGATATGATCTTAAGGATATTTTCATCATTCCAGCTTTATAATAATACTTTAAGAAATTGAAATTTTTTGGTATTCTCAGTATTTCTGGGGTGAGAACATTAAAAGTTGTCAGTCATTAAGAAGCTCAGGGAAGGTTACATGCATTTTTGTGTATACGGTGTCTCCTGGTGATCTAGCTCAATGCTGAGCACACAGAAAGAAGTAATGGAATTATAAGTGCTAATCATGTATGTCAAGTATCCAGATCTTAATACCACATCTGTCTTTAGGATAAGACACTTAACTCCTGGCACCTCAGTTTCTTCTTCCACCAAATGGGGCTGTGAATAAAACCTACCCTCTCCACTCTAGGTGTGCTCTTGAGGACCAAAAGTGATGTATGAGTGTCTCATAAGCTATGTACAGCCATGTTGAAGAAAGTTGTTAATATTATTACACTCAATAATAAATTAGTGTTTAATAAATGACTTGTGGGCTGACCTCTCTTCCCAGGCAGTGAGAGGCCAGAGCTAAGCAGGGAGCCAAGGGCATCAAAGGCTAAGTTTTGAGTGAAAGCAACTGAGAAGCAAGAGAGTGTTTGAAATACCTCTGTTAGGAGTAAGAACCATTCTGGAGTGAAGGGTCTGCAAGGAAGAACTTATGTTTTCAGTGATTTTTCTCCAGGCACTGGGACTACAACATGAACAAGAGAGCCCACAAGCCGTCAAGGAAGCATTGTGGCTCAAATGATGGTGACCATAAAGAGGTTTCGCTAGAGATGGCTAAGCCTCCTGAACAACTTTCAGAAGAAGTTGGCCAAATTCATGAAGCTGTATTTGACTGCCTACTTTCCTATGCATGTTAGCCACACGTCTTTCATTATACTGCATTTATTTCTAATTCCTCCCCACCTGCTTCACTCTGGTGCTTTCTCATATTTCTTCTCTGGGTTTTTTAATCTGAAAAGACATGAAGTGTGAAGCAAACCTCAGCACTCATGTTCTCAAGATCATTGTTTAGTTGCCCAGTCTGGAGCCCACACCAAGCCCCAGACTCATTTGTAATTAATCTTTTTTGTGCAGAGATTTAGTTGATGTTTGATAATCCCTTTACTCATTTAGACTACCAGTGTTCATTTTGTAGCTGCAAATCTTCTCACTGGTCTTAAAGTCGACTTGTGTAAAATTTTAACTCAAATTTACCAGCTATTTTACAACATAGTCACAACGAACTCATAGTGCCCCTGATCCTTGGTGCCCCACGCACTGAGGCCAAACACTAATGAGTGGTACAAGAATGTAGAACACTGGCTTTGAAGTCAGTCAAGCCTGGATTTTAATGTTGTAGAATGGATTGAGATGATGCATGTGAAGGGCTTAGTTCTTCCAGGCTCGCAGTTAGTGGTCAACATATTATGGCAGTTGTTGTTGTTGTTGTTGTTATTGTCATTGTTGTTGTTGCTTTGTTGTAATTATTTATGGTTGGAAAATCTGGAACTTCATCTCAAGTCTTCTGTCTAGGCACAAATAGCCAGACCTAGGAATTAACACCTTATGGTGACTTATTTAGCAAAACTTTTCTCATTTGACATGTAGCTAGGAATCCAGTGATAAGGAAACTAGCTGTAAAGAATTTGTTTTTCCAAATATAGTAATGCAGCTTCCAGAAGACAATCCAGAATCGGTACAAATTTTACTCGTGTTCTTACCCCTTTTGTAGGGGGTAGGACTGTGTGATTAATGGTCAGAATGAGGATCTCAAGGCATTGAAGCATCCTCAATCAACGGTTCTCAACCAGCATTTGCCAAACAGCTTCTAGATACCAGGCACTATGCCAGGCGCAGGGTGAGGTCACATATGAAGCAGACTCATCTCTGCTCTCCGGGAACATAGGCCTTTGGAAAGAAAGACCACATGCAGGAAAAAATGCAATGGCAACGCAGGGACTATCACAAAGCCATGTATATGCTTGGAGTAACTTGATCTTGACCTCTGCTTCACCACTCAGCCTTATCAGATGACTATTTGCTCTGTTCTTCACCCTAGCTTCTCTGGTGCTGCAACAATGAATTCACCCCCACTGCGGATCCTTAGGATTTCTCTTCCTAGGACATTTATAAGAAGAGAATCAAGGTCACTATGAGAACCTGTTCCACCCCAGGGCTCCCAGCCCTTCCTGTCACATCAGTCATGGTCACAGTCAGCCAGGCACTGTGGCCGGGGGAGCACAGAGAATGTGAGGTGTGCATTTTGAGTTAAAGCTCAAAGTGGGCAATAGGAACTAGGTAGCCTTTAATCTTCTCCAATCCTAAAATTTGTTAATTTTATGAAATATCCCTCTCAGTAAAATGTTTCTACCACTTGAATTTGGGTTTATAATGTATGTTTCCCTATGTTTAGAGTAACATTTCCCAAAGTATGTTCTATAGAAAACTACTGCGAGACATTCACAGATTTTTGAGTGAAAAGTGTTCCATGGTCAATGTGTTTGGAAAGTTCTGAGTTAAACAGAATTAAACAAGCTACTCCACTGTAGCACTTCTTTAAAACTTTAATATGCTAATATGTGTTATGAATCCTAAAATAGTGGATATAACATGCAACATTTTCTAACTTTATTTGAACATGAAACTTTGTTTTTATGAAATTTGTTAACATCCTCTGGTAAAGCTGGTGTCCTGAGAAACATGCTTTGGGAAATATTGGCTTAGAAGGTTTTCATTTTGTAGAAAGTGGCAGAGGTCAGCTGTTTCCCATATTTACTTAGAAACCAGCCTTCAATAGCAGCAGGAGAGTCTAAGTTTAGACATAAATAAGCATTTCCTAACTGTGAGGATGCTTAGGGAAAAGAATCCTAAAGTGTCCTGGGAAATTATAAGAGAACACGGTACTCCCTTTCTGTCCTTTTACAAGCTCTCCCATAAGTCAGTATAAATAGAATGAATTATCAAGAAACATCTGGGTCTTTTAATCTTAAGGGGTCATTTGAAAATAAGATATAATTGAGGGAGGAATTAAAAGCCAAGAAGACAGACTGGCTGACTTCTTGAAGGAATATCTCTAAATATCTGCAATTAACATTCATTCTTACTTTGCCTGGGAAATTCCTTTGAAGGAAATACCTTCCTGACTCAGATTTCCTAGACAAGTAGAACTAAGGATGTAGAGGGCCAGAAGCTGCCTGAGATCTCCGCCCAAGTATTTCAGTAACTATCATGTGTTGAGTGCTTCTCATGTGCCAAGTATGATTCTAAAGCTTATACAACCTTCTTATACATTCCTTGAAAAAACCTCTAAGGTTGCTGTCATTATTGAAGCCTATAGAGGTTAAAGACCTTCCATAAGGTCATACGTCCAATATGATATGGAACCTGGCTTTGAACACCAAAGCCCTTATCCACTGTATCCATCCAACTGCCATTGTGAGTCTATGGATGTCCAAAACATCTGGGCTTTACTGAAATGCACCTCCTTTCATCAGGCTGTGCATGTTGAGAGAGGATGAGCTTCCCACATTGACAGGAAGTCAAGGGAGAGGGGACATCTTCAGCTCTCTCTACAGCAACCATGTCCAGTAAAGAAGCTCCCTGAATGCCTGATTGCAGCCTGGCCTGTGCTTACTCCATCTTCCCCTTGCCAAATGCATCTCTTCTCATTAGCCATCTGCCCCCTCATGCTTGCTCACAGCACATAGGCAGCTGCCCTGTTAAGAGAGACAAGACATAATATCAGCTTATTAATCAATATGTTCTCTGACACATTCATGTTCTCCTAACAAAAATGTGGCAGGACCTAAAATACACATAATCCTCATTCAACTCCACAGTATCAGGGGTTGGTGTTTCCAAAGAAAACTTTGTAGCTTCAGTCTGCAAGCTTCAGCTATTGAGGCTGGACTCTGAACAGGGGAGCTCAGACCTAAAGCCTGAGGCCTTGGCTGTGGATGGGTGTAGATATGAATGAGGATACAGGGAATGTGCCAGGGGCTTGAAGGAGTGTAATCTTAAGAAAAGAATGTAACCTTAAAGGAAAAGAATGTTTCTACCCAGCCAGGAAGTAAGTCCAAGGCATCTGCTATCTGTCATGTTGGGCTGAGTGGTGGTTGGGTTAATTCTGGGCCCTGAAACTACCATGTGCATGGAGCTGAGTGAGGCACTTGGAATGAATGTGTGATGAACGTGACCACTGCACAAAGGTTACCTGACCCACATTTGAAAGCATTATTTCGGGAGCTGAGATAGGTGAGCTGAATAATCCACACCCTCCAGCCTGGTTTCCCTGTAGATGTAGAGGGCTGAGGTTGGCTTTAGAGGTCCAGGGCTCTGAGCTTAACCCCACCTGAGGAGGGCAGTTTTTCTCTTTATGACATTGACTGGCTTCAATGGGACTCATACCTGCAGGTTTTAGCCTGTTGAGATAACACCTGAGCAGGGCCATGTGCTTGGATGAGGAACATGAGTTTTGGGAGAATTCCTTTGAACTCCAAAATGTCACTATACAGATGGTTTTTTTTTTTTTTTGACTGCTTCATCTGAAGTAGCAGTCCTCCACTTTTACCCCCCTAGATATCTGAATTTATATATATTTATTTGTTTACTTAAATCTGTCTCATGGTAACCTGCAAGCTTCTTAAGAGCAGGAATTGTGTCTCTCTTGTTCAAATATTCTGTGTCTAGAACATCTTCTAGATGTTCCCTAGCCTGGCATCCAAGCCACTAAGCTCTGGCCCTTACCAACCTCTTAAGCTTCATTCTCACCATTCCCCACCCCCATGCATTCCCTGTGCTAACTCAGAAACCTCAAGCTTTGATGTGCATAAGACATCAGGACCTGCTGAAAATTCAAACTGCTGGCTTAAACCCCAGAACTTCAGGTTCCATTATTAGGTGGGACGCATCACTTTTTTTAAAGGTACCCAGGTGAGACTGATGACAGGTATTCTGTGGGCCACATTTTGAGGAGCGATGCTTCTGTCAAAGCACACTGCAGGCAACTGGCTAAAAGGGCTACACACTTTCTCTCCTCCATGCCTTTGTATCCATGGGTACTTCTGTCTGGAGTAGTTTTGTCCATCCACATTTTCACCCAGAAAATTTCTATTAGTCATTCAAAACAGCTTAGTGGTCACCCTCCTATGGACACAGTTCTGTCTCCGCCAAGCACACTAATGTTTTCATTCTCTCTCCATCTATTGCATCTTACACATACCTGTCTTGAAGATCATTCTGCCTATTTCTCTTTTCTCCTTCCCTTCTCCTAATTCTGCATGCTCTCAAAACAACTCTTAGTTATCTCTCGGCCTTTATTACTTAGCAGAGTACCTGGCAATAAATGTTTATTTTACCAGAAAGAGACAACGAGATGTATGCCAGCAAGTTCATCCCCTGACTTCTTCCCTTCCTAACTCTGTTCTGTTTCTGACTGCTGGATCTTTCCAGGAATTCTCACTGCAACGAATGGACAGCCTTGTGGATGATCGTGTCAACATCCTTGGATTTTCGATTTTCAATCAATCACATGCTTTCTTCCAAGAGTTTGCCCAGAGCCTCAACCAGTCCTGGCAGGAGAACTGTGACCACGTGCCCTTCCCTGGGCCTGCGGTAAGTACATACCAGAAACCCTCCTTGGTGCCCCTTTGCCTCCACACACACACCCCTCTGTGGGCCAGCTGCCAGGACACAAACCCTCCTGGAGTTTAGCTTTCTCCAGGCCCAGCTCAAAAAAGAGATATGTAAAGGTGCTGGAAAATGGTTAAAAGGGAAAAGGTTTGGGAAGTAGTGAGCTCTAGACAGCAAGCCTGGTGGAGGAGACAGCAAGGGAGGGAGGTGTATGGAATCACCAAGTTGTCATTTAGTGATGTCTGTAAGCCTCCTGTGGCCAAGAATCTTACTGTTGGAAGGGCCTTTAACTGATCAGCTCCCTCATTTTTCAGATAGAGAAACTGAAATCTAGGCTGGGAGTGGGAGGTATGGGGGTCCTTTTTAAGCCTTGTGCAGGGTAATACTAATACTAAAATCTGAGACTCTGTACCTTTGGCCCATTGCTTTTTCCATCACGTTGGACTATTGTCCTGAGTAAAGCTCATTAGAGAGGCTTCCTTTGTGCCTTCACTCATATTCTTTGTCCTCACATTTCTTTCCCCTGATGTGTGTGTGATAGAAACAAAGGTTTGCTTGCCATTCTCCATTGGATTTGATATCCTTACTCTGTGGGGCAGGTCAAGTGTGTCTGCTTGTGCCCATTTTTAAAAAAACAGGTTCTCAGGAGATGGAGATTGCATGGCCTTCTAGGTCCTGTCCTAGTTATGTTAGGGTTAAGCCTCCAAAAACCTCATAAGGCAGCTCATGTGGTGCTCACAACTTTCTGAGCTAACTGCTATCAGCATCTCCACTAGAGAGATGATGGAACTGAGACCAAAAAAGTTAAATAAGCAGCCTAGGGTCACACAGCTAATGAGCAGAGGAAGAAGAATCAGAACCCAGACCATTACATTATTCTCTAGGACCATTATTCCCTTGCTACACTATACTGTAAAATGGCCTGGCAAAATAAAAGTAGTTAGTGGGTATTTGTCAAATGAATGAACAAATGAGCAGGAAGTTAAAGAAATAAATGGAAAATAATAAGGTTTAGGAAATGGCAATGGAATTGAGTACCTTCCTGGAGTGAGACATTCTATGGGGGGCTTTTAAAATATGATATACCTGTCTTTGATAAGACATATCCAGAAGCAAGGACATTTCTGGACATTGGTACACATGGGCATCTAATTAGTAGTTGGCCAAGGCAGTGATCTAGTAGTGGTGGGCCTGCTCAAGGCAGGGACATGAGCAAAGTAACCTCCCACCAAATTCGATGCCCTTTTGATTGTGTAGCCTCTGGAAATCTTAGGAAGGAAGAAGTAGCTAAGAGGTCAGACCTCATGCGAAGCTGAGAGAGCTTTGATAAGAAGAACCAGATAGGAGAAAGGGGCGTAAGAACTGTTTCATGAAAGATTACAAAGCATATTCCAACAAGGAATTTTAGACCTGAAAGAGGTAAGAATTCATAGGAAGGATTTGATGGAGACAAAACATCTGAAAGAAGGGGTTTCTCACCCCTCTTTTGTGGCTTAAGGGACAGTGAAGAATATCCTTAATATTATGGATAGGACCAGGCTCATCTCTCCCACAGGAACACAAGCCCTGTCCCTCAGTCTTGTCTGTTGTTCTTCAAGTCTCTCCAGTATTCTAATGAGGTGCTCACAGACTTAAAAGGCTCACAGCACAATATTAGGGAAAAAAACAAAAACAACTTGCTGCTTCCTCTCCCACTCAAACCATTCCACATTTGGCATCTGGCCTAGTATAATAAAAGATCTCCACACCACATTTTCAATTTCTTTCAGAGGGTTTCAGCTCTTGTGTAGTATTCACATTGACCAGGAGAAGGCAAATGAAGGCATACCTGGTGGAATGCCTGACACAAAGGTCTGGCAGTACCTTTCACAGTCTGTGGGGCTGACTCTGGCCATGCTCACATGTACTGAAATGAGGACTGGCCTTTGTGGCATAGGACCTGGATTCAAATACTGGCCTCATCATTTTCTTGCTCTGTGATCTAAGGTAGTTGTGTAACCCATCTGGACCTCAGATTTTTATGTTCAATTTTGAGCTAATTATGGTTGACCATCTTAGAGGATTGTTGTGAAGATAAAATGGGATCTGGTTCTATCTTCAAGGCA
The DNA here is from genome assembly GCA_030015415.1 of Cynopterus sphinx. Classification (NCBI taxonomy): domain Eukaryota; kingdom Metazoa; phylum Chordata; class Mammalia; order Chiroptera; family Pteropodidae; genus Cynopterus; species Cynopterus sphinx. The sequence goes on from CM057383.1 coordinate 68,004,576, forward strand.
CAGTTATACATCAGATGAGTTCATTGAATACTCTAATGCCAAGCATGGGGATACACATTAGTAAATACATCAGGGAGCTTTTGCAACAGAAATGCTGTGTAAACAACCTCCAAATTCTTACTAATGTGCAACAGTAAGCATTTATATAGCTTATGCATCTGAGAGTCAGCTAAGGATCAGCTCATCTAAGATGGCTCAGTTAGGCAACTCTGCAGATCTAACTAAGCTTCCTCAGCAGTGGGAGTTGGCTGATCTAGGCTTGGCCTGCCTTGGGTAGCTGTGTTCCACATACCTCTCATCTTTGCCTTAGCTGAGTGGGCTGGCTTGGCATATTCTCATGGTGGTGTTGGAAGAGGGACAAAGCAAGTGGAAAGGCTCCCAGAATAGGCACACTGTAACTTCACCTCAATTGTTGGCCAAAGAAAGCCACATGTACAAAATCAAAGCCAGGGAATGAGGAATGGTACTCCACCCTTTTAGAGGAAAAAATACAAAGTCACATGACAAAAGGCCTAAGTACAGGGCAGGTGAAAGAGTGAGGCACATCATGTGATCCATCACGAGAAGATCTAAAGTCACTGTCCTCCAGGGTCTGCAACTTGTGGAATGAAATCTGCCTCTACCTCTAGGAAAATGATCCCCAGAAATATGCCCCTGTGGAAGCAGAAGGAAGCCCTTCAATACTGCCTAGGAGACCAGAGAAGGCTTTCTAAAGGAGGAAAAGCTGATGCACATTTACTATGTGGGGTATGCTCTCCAGGGTATAAAGGCTTCCAGACACTAATTTACTCCTGGATAGGGTGCCCTGTTATGTGAAAGCAGCCCCAGGCAATTTAAAAGATATAAAATCCTGACCTCTAAATTTTCCTTCCCATTCCAGTCTCAGACTTCCCAAGACCTCAGCATTTTATGCTCTCTGAGAATGTTTGGGAGGCATTTGGGGAGTGGATGTGTTCTCTAGGGATTCCTTCTATGCTGGGAGTGGAGAACAAGAATATAAGTAGGCTGTGTCACATCTGCTTCACGTACTTCAGATGGGCCATGTGAAGAGAGTAAGTGTGAGCCTTAAACCTAGAACTGGTCATTGGGAGAAGACAAGCAGCCTTTGGTCACAGATTCTGTTTCTACTTCAGTCAACTTTCTCTTAGCCAAGCCCCTTTGGTTTTCTTGCCAGTAAAACAGGGTTGTGTTTTTCTAGCTTAGGAGACAGGGGTACTCATTAATTTGATTTCACATCAGCACACAGCTGAATAATACTATAGCACTTCCCATGAAATTATCCAGCCTTGACCTCTTTTTTCTCCTCATAGCATCTTAGTAGCAGAGAAAGTGGTCATACACCCCTTTTGACAAGGAAAGAAACTGAGGCACAGAAGAGCTAAGTGGTCTCCAGGGGTTGGTATTTCAATGCAGCCTGTACTAGAGCCTAACTCTGCCTCTCAGTGATGGAGAACCTTCCAGACATGGTTTTTATGGCCTCTGAGGAGGAAGGGAAGGTGTTATAGAAACTCCTCACCTTGAAAAATGAGGAAAAGAAGCTCACAGCTTCAAACAGAACAAGTGTTTTTCAAGGCTTCTCACCTTAGCAACTACCTTTCAAAAAGCAGTGCCTCTTTCTGTCACTTTGGGGCTGAAATTCCCAGCACAAACAGCCCAACTCTTTCATTTGCCAGGGAGCTGGAAGGCGAGAAATCACCAGTTCCAGGAAAGCACAGCCTGATTTTTGTCTCCCCATCCAGTTTTTTAAATAGGCTATGACCAGCTTGCATCTTGGTGAGGACTGGGTCTCCTTCCTCTTCTTGCCTACATTGCCCTCTTCTCTCTCTTTTCTTCTCTCCCCTTCTCTCTCCATCTCCATTCCATCATCTCTCTTTTCCTTCTTTCATCTCCTCTCATGCTTTCCTTTGCACCTTTCCCTGTCGCACAACCTCCTTCTTTCTCTTTCTGTTCTCTATCTCTCCTGCACTTTATGGTCCCTCTACACTCCTGCCATTTTTGTCTCTCCTATTTCTTTTCCTCCTGACTTGTGTGTGAGCCTCACTTTCTTCCTCACCTTCTGAGTCAGGTTGACAGTGTTCCAGTTGAAGTTTGCTGGAAAGGGGGCCCAGTTCTAAGGGCACGGAGAGGGAGTAACTGAACTGAGGAGTAACCATAAAAGAAAGTTTAGTGCCCCCCACCTAGGGTGAGCTTCCAGGTGGCTGATAGCAAGCTACAAATGTGCTTCTTGCCTGAGGTGAAGCAAGCAGAAGGAGTGTTATGAATGGAGACACATACCCACCAGTTTCATATGCCATATTCATTAATCACACTGCAAAGAACAAAAATCATGGAAAATCATTAAAATTACAGATGGTGAGATTAAGTAAGTAGTATTTAGGGTAAAACAGATGTTTGTAAGTAAATGTTTATTTTATTGAATAAAACCCAGATTGTAAGAACCATTCCATGATATTTTAATGGTGCCTGTCCTGGTATTGAATTGAGGGTGGGGACAAAGTTTAAGCTACAGAGGTTCAGAGACAAATGGGCATCTGTGAGGACACTGGGAATCCAATGATCTGGGGAGATGTCCAGAATATGAGGGTTACATGTGTGTACTTAGAAGATATTTTTATTTCAAGAGTGGGGGAAGAAACTCAGCCACAATTCCCTGAGTCAAAATGACTCATCTTAATTCAGATGGAGTCTTTCAATCCTCTAAACAATTTACAAACAGCTCAAAAGGACATAACAATGAAGAACCTAATGAAAATATAAAAACAAGAGAATTGAGTTTCCTTGCCAAGCAACATTTTGGTGTCAAGAAAGGGAAGAGGATTTTAAGTGAAGATTGAAGCATTTGGGGGATTGAATATTTAGAAGAGACAGGGACAGGAGAAGCAAAGACTAGACCAAGAAGCAGGCAAACACAGATAAGAAACAGAAGCCACAGAAAGACAGAGGGGGCTGTGAAATGGAAGGGAAATGGGATGGAAAACTGGCAGAAGATGGCAGGAACACTGGGTCGAGGAGTAGAGACATGGATGGAGCACTGTTTTGTACCAGTACTGCTTTCCCCCAACTGTAGCCCCAGAGCTAAATTAGTAAATAATATCAGAGGGGAAAAACCAATTAGAAGAGCAAAAAGATGCTTCAGGATGGAGATTTAAAGTGAGATGAAAAAGTTGATGAGACAGAGATTACAGGCTCTTATATCATCAGAGGTGAAATTGGGTGAAGGGAGGAGATTTGTGGCTGCTGGGGAGATAAGCTGGAGGAGCGTGGGATGTGAGGCAAGGTCTCAGATAAGCAGGCGAGGATCCAGATGAGAGGCCTGCGCAGATTGCCAGGACCCTTCATAAAAGGGGCTGTCTGATTATGTATGGAAGACCCTGACAAGACTGGACTGCGAGAAGAAGTCTGGGGCTGGGGTTTTTACTATAGATCAGCCCAGGCTGATGCACCTGGCTATGAAAGAACTGTGAAGTCTGAAGCATACTAGGGACATGTCACCCAAATCACCTCTCTTTGAGCCTCAGTTTCTTCATTTGTAAAAGAAGAAATTTGGACTAGTTGATTTTTAGTATCCCTTCCAGTTCTAATACTCTGTGATTTTGAGGGTCTCAGAATGAAGAGATTAACTGTGAAGCAAGGGAAAAGGTGAGACAGAAATGAGTTTGCAGTATCATTTAAATAGCCAATTTGAAGGATCTAGAAGCCAATGCCTATAGGGGTAACTAACTCCCCCTCAGGTATATATTTGTCTAATCTGGAAAGTGACAGTCTATGCATTCATAATGTGAGATGCCCATTAATAAAGGGGCCACATGTGCTCAGGGGAAAATGAATTATATGTAAAGGACAAGGACAGTTGTATGCTGGCCAAGAAGCATCAGGTAGCTATCAAGAGAGCCTCAGATCAAATGGAGAAGGAGCTAGGCTGCAAAGGGGAAAGGCAGTGGAATGGAGAAAAGAGACTGGAGGATGATGGATGAGAGGGACTTGAAGAAGCCTGGCTGGTCAGCATGGCTCAGTTGGACTGCAGAGGTTTCCACTGATCCTGACTGTGTTACACAGGTGCCTTTTCAGGCTTGATCTGCAGGTCACAAGTGGCTTCAGGACCCGGTTTTGGAAAGGGAGGGGTGAGGGAGCTGGGAGGGCAATAGACTCAATGCCGGCAGAGGGGATACAATGGCTCATACCTAGCTGGAACACTTGATAGATAATTGAGGTTGCGGGTGTTAAGCTCTATAGTCCCTGCCTGGGGGCTAAAGAAATGTGGGAAGGAAGAAAAAAGGAGCAAGAGAAGAAGAAAGAGAAGGTAAAAGAGAGAGAGGGGATGAGAGAGAAAGAAAGAATACACCAACCAGGCAATTTTGCAATGCTGGAAAACTTAGATTAGGGCAAGAACTTTATTTGGCTGCTTTTCCCTGTACACGCCTGCCTTCCTTCCTTCCTTCCTTCCTGCCTTCCTTCCTTCCTTCCTTCCTTCCTTCCTTCCTTCCTTCCTTCCCTCCCTCTCTCTCTCTCTCTCTCTCTCTCTCTCTCTCTCTCTCTCTCTCTCTCTCTCTCTCTCCTTCTCTCTCCCCCTGTCTCTCTCTCATCTATTATGTTTTATGATAAGTTTATTGATAAATTTATTATTATTATTATTGGTAATTTCTTTTTAGAAAGATTATCTGAAGTCAGCCCACCCAGTTTCTATCACAGGATTCCTTGCCCAACATGTAGACAAACTATAAAGGAAATAAGTCACTGCCCTGTAGTTTCCTGTTTTTACTACTCCCCAGAGCCTTAGTTAAGCCTACCTGTCAGTACCAGGGTGTTCACAGCCCCTGCCCTCAGGAATGGTGACCTCTGACACTCACAGTTTACAGAGCACTTTTACAGACTTGTGGAACAGGTTCTGTTGCTCAGGTCGCTTAGCACTTAAGTGAGGGCTGGGATCTGGCCTCCAGGTTCAGTGCTCTTGGTTTTAGGCTTTTTCTCCTGTATCTCACTGTTTCAGATTGCTTAAACTCTGTCTAGAAAGCTTGAAAAAATCTAAGAGATCACAAGATGGCCTCTCTGCCTCCAACCTTGGAGGGCCCAGTGTCCCAGGGCCTGGCCAGGTAGGAAGGAGGTTGGAAGAAGTTACATGGAGAGTGCTCTCAACTATTGCTAATGTTGAAAGAAGAGGCTTGGAAGGGATGGTATTGCATTGCCCATGATAGAATATCACAATTCAGTTAAGGACCTGCTTTTAATGGGGTGGTGTGTGAACTTCCTGTGTCTGACATGGGTCTTCCTGGAAGACCTCTCCTGACTTTCTGTGCCTCCCTCAGGGCTCCTGTACAGTGTTGACCCTATCATTGTTTACACTAAGTATATTTTTCTTGTCAGGGATCTTATGTATACAGCATAGGATCATCGCCTCCTTATTTGGTGCATACCTCAAGGACAAAAGACTTCTGTTTTCCTGCTTCTACTACCTCCATCCGAACACCTTAGCCTTCCTCTTTCCAGTGGATGCTAACATCCACTTAACTTGATACAGTGTTCAGACTGAGCCTTGTGGGCAAATTTCTCCCCAAATTTAATATGATTCAAGAAATATGTCTTGGAGACCTTCACACATCATGTTCTGGTGCTAGAAATTATACAGGATATAGAGATTAAAGTCCTATGTGTTTCTACCCTAAGAGCTTGCGTTGTAATAGTGAGATGAAAATATGGACAAAACTGTCCTGGCCTCTTCCCGCTGGGCTTCAGGTCCTCCAAAGCATGACATCTGCCTTGTTTCTGGTTTCTTGCTTCTTCTCCTCCTATCCTCCCTTCCAGGCATGCTCTACACTTTCCACCTCTTTGTCTTTGTTCATACAGTTCCATTTCTGGAATGCTTTTTTCACTTCCTTAGCTGTTTCTCATTCCCAGATCCATTAATTTTTCTACAAAAATCCTGTAGTGCTCAGTTTCAATGCTGTATTCTCCAAGAAACATTTTCTTGATCACCCAACCAGATAAATTATCTTTCTCTTTGGAACCTCCCACAGACTTCTGTGGGTCCATCTGACTCAGTTTCATGTTACCCTTATTTGTGTTTGTCTCCTTCAACCCCTTCCCCTATTCCAGTACAATCTTCCACAGGAATAGGGTCTTACTCATCATCTTTGGGCTTTGAAATTACCATGTACTTCATACATACCCATAAAATTAATGATACAAAGTAGACTGTAATAAATAGTAGGTACATGTAGGAAGAAACATTATCATGGGGGTCTTCCCACGGAAGCGACCTTCAACTGAGCTTTATAGAATGGGCCTATCAGAAGCAGTCTGGTACCTTCCTCTTCCTGAGATAGGCAGCCTTGTCCCCTTCTTGGGAATTCCTGAGAGCAATAGATGTTTATATTTCCCCGGAGCAAGAGAGAAAAAAGCATCCTTGAAATCATTTGGGGCCCAAAAAGGTAGCTTGTTGGTCCAATTTTGGAGAAGCATTTGCCACAGTTGTCTACCTTGGGAGAGCATCTGGACTGTTGGGGGAAATGGAGCCAGCCCAGATACAGGAGGTGAGCCAAAGGCAACAAAGATGCACCCTTATTTTTTCTTTGTTTTGCTTTTCCCTTCTCCTCCTCCTCCATTTGTTGCTCTCTTTTCTTCTTTTTTTCTCTTTCCTTTCTATATACCTGTCACTTCTTCTTTCTGCTTCTCCTCCTGCCCCACCCACATGGCCCCTTTCTTTGAGGACTGCTGTCTGCCCTCACCCAGCTCTCATCAGCCCTGCTGTTTGATGCCGTCTATGCCGTGGTGACTGCGGTGCAAGAGTTGAACCGGAGCCAGGAGATTGGTGTGAAGCCCCTGTCCTGCGGTTCTGCCCAGATCTGGCAGCATGGCACCAGCCTCATGAACTACCTGCGCATGGTGAGGGGTGGCTGGGGCCCCATGGGTTTATGCCCAGCCTGCCAATGGGAAAATCACTTCAAGGTCATTTGCTTCCAGGCCTACTCAGTTTATCGCAGCCCCAAATAAAACAGCAATCTTTGGCAACCCCATCAGGAGATCAGATCACATTTGTTCCCTAATCCCTAAAATCACAGGAATCCATGGCAAATTTGTTTACAAGACAGTGGCCCTCAAGAGCCTTAGACTATTAAGGACTTTCTGAATTCCAGACTTGGAACCTGATCCCTTGGTTCACCGGTAGTCCCAGCAAAGTTCTGCACAAATGGGAATGGATTCTGCTGTTGTAGGCAGTGATCCTTCAGAAAGTTGCAGCTCAGCACTTCTAACTTGATACTGGGTTCCTCATGTTCTTCCAGCCATGCCTTTTCCAGTGGGTTGAACATGGATCTCTAGCCCACAAAGAAGCAATCTCCTGTCAGACAAGTCTGGTGCAGAGTGGCTTGGGTTTTGCTTTTAAGTCAGGTCATTCTGAATTTTTGCAGTCTGGGGTGGGTAAACAGCAGCCCAAATAGGACAAATGCTATTAATAGTCAAGGGCCTGGAGGAGGGGCTCAGGGGGAATCTGAGATCAAGCTAGAATCTTGGCATTGCGTTGATTTATGCAGCAGCTGTGGGGTCACTGGGTGTGGGGCATCCTTCTCCTCCTCCAGCCTGTCAATTCTGAATTGGTTCCAGAGACATCAAATTTCTAGTCTCAAAATCCTGTGGCTGAAAGGTAGGGAGGAGAATGGATCTTAATGGCGTCTCCTTTCTTGGGCATGTTATTTAAATAGCACACATGTGGGATGCTTGCTTGGGCCAAGTGGAACACAGGGCCTATTTGGTGCTGTAACTCACTCTCTCTTGGACAGGTAGAATTGGAAGGTCTCACTGGCCACATTGAATTCAACAGCAAAGGCCAGAGGTCGAACTATGCCTTGAAAATCTTACAGTTTACAAGGAATGGTTTTCGGCAGGTAAGCCTAGCTATGCTGCCACGGTGGCAGACCTCCTCTTTGTTCTTTTCTCTGTCCCCAGCTCATTTCTCCTTGACACTCAGGATAGCCTCCATCTCTCATGTATGCCCAAGGACAACAAGCTGCATCTTGTGCAAACCTACTGGCATGCACTGGTTCCCTCCCTTTCTCACCAGGGTCAGCTAGTATGGGTCAGGGACAGCAGCCCTGACAAAATACCAAGAAGGAGGCAACATAAAGAGGTAATTCCCAAGTATTGTCTACTATTTTGGATCATTGTACAACCTGAATCTTGCCCTAACCCTGGAACCAAAGTTAGATTCCAGGTTGCTTGCTGGTCAGACACAGATCAGATTCCATAGAGGCGGAGGAATTCTTTCAGTATTGGAATAGACAGCCAGTTTTCTCCTGTCAGCTCTTTTCTTTTGCTGACCAGCCCAAATTCTCACCTATATCCACCATGCCAATCACATTCCCCCTCCCCTGTCTGCCACCTGTCTTCTACTGTCAGCTTAGAGGTCCTTTGTAGCTCTTTCTAACTTCCAACTCTTTTTCTTATTCTCCCTCATTAACATCTTTCTCTTTTTTTTTCCAATTCTCTTACATGAGAGGAAACAGGAATTCTGACAGCTATTCCAAGTGCCTCTCTGAAGATCTCCCAACCTCCCATCACCCTAATAATCAACTCTCTATTCTTAGCCTAGCCATTCTCTAACCTTAAAAAGAAAAAACTGAAAAATAGGAAGCTGTGTACTAATTACAGCAGGACGCAGACATATTGATTGCTTCCGGAATGTCAAGGTAGCTAAACAAGGGAGCATAGCACTGCAGGATCACCTTTCATGGAGATTATTAAGAATCATTATTGTAATCATCATCATAATCATCATCATCATAGCAGTTTTCATTTAGTAAGTTCTTATCACATGGGTCACATGCCACATTAAGTGTGTCATATGTATTTTCTCATGTAACCCTATGAAGTAAGTACTTTTTATTAATTTCCACTTATAGTGAGGAAACTGAAGTGATTGACTGACTTGGCCATGGACAATTAGCAATGGCAGCTGGTTTTGAACCCAAATATTTCTAACTTTGAAGCCGAAGTTCTTAACCATTATGATAAATCATACATTAGAATTATCTTGGTAATTTGGAAAAAATGCAGATTAATGTCAGGAAAAATAAAACAGGGAAAAGAAATGAAGCATGTGGATATAGTCATGGTGGAGAAGCAGTAGTTTGGAAAACATGTTCACACCAAAACCCACACCCACTCCATAGAGAGCCCAGTCCAGGGCTTGGGCCTCACCACTACTTCTTCAGTGCTCCTCTGGAAGAGTCCACTGCTAGCACCCCTTCCATCAAGCAACACTTGTATTGGTGGAGTTGGCTGGTGGTCCTGATCTCACCCTCCACCTGAAGAATAGCTAATTAAGCTCAAAGTACCTCTTTACCTTAAATGCTTCTTCAGTAGCTGCCACTCAGGCTGGCTTTTCCTAGCTGCTAGGCTTTAGGATTGAGTATTTGAGAAACACCATCACTGACTACAAGCACCCATCCCTCAGCCCCCACCCCAGCCCAGCAAAGGCTTCTGCTCTGAGGGATTCAAAACAGCAGCCGCTGCTCCTTCTTCATCAGCATACATTCATGGTATAGGGTAGGGGGGCTTAAACCTAGGTATGCTTAAGAATGACCGGTGGTGCTTGTCTTAAAATGCATATTCCCAGGCTCCATAATTCTTAACTAGTAAAACTGGGTTCATTCCAGGAATCTGAATATTCTTATTTGCCACTTAGATAGATGATTATAACATGGGTGGCCCACAGATTGCACTTTAACAGGTAATGCCCTAGTAGAAGAATGTTAGTCAACTGCAATCTCTATGCATAGAATTCCTTCCTGACCTTCCTGCGTCCCACCCCCATATTTTTGAACTAATGTTGAATAGAATCTGCTGCAGAAGTAACCATTAAAGTGGGTAGTGCTTTTGACCTTCAACTACCCTAAGAGACACACATTCCTGATTGGATTCATAAAGTAGATTATAATAATCTTCTTTGTTACCCATGTTTCTTCAATAAATCTGGTGACTCTCCTACTGCTTTCCTATCTGGCTCAGGTTCTGTAAAGACCAATGAAAACTTTGCAGGATGTATATGGACACAAATGTAGCTTTACAGAATTGGTCCCCAGCTCCCATCCCAATCCAGCCCAGTCTTTGCCTCCTGACAGGTATCCTTCCCCTGCTGATCATGGGAATGAGAAATGGTTTGAGAAGTGACAGTCGATTGTGCTTCTCTTCCGTGGTGGGAGGAATGTCAGTATTTCTGTTCTAATATTCTCCCAGTTCCATGCAAGGTGATGCTAGCAGTGGAAGGGAGAGTGACCAGGAGCAAGGGAAATGACATCTCTTGAATACTTGTTTTGTGTCAGACACCACATGGGCACTTTGCACAGATCACATCTGATCTGGGGAATAGCCCTTCAAGATAGATAAATCCCCATTTCATAAATGAGGAAACTGAAGCTTAAAGAGGAGGAGCTTGGCCCAAGTTCACTATTATAGCAAGGACCTCAGGCAGAGCTGGAATTCATGCTCAGTCTGTCCAACTCCAAAGCCTGTGTTTTTTGGGTCTTTCACTTTTGACCTTTCTGCATTTTTCTAGAATCCCTAAACCCCCAAATCAAAACATTTGACTCAGTTCTGTTGCTCTACTGCCACCTGCTGCAAACCAGGAAGGCACTTGACTCCCAATGACCTGCTGGGCTGGGCTTCCTCTAATAATAGTGTCTTCTCATTTGGATTTGGATTTGTTTTTTTTTTTTTTTTTTTTTCTCCCTGTCTGGATGAGTGACTATTAATATCTGGTTTTGATTATTTAGAAAGCATCAGAAAGTTGTAATTGGTAAAACATCTGAACCAAACACCATATTCCCTGCCAGTAATTGGTTAAGGGATAATTACCATTTTAAAAATAGTCTTTCAGAATCCAGGGTTGTTTTATACTTTTTAAAAATTTACTATTTTGATTCTGTTTAGAGAGTGTTTTCCATCTTAGGATTTTGTGGAGATTTCACTGAAGCCTTTTGGGGGGAAGGTATTTCCTACAGTGTCCTAAAAGTGACATTTCTGAACTTGATTATCTCCTGATTGCTTATTTCTGGGTGTAGAAGTCAATAGTATTGCTCACAGTTTCACTAGCTTCATCACCCATTTATTGCTTGTGTGAGATCTCCAGTCTCCATCCTTTATTCTCCCTTTCCATTCCCCAGATGAGTTACTGGGTCATATTGGAATAGGATAATCTCCTTCTCTGATTTGGGAGAAATCACATTTGAAAGAGGCAAGGAAAAAAAGAAGCACATCATTAGACAGCTTTTAATTTCCTTCATCTAACTTGTTCTAAAGGTCAGAGATTCTGAGCAGCCCCCAAGCGGCTTTGTTAAGGCTATAATAGGATGAGTACACCTTTCATCTGAAGATCTGAAATGGCTTAACTGCCTCTAATTAAGCCTTTGGGAGAGGGAAGGCTGAGGAAGGGGGCTTTGACATTCTTAGCTAAAGATACAGATATCAACTTCTCCATTGGCTTACTGTATATCACCATGCGAGTACCTCAACTTTCTTTTTCTGTGCAATGAAGATGGTAACCTTTCAACATTTGACCTGGCTAAACCCAATAACTATTGAAACTAGATATGCATGCAACTCTCTCTGCTTACCTGTAGTTAGATGAAAACTGGCTCTACTGACATAATTAGAATAGCTAACATTTATTGGGTATGACCAAATGATGACTGTGCTGAGCAGTGTGTATTGGTATTTTAAATTTCTTATCTTTTTATCAGCCATGCACAAAAGCTATTCTCTCCATCTTGTAGGTAAAGAAACTGAAACAAAAAAAGATAAAGTAATGTGTCCACATCCATACAGCTAGTTAGTTCCAGACTTATGGACTGAGTCTGGTTCTAGCTGTATTTAAAGACCATGGTCTCTCCACTCTGCAGCATGGCCCTATCACATGCTGGAGGAGACCACTGAGTCCTCTAGTCTAATCTTCCAACCCACTACAAGAATGTTCTTCGCAGTCTCCCTGACAGAAACAGCCATCCGGCCTCTGTAGTATTTCTTGGGCTGGGGAATTTACTACCTCTCAAAGGATACATTTCAAAGTCTTCTACACCCTGGGTCAAAATCTTCCTCCTAATTCTATCTCATGAATCAACCCAGAATACCCTGCTTTCAGTTTTTACCAGCTCTTCAAATATTTCAAAATGATTTAATTTCAATTTATTGTTTTTTAAAATTTAACATGAAAATTTTGAGTACCTACTTTGTGTCAAGGGCTAGGAATGCAAGACGAATGAGTCATGGTCCCTTCAAGAGCTCATAACCTTCTAGAAAAGGCAAAAAATGCAGCCAGCAGTTACTGTACAGTGCTCAGCTTGTTCTGCCTCTAATTTTTTTCTTTCCCAAAGCTGTTCCCAATGCAACACAGCCTCCAAATCTCTCACTACTAATGCTTTTTGGCTTGTCTAGGTCTCTATTAAAAATTAAGGCCCAAATTGGGGACCATGCTGTTGATGGGGCTAAATGGCACGAAGCTGAGAATACTATCACCTTCTTCACTCCTAACACTAAATTTCTATTTAATATGAAAAAAATTTTACTTATTTTTATTTTTTAATTTTTAAAAATATTAATTTATTCTGAACTCTGGGCCTTAGAGTCACTTTATTTCTCCACTTCCTCTCCTCCCCAATCTGCAGGGTAATTTACCTTGAATTATTCATAGAAACCATCACTGAGCCACCTTTTCCTTGGATTTCTGATTCATTTAACTGTGTTCTTGTGGAGATGGAGAAATTGGCGGGACTGGCCTAGTGGGCCAGTAAAAAGCATTAAGAACTAGTAGCTAATATTTTGTTTTTCAAAGCTGACAACTCAGCTTTCCAAGGGGCTGGTCTTCTGAAATGGCTTGAGTGTAGTTCTAATCACAGGCAGGAGGATTGAAGAGATGGCTTTGTGAGTCATCCTTACAAAACCAAGAACTAAGGGAACCAGTGTCCTCTAGAAATTTCAGGGTATCCATTCCTGAGGTTCCTGCAGGTTCCACCAGTTGCTGGGAGGACAGGCTTTCCTTCTTTAAGCTCCTCACTTGATGTCTTCCCTGACAGAAGCCTTAATAAAGGCACGTCTGCCCTCTTTCCAGGGAAGTCTGGAACCATGCAGTGTTTGCAGCAGCAGAGCTTGATTTGGCGGCACTCATGAATAGCATAAAGGCAGCTACTTTTCTCATCATGGTCCTCTGTTTCTGGGAACACCAGGAAACATCTGTTGCTTTGATAGCAATTTCAGCAGACTTGCTGGTGGAATCCTCTCCTGTTACCACCTCTAGACACCTTCCCCAACTTCAAAATAAAACAAAGAACAACAGAAATCCCTAAGAACATCTTGTAGATTAGAGATTGTGCTGCCATTGCCTACATGAGGCCTTGGGGAACACTTAGGAGGGTGTTATCCACTGTATGGAGAAGTTCAACCCAGCATCTGTGCCCTCTTTTCAACCCTCTTATTATGAGCCTCTGTGATAGCTCAGGTCCCATCTGCACTAATGAGAACAGCCATTAATTCTCAGACAGGTTGCCAGTGGGGAAGCGGCTCTGAAAGTGCCATGATTGCTACTGTCTAATACATTTTCAGTTTGAAGAAAGAGTTTACCAATAATATACAGATCCTTTGATGCTGCCTTTGCAGGACCTGGCTTAGAGTGCTGGTTGTGGGGGTGGGGGTTGTTGATTGCTGTAAATCAGGAGTCTCAAGTGCTGTCTTCCAGGCTGGTGGGCAAACCTGACAAGAGTGGGCAGCCTGGAAAGACTGCTTGGTTGGCCATTCCTCCTGAGAGCTATTGGAGTGACTGCTTTTGATGAGAAAATTCTGAGGCAAAAGATTCTCTGGTGGAGGGAGGGGAGAAAGATATAGGTGGATTGGGAGGAAACTTTGAAGGTTACTGAGATGTCACTTATTTATTCCTTTTAATTAAAGAACTGGGAGGAGAGAAATTGGCATGAGGTTTAAAATAGTTGACAATTTCTCATAGACTATCATAAATTCTTAGAGTTAGAGGAGACCTGAAAGATCATCTAGTCCAACTTTCCCACCAGAGAAGGCAGATGGGAGTGTATTATTAATATGCTTAAAATCCCACAGTGGTTCCTGTTTGTTTTCAGAGGGAAATGGCAGCTCCACCACAAGGCTGTTATGTGCTACGTCTAACCTTAAGCCTCCTCCCATGCCGTGCCCCCTCAGATGCTTTTTCCCAGTGACAATACTGTCATCATTCCATGGCTGGGGACTCCTTGAGGACAGACCCAGAAATACCCAACTAAGAATGAGGCTCAGCATAGGCCTGGAGAAAGGGAATACCAGTGATTGTGGAGCCCAGCACTGGGGCCCAAGGAGTGTACAGAGAACACACTGGATGAGCCATTCTGGTTCTAATGAGCTCACATCCAGCAGGAACACCAGAGCCCTGGACACCAGGATTTTGTCATGAAAATTCTCTAAAGCCACTGCTCCCCAATTTGTTCTGGCAGATTTCACATGACAAGTCTCCCCACTGATGATGTGAATTTGAAAATTCGAGTGGAAAGCACCTCAAATCATTGATTTATTTCTCTTTCAATTTTTTCCCCCCTTTCTCTAAGAGCAATACCCTTCTAGTTAATTAAAAATCATTTAAGTACCTCATCCTGTGAGTGTCTGGCTTACCTGGCCACCCACAGGACAACAGTTGCGGAGCAGATGAGCTGGCTTTGGAAGGGTGTAACATGGGGGCTTTCTCCCTGGCACACATGTGTCCTCTTCTTTCTCCCAAAGCACAGGGATTTCCTGCTTATTGGTTTCGATGAAAAATTTACTAACTATGGAAGCATATAAATATGCTTGCAAATAAGTTAGAGCTACTGAAATTTCAAACAGGTCTACTTTGAAGCAGAGGAGCAGGGTTTAAAGTGCTGCATTTTAAATATATTTCTTATGATATGTCCAACACATTCCTGTCTGAGCTCAGCCTGAGGAAGTGTGCCAGTTCTCGGTGACTCCTTTTGCACTTCTTCAGCCAGCTCATGGGAAAACTGGAAGAGGCTGAGCTGCTAATTTAGTCTCCTGAAGAACCCTGTATCAGTCAGCTCTGAAGAGACCTGGAGCAGACCACAGAGCAAAGGTGGAAAGTGAAGGCAGGTACACCAAGCAAGTTGAGAGGAAAATCCAGGGAGGTGAGAGGGGTTGTGTGCACTGGCAGGCACCATGGGGAGTAGAAAGATTCAGGGCCAAGGCCCTGCTTTCACAGTTCCTAGCACTCTGCTCCTTAATTGCTTCTTCAATAAAATCAGAGTAATGGTCATAATATGTTTTACGCACATCATAAAATTATTGTGATGACAAAATGAAGTAATGTTTATAGACATGTTTGAGGATTCTACTATACTGTGCAAATTTTAGTTCTGTCATCTCTCATGGAGATGTCTGTCCATATGTTTTTCTATCTTTGTATGCAGTTTTCCTGGAATCTTGCTGGTTCAGGGTAGAAAGAAAGACAAAGTAGGGCTGGGCCATCTGCTCACAACAGTCTTACTGCAAACCCAGAGTCCTGCAAGAGGGTTGTGAAGACCAGTCCATGCCAGTCACTATGCTATAAATGAATTATGCCAGCAGTCCCCTCCCTGCTTCAGGGTGGGTTCCTCATGGCCTTTTCCCAACCCTATCTCTCTCATTCCTCCATTTATAACTTCTGTCCTCTCTCCACTCCTTAACATGGCAGTGTTACCAGTTGTACTTTGCAGTGGCTCTGGGTGGGTGTGAAGAGGAGAACCAGAAGTCATGACTACTCCTGGGAAAGTCAATAGCTCATCTGGGGTCTGCCTGACATGGCCCTGCTCAAAAAGAGCACTGGCACCCTGGAACTAAAAACTACCATTTTTCCGGAGGGATAGTGAGGCCCAACCACACTGTCTCCCACTTGCAAGCCTACATCCATCTAAAGCCAATCTCAGTCCATCCCTGAAAGCTCAGATATGCATCTTGCCTGGCTCTCCAGCACTCTGCTAACTCCTGAAGGACAGGGTGTGACCATCTTCCTTCAGCCCAGATGCTTCATTAGAACCATCAATTAAATTGGCATCTACTACTCAGAGCTCAAAGTTGTGTTGTTCATACAACTGCTTTCTCAAGATTCTTCTCTACCTGTGAAGTTTAACAAATAGAGCCAAGTACTCTCTTTGCCCTGACTTTGTCATGTTCATTGGCAGTAATTTTCTTGTAAGATAAAAAATCTCGAGCTTAGCTCTATGATAAGTTCCTCAGGAGCTAATTCTAAATACCATCTATCTTCTGGAAGGTGAAAAAGGGATGTGCAGCTGAGTCTTCATATTTAGAGACTGCCATGTACTTACCTTGCCAGTTTGATCAACCTCCAAAATGTTTAGAAGAGAATCTCTGAGATTTTTAACCGAACAAGAAAAAAAGAAGGAGTTGAGATATAGGCAAAAGAAATTATTAAAATCAGTACTCCTGAGCATCTCACTCAGGGAAATTTAACTTCTGAAACCCTGAACTAGTAGGAGAGGCCAATGAATCTCATCCCTGAGAGCAACATTAGGGGTGAGGTAGTATATTCTGTCAGAGCTGATTGGGGTGAACTGAGCTACGGTCCTGCCCTAGAGAGTATTCACTTGTCACTAGAGTCCCTGGAAACAACCACAATAGGTTTCCTCTCTTTGGGGAGGGATGTGGTGAAGGTAGACCAAATTCCATTTCACATCTCAGAGGCTGGGTATTTAGGATGGAAGTCTGAGCACATATCAGTAAAAGCCAAACATTCAAGTACAAAGTACAGCCAATTCTCATTATTTGTGGATTCCATATTTGTAAATTTGTCTACTCACTAAAATACTTTTGTAACTCCCAAATCAATACTCAGCATTTTTTAGACATATGCAGAGCATTGAAAAAATTTGAGTCAGCAGAAGGTACATTCCTAGCCAAGGTTGGATTTGGTGGTGTTCTAGCTCCCATACTGTCAACAAGTGAACTTTTCGTGATATAGTTAGTTTTATGTCTTTTGGATTTTTTTTTTTTTTTTGCTTTCCATTAATTATTTTACTGTTTAAAATGACCCCTAAGTTTAGGCTGAAGTGCTGTCTAGTGTTCTAAGTGCATGAAAGCTATGATGTGTCTTACAGAGAAAATAAAGGTGTTAGAAAAACATCATTCAGGCATGAGTTATAGTGCTGTAATTTAATATTCATGAACCAACTATACATTAAATAAAGTGTCTATAAGCAGAAACACATGAAATGAGGTTATATATTGATTAGTTGATGAATATGTTGTGACCATAGCTTCATAGGAACCAAACACTGTTTTTCCGTTAGGAGTAATGGTTCCTTCACCACACCCCTGGCCAAAGAGAGCAAACCTATAGTGGCTGTTTCCAGGGACTCTCGTGACAAGTGAATACACTCTAGGTAAAGATTGTAGCTCAGTTCACCCCAGTATTTCCTAATTCAGTGTTTGTGGCAACTTTATAGAACAGAATTACTGTGAATAACAAGAATCAACTGTAATGAGATTCAGCTAGGAGAGAAGACCAGGAGTGCACAAACTTATGAGTAGCTGAAGTTTTCTTCAGCAGCTGAAAAGTAGCCTTTTCTCTCTGCATTCACCACCCTATACCCATTCTCTCTTGTTTTCTTACAATATCCAAGGACCTCATTTGCCTTTGATGCCTTGGACATCCTCTTAGTTCCCCTAATATCAAAGTAGAATCTAGATTTTACACTCCTAGGGCCAAAAGGAATAATAAAGGTCCTCTGTTTTACTTGAATGCTTGGATTCTTGCAAATACTTTCTCATGAAGCTGAGTCTGTTCTTAAATGACTCCAGTGTTGGGGACTCATTACCTATAGGGACAGCATGTTCCATCTTGGAAAGCTCTTATTTTTGGAAAGTTTTTCTATCTTTTGGGAAGAATTATTTTTATAATATAATAATATAATATGATTAATATAATATAATATAATAAATTTTATAATAATCTCTTCCTTTTGTCCTCAGTTCTGTTTCTTGAACCCACACATCTCTTCCATCCTCCCCTTGACTGCCTTTACTTTTCCCTTCTGTAAAGTAATTTCAGTCTCTTTATATTCCTGGTCAGTATTGTTGGAACACACTCTAGTTTGTTAATATTCCACTTAAATAGTGGTGCCTGGAACAATATGCAATATTTCAGGTGTAGTTTGAGTAGGAAAGCACCTTTTCCTTGCATTGAAACCACCGTGCCTTTCCTTTGTAAGTGGTGGCATGCAACTACAATGTAGTAACACTTTTAGATTTTTTCCATGTTAACCAAACACAATGTCTAAGCTCCAAGAACAGACTCTCTAGTGGGGAGAATGCCAGGCATCAGCCATAGGACTCAGAGAAAGCTGTTTTGTAGCAGGTGTAAGAGGGCCCTTCTCACATCTCTCTTGCGGGGAGCCACTTTGCTTCATCTCCATGTCTTAGTCATACTTGTAGTGCCGTTTTACCTGTCCCTACGGTCACCTGTCTGTAGCTTCTTTGTGTTTCTCCTTTCAGGCCTATCTCTCCCAGTCTCTGTCCTAAGGCACTTTGAAAAAATACCACATTATAAACATACCTGGCATTTTCAGGAATTCATGTTTGACTTGGAAGGGGCTAGATTATATCCTTCTTTTATTGAAGACTAAACTGACTTTCCTAAAGAAATTACATAATGCAATTCAGCAGATATTCATGGAATATCCATTATCTTAGGTCAGGCACTGTCCTGAGAGCTGGGGGCACAAAGGAGAATTTATTAATGAAATAACTAAATATGACTAAGCAACATTGTTGTTCTAAGTATTAGAGATATGAGGGAGAACAAGACAGAGTCTCATCATTTATGTATGTATTGTCCAGAGGGAGAGATGGGCTTGAAACAAATAATTACCTAAATAATTATATGATTATAAGTGTGAAGAGTGCTACAAAAGTGTTCCCTGTGGTGAGAGACTTGACTGAGACAGAGAGGTTGATGGATGGCTGTGCATCCCCAGGTAAAGGGGAACTTGATGACTCTGGTATGAGCCTCAGAAAACAGAGCCAGTTGATGGCAGAACCAGGTCTGGAAGCTAGATCTCCTAATACTTTAATTTTTTCACTGTACTCCACTGTCCCCTTCCTCAAGCTTTATTTAAATATCCTCTCATAAATAAGTAAATCAGAATCAAAGTCTGACTTCAGGAATATAGACCTTCAAGCAGAGTCACTTATGGCAAATACTAATGGGTAAAGAATAACAAGTTGAATGTTTACTGAAGATTTAGCTACATATTTGTAGTCTAGTAAAATTAATATCTTGGTGGCAGTATAGCATAGTGGACCTGCTTGTGTTTAAATCTGCATTAACTGTGGAACTTTGGTCAAGAAACCTAACCTCCCTGAGCCTCAGTTTTCTAATCTATAAAGTGGGGACGATAGTAATAACCTCCTTGTAGTATGGTTGGAAAGATTAAATGAAATAACAAATGTAACATATATAAATGTTTAAAAGTATTAGCCTATATAATTTTTTTACAATTAATACTTTAGTTCCAACAATTGGCTAAGACTAGGAGTTCATTGATGCCAAAATGTATTTATCGAACATCAGTTATGTTCCCAGTACTATGCTAGGGGCTGTTATACAGTAGTGAATAGATAGGTATTCACATCCTTATGCCAGGTATACTTTCTCATGCTTTTTGAGCATGACTTGCATTTAGGTTACAATCCAGGACACATAAAAACACCAACCCACACATAATTGAACCCAGAACTTATGAAACAGTAGTTACCCTGCTATGTACATTGCACTCAAACCTACACTTGGTATATATTTCATTTATAAAATGCAGATCTTGACTCACTAAGTTGATTTTACAACCTAATGGGTTCCAACCAAGGTTGAACAAAAAACTGCCTTAGGCCAACTGAGTTGAAGGCTTAATAAAGCCCAGGTAAAACTCATTTGATAAGCAATCTTACAAGCTTTCTCTGGGCTTGTTTTGATCTCTCACCTTTGGCATTTGCTGAAGTTGTTGTCTTTTGATCAAGAATTTTCATGACATTCTGCAAGTAAGAGCATATTTTGTGCTAAGAGAATATTTTGGCTAATAAAATGGGGTCTTTAGCCAACATCAGAAACTCCCCTTTTCCCCCAAATTACCCCCTGAGGCACTCATTGGGCTCTTACTCATAACCTAGTCTCACATGTAAACTAAACCTTTATTATTGGAAATATTGGACTTAAATTCAATAAACATTTTAATCCTTCCTGCCAGGGTTGATCATTATGGAGGCTTACAAAATAAGCCTTTTTCTAGTCTTATGTCAAGGTACAGACCTATACTATAGAGACTCTGAAACTGTAAATCAATCTCATTTAATCTCTGGGGTCTGTAGCCACAGTGTTTTATACCTGACTATCACTGCATATATATCAAAATCAGTTCTGTGTACTCAAGGGAACACTACTATATTATATGTATCCTTTCTAATGAGAACTTCCACTTTGAACCTGAATCTGAGGTTAAAAAAAAAATGAGTTGTTGGTTATTGTTTGTCCAATTTTAGATGGCCCTGGAGAACAAGGTTCTGGAATAAAGGAGTTTGCATTTGGATAGGTCTTTAAACTTCTGTCACATTGGTGATTTTCTCAGATCATCTCAATAAGGGGATAAGAGAGGGAAGACCACCTCTGTCTTATAGGTAGCCAGATTGACTTCTTGGACGTACAACAAGTGGCAGGATGGAACATGAAGTCAAATTTCTTGACTTTTGGTCAACTGCATTCCCACCAGACAATAAAACTGTTATCTTACATTCCCATAGTTTATTACAGTTCATCAAAATTTATCATAAACTTTGTTTTATGAAAGGGTTATGTATGCAGAGTAGCCCCCAAATGCCAAAGGAGCCAAGAGGCCAAAGAACAAGGCAGACAGGTCCAGGTTGTTGGCTTTAAGAATTTAGTAGAGAACTTAGTTAAAGATAGCAATCTCAGGAGGCAGTGAGACCAACGAATTTCCACACCTTTGACCCCCCTACATTTGACTCTGTGTTTTATAACTAAAAGCAGTGAGAATGTGTAGATGATCAAAGGGATCAGATACTTGGAGGCTCTGATACTAGGATGAGGTAAGAGAAACTGGGGGTGTGCCTCCCCCAGAGAGAAAATTAATGAGATTTTTGTGATCCACACAGAGCTCTGTGTATGTATTGGAGAGCTCTCCCGGGTAAAAAAGATGATGTCAAAGCTCCAGGTTCACCCCAATGTCAAGATGGCAAGTTAGCTTAAGATGGAGTCATTTATGTTCCTAACACAAATTATCTCATTTGGTTATCAACAGCAATGTCGTACTATAAGCAGATAGGTTCATTTATTTCTAATTTACATTTGAGGAATATTCAAAGAGGTTAAGTGACTCACTCAAGGTCATGTAGCTTTTGCATGGCAGAGGAGGAAAGAAAATGTGAGTATTCTGGTGCCCCTGACTGCATCCTCTGTGTCAAGCCCCTAAGCAACAACTCTGGGCCTTGGCCAGGATCACTCTCATAGGCTCTCATAACTGAATCCCCATTCAGGGGTGTATTATTCAAAAAACAAGTTCACTGTGATCAGAGAAGTGTGTGCAAGGGCCTATGTTGGGATAGCCTACACCTGCCCTAAACTCAACCAGATGGTATAGTGGTAAATAGAACATGAGTTCAAATCCAGATTTAATCCCCTATTAACTGTGATCCTCAGCAAGTCGCATAACATCTGAGTCTGAATTTCAGTCATTTGTTCATTTATTCATTCAGTCAACGAAAACATGTATGAAGTATCTATGTTAAGCATTATTTTGTTCTCTGAAGTACCCACATTTCTCAAGTGGAAATAATAACAGGGTTGTTATGCAGAATCAGGGATACTTATGTGCGCAAGTCATGTGGCTGAGTGCCCAGAATGCAAAGGTGATCAATAATTGCGAATTCTGACTTTGAGGCAGAAGGATTTGCCTGGTCTCGGAGTTATGTCAGTCTCTGTAGAAGAAGCTGGATCTTGGCAGGGCTGATTGAAAAGAACCATTATCTAAACATACATAAAATATTAAATGTTATAGAGCCATGTACACACCCACAGATGCAGGCAAGGATGTGAGGAAATCCCTCAGGGCTTTAAAAATCAATTCCTTTTTACCTACCTGGGAGAGAACAAAGTAGCAAAATGACAATCCTGAATGATTCTACGTGGCAGTAAGAGGGCTGTGAGGAAGAAGCATGTGGGGCTGCTCTGGGAAGAACTCCCCATCTCAGGCAACAGCAGAGAATGACTTCTTAGTGGCATAGTAAGAAAGACATGCAATAAGTAATCGCCTCATTAATGAATGTGAGCTTAAGATAAATATTTGAAGGCAAAGAATATGGTTGTGGAAGTTTGACTTTGGGAGATAAAGGAAAGGCTTCCTGCAGGAAATGATTTTTAAACTGAGGCCTGAAGGATTAACATATGTAAACTACTAGATCAGGGTTTGGAACACTTCTATAAAGGTCCAGATAGTAAATTTTTAGACTTTACAACTCTACTATTGTAGGTGAACAGAGTCACAAATAATACCTAAATGAATGGGTGTAAATGTGTTCCAAGAAAATTTCATTCCCTGAAACAGGTCAACCCATGAATTAGCTGACAGAAAGCTAGGGTGTTAGATACAGGGGGTCATGCAGAAAGGAGAGTTCCAGACAGGAAATGCACAAAGACCCTGGCAGGAAGGAGCTCATTGCACTTGAACACGTAAGTGTGACTCAAGCACATATAAAGATGGAGAAAATAGGATGAGATGAGTGTAGAGAGTGGGCAGAGGTCAGGCCTCTCAGGGCCTAGTTAGCTGTGTTCCAGATTTGGACTCTATCCTTATACCAAAATGGGAAAGAATTGAAGGGTTTTAAGCAGGGCTAATGTGATTTTATTTGAGACTTCGGAGATGACTTCCTACTGTTATGTGGTGAGCAGAACAAAGAAAGGCCCAGGGTGGATTCTAGTCCAGGGGAAGTTGGACTAGGGTAGACTAGGGTGGAGGCCATAGAAGGGTGAGACTCAGGAAATTAACTAAATTACTCAGGGCCACCTAGCCCTGTGGTTACAGTGCCAGATGCTAATGTGGGTCTTCAGACTCTAGGTTGCATATTACCTGCTCTTCCAGGAAGGAGCAGAGGACTGCTGTGGTCATGGCCCATGATGAGCATTTTCCATAGTGTGTTGCTAAGACCAGCTTGTTTACACTGACCCAGGGTCACATGGCAGACCTAATGCAGGTCTCTGATGCTCATTCATTTGTACAGTAGTCACCTTCAAAATGACTGTGCATAGCCCATGCCGATGTCATGGGTCCATTCACTAGAACCCCTAGGCTCTGTCAGGCCTTACCTGTATTTTCTCTGCAACAATTTTTTCAAGCTTGGTACTTTGGTTGCTGACCCAGGGGCCTTAAATAAACACAGCTACTGGAAGGTCAGGGGCCCTTAGAGACAGCGATCCTGGTAGCAGTGAGAAGTGACAGTTCACAGTGAGAAACAGACAGTATGAAAAGTAGACAAATTGACTTATACAAGCACAGAAATTAAAGCAAGTGAGTTGCTCCACATTTCAGTAACCCATGATTCACATTATATCACAGCAAAGTATAATAAATGTCTTCATAATGATGTCATTGTGTATTAAGATAAAAATGTTCACTTTGTTTAAAAGGACAGTGGAAATTATAATTCCTCTGCAAAGAATTTTTAAAACAATACTTTCAAATAAATAATTAAAATCTCCAGTATTTTAGTGGTTAAAGGAGCATTATGTCTTCATTTAGATGGCTTTTGTATCCTTTGAGGATATTCGATAAATGGTACTTTCTATGCATTTTTAAACATATCTCACGTCAGTTATATTTACCTAAATTTTTGTATTTGACCAAGCACTCCTATCAATAATGGCTTATTCTAAAAGTATTAGAATTAGTAGTGAGCAGGAGTACACATTTGCTTTAAATATTGTGATCCTAATTAAGCAGCACATTTGCCTTGTTTTGAATCCTTTTTTTTTTTTTTCACTTAGCAGCTCTATTACTAAGGTAAATTATTAACTTATGTGGACCTCATTTTCCTTACTAATAAAGTGGAGTGGCAGTGAGATTCATATGCATAAACCTAGCACAGAGCCTATGTGAGTGTGGTTAGGGCCAATGGTATGCTGGAGCCAGCTTGCCAAGGTAACGAGAACTCATTATACACTTCTCTTCCCAACTCTACTCAGTGACATCAGTTTGGCAACTTGAAATTAACTATAGAGAAAGTGTTTACACCACAGAAATTGGCAGATGCTACAGATCAGAGCCTTTCTTCCTGAAGAACCAGTTTTTATACATTTCCTAGCTAACCACAGGTAGGCACCCAAACACTGTTAATCTCTATCCCCTTGCCTTTCATTGTCAGCATGTTTTGTCTGAGTTGCTCTTCCTGATATGCTCTAATCTATCCTGTATCAGGATTATTTGGAGTACTTGCTATAACATATATTGCAGGGCCTTACTCCCAGTTTCTGATTTAGTCAGTCTAAAATGGGACCTGAAAATTTGCATTTCTAACATTGCTGGTTCAGGGACCAAACTTTGAGGCACTGGTCTAATCTGTCTAATGAACTAAGTCTACAGTGAAAAGCCCTCTGTAAGGCACAGAAGAGATCTCACCTTCTGTCTCAGGCAATGGCATTAAAAATTAAATTAAATACATAGTACTTTCCATGTACACCATCTCATTTAATCTCCTTAAGAACCCTATGAGGTAATAATTACTATTTTAACCTCCATTTTATAGATAAGAGAAACTGAAGCTCAGAAGAATTAAGTAACTGAGGTCAAATAGCTTAAAAGCATAGAACCTAGGTCATACCCAAATCTTCCAACTCTGGGACCATTATGTTCATGGTGCAAATTGTGCAATGGTGAAGGGCAAATAGAGTCTGCAATCCAGCCTGAACTCTGCATGCTCAGCTGAGCATTGATGGGACCACATCAGCCTTTTCCTTATCTGTATTAAGGTGCTAGCAGTGGTGGTGTCAAAATCCATAATCTCTTCTTCCTTTATTACAACTTATGTGGCCCCTAGGACAACTGGTGGAAAGGCAGAACAGGTGAGAGAGACAGAAAGTATGGCAAAAGGTCTAAGGGAAGACAATACTTGAAGCATAAGCAAGCCTACACACATGCAGTTATGTGGAAGAGTCTTATAAAACAGCTGTTCCTGTAGGAGATTTCGAGGGCAGGTGTCAGCAGGGTGGAGCAAGGGAATTTGGCTGGAGGCAAAACCACATATTGTCAGTAATGACAAATGCATCTCCTACCCACCCCTGGCATATGTGTGGCATGGTAGATGCCCAGTGGGTGGGGCAATTAGCCTATACCACAGGGTGCCTGGCTCTGTCTCTCACTTTCCCTCCCACTGCCTTTCAGCAATTAGATTGAACTGGGTAATAGCTGCCAAACCACTTTGTTGGATCTTATGAGTTTATTAATTTCTTGGGGGCTAATGGGAGTGCAGGTGGGAGATTCATTTTCTAGTTGGAACTTAGGGGCTAATTAGTCTCTTTGCTATGTCCCAAGAGGTCAGGGACAGGAGGATAATGAATTGCTCAGGTTGAAATACCTGGCTCTGGTAAGTTATTTTTATCCCCCGATTCTGTGGTAACCTATCTTGTGGCTCAGGTAAGACCAGGTGGTCTTGGACTGGGGACAGGTAATTTATGAGGATTGGGTCCCCTGAAAACAGTGAAATAGGGAGTGAATTGGAATGGGGTTGAGGTCTTGCTGGCTCTGTCAGTGTGAAATGTACATTTAAGGTAATTAGTTCATTCCTATCCCAAACATCCAAGTGCTGACATCCAGCCTAATTGTTCTTTAAGCTGTCTGTCCAAATCTGACCCTTCCCACTCTAGGAGACTATTGGAAGACAATTCTCACCATTTTGAAGATAATAGAACTGAACCTATGAGAAAATAATTGTTTCTCCTTGACTTTGTGGAGTGTCAAAACCCAGGAGTAAAAAGTTCTGTGTCCAGGGTTCTTGCTGGATGTCAGAGGCCCCTTCAGGCCTTTCTCTGGTTAGCCAGGCCTGCTTATTTGCTTCCCTACTCAAGAGACAGCAACAAAGACAGGAAAGACTTTGGATATAGGAATCAAATAGCTTTGGGTTCAAGCCTATACCACACCTACCAACTAAGTGACCTTAGGCAAGCCATTAAACCAAGGTTGCTGGGAGAATTCAGAAATGATTATATTCAGAGACATCTAGCACAACAGGTCTCCAATAACTATTTTTCTCCTTTTACCTTTCACTTGAAATCTAATAACTCATTCCTCATCCTCTCCACCCCTTTCCCCTGCAGAAAGAAAGGAGGTGAGGGAAACTCAGCAATAACCTGACCTGGCTGATCCCTTTGAGAGATAGTAAGCACTCCAGAGGCCCAAAAAAGGGTTTGCCTGCCTTCTGTTCCTGTCCCACCAACAGTAGCAATCTGCCAATAGGCAATGATGAGTTTTCCTTGCTTCCAAGTACTACTCCCTAAGCAAAGTGCTGGGTGCAAGCATAAATAGGCCAGCCCCACACAAGCTAGTGGGGAATCAGACAAGTAAACAAAAATATGCAATAGAAGAGCCAGACAGGATGGACATGAGGGCTTCCTTAGGAAGAATCATCTAGAACTAAGAGTACAGGGGTTAAAGTTCAAGCCTCTCAGCCCATGGGTAAGATTACCTTGGGAAAGTTGGGTGGGCTCTTTTATTTTCGTGTCAGTTTATCTATAAAATGAAACTTCCTAAGTGCATGTGCATGAGACACTGCTTATAATCTAAAAACTGAACATGAACATGTGCAGGACCATTCAGCTCTTGCAGAGTGGGGCAAGTTGCCCACCATACCTCAGGCAGCATCTTCACAGAGGCTTGGATAGGGGTTTTTGGCTATCTCCTCTTTGTCAGGTGAGAGTCTCTATAAATACCATCAGGCTCCTGCCTGGAACTGGAGGCCTGCAAGAGGTCCTAGCTAATGGTTGAGGTTGGCCTTAGCTTGGTCCTCCCCTCTTTAAGCTCCAGACCATCATATCAGAGAGAATACTCCTATTCCTTGTGATCCTGAGCCCACTAACCCCATGGGGTGGAGGTGGGGGCCAAAGGTGAAACATGTCTTTATGGACATTGGTGCTTCCACAAGAAGAACACAGAGCCCAATTCTGGTGACTAGAGCTGCATGGCATCCATAGAACTTGTGAGATTTTTCCCGGAAAGCTGCTGCTGGTGCCTGGAAATGCTTGGCAGAGGCAGATGTGTGCATTTCGTTGGGTTCTAGCCAACTGTCAGCCATCTCTCTTGGCTGATCATCTTGAACATTCAGCAACAGAAATAATTTGCCAGAGGCTCCAGCTAGTAGAAATATATTAGTATCACACACACACACACACACACACACACACACACACACACACACACACACCAAAGTCGTTCCACTGAGAAAACACCATCTAAAAACCCAGTGCTGTTGAGTTTAGATTTAAGTGACATTTTAGAATGGAGACCTAAGTTGTGGAATTTTTTTTTCCATAAAAGTTAAGACAATGGGGAAGAGAAATGAAAATAACATTTATTTAGTGTCAGGTTAAATACATTCTTACTACCACCCAATGAAGTTTCTCTCATTATTTCATTTTATAGATGAAGAAACATGTTCAGAAAGGTTCAGTAACTTTTCTGGAGTTAACATAGTTGAGATTCATGCTCCTAGGTCTGGCTGAGTGGAACATCCATGATCTAAGTTTGTCCTGAGAAGAAGGCAGGGAAAACATTAAAATCTTCATTTATAGACAGAGAAACTGAATCTCAGAAAGATTTAAAATAATTTGCCTAAGTTCTTATAGCTAGCAAGTAAATCAACCAGGAATAGAACCTGGGTCTTCCCTCTACTGGTTCATTCACTCATTGAACCATTCAGCAGACATTTATTAAAGGCCGAATATATGCCACTTCTCTCCAGTATACTATTTTGATTCTTATTTAGAATCACTGAAGACAGTCTGAAGCAAAAGAGCTTTGTGGCTCTTTCCTGACTCAAGATAATGTGTTGCTACATGTTTTGTTTCCTTTTGTATGAACTTCCCTGAATACCATTCCATTCCTGATTTATTTTTTATGTTCTTCTTTCACTTCTCCTAAGTCATCACTACTTTCTTTCCTTCCTCTCACATGTCTCCCAACCTTCCTTGAGCCTCATCCCCAACCCTATGTAACAGTACCCTTGCCCAAGTCAGCCCCTTTGCTTCATAGGCCTTATCCCTCCCTGTTTCTATGGCTTGCATTCAGCCCAACCAGGAGGCAGGGAACTAACCTCTGAACTCCTTCCAACCCTGGAGACCTGTAGGATCTCAGCAACCCAGCTCCCAGCCTCCTCATTCCGCCATTTCTTCCCAGTTCTTTCTCCTTGGTCTCCTCAGATTGGCCAATGGCATGTGGCAGATGGCCTCAGCATGGACAGCCGCCTCTATGCCTCTAACATATCCGACAGTCTCTTCAACACCACCCTGGTCGTCACTACTATCCTGGTAAGCAGGGTGCTCCTGGGCCTCCCAGCTGCAGCTCCCAGCATGCCTTATCTATCTCCGAGTTCCTCCTAGACTTTCCAGAAAACAGAAGATAGGAGCTCTAATCACAGCACTGAGGTCAAATTATGACAGTATATTTAAATTCAGGTTGCTGTTTCATATGGAAATGATATTTAATGAGTTCCAAAGCAGCTGGGGAAAAGGGATGGGGCTGAGAGGCTCCACAGTTTGTGGGTGCTTCCTCTAGGGGTATCCTGACAACTAGGTAAACTGTGCATGGCCAATAGAAGCTGACCTTCTGACACAAGTGAGAGAAGTCCACCAGGATGGCCACCTATTATTTCGCAATAGCCTACCTTGCTTGAGGCCTAACATATACAAAATGCTCACCTGCAGTGGACATCTGAATTCCAGTGAGTTTTCATGGCCTTTTTCTTCATTTCCAGCTGGTAAAGAGGGCGTTCTCCATCTATAGAGCCAGTGACCTTTTCTATTTGATTCGGCTTTCTTCAACAATTACCAAACCTCTCTCTCCCTGTCCCAGGCACTCTGCTCTCCTGGAGACACAAAGATGAATAAGAGCCTATTCTCAAAGAGGTTATAATTTAGTAGATGGCATCAACCAGATGTGTTTATGGCTAAGGTATTATTCTTCTTCCTTAAAGATCTCATGTTTTAAAGATTTGTCAATTAAACCAACTGAATGTATTAAGCAACAATTAGTTGTTCTTCTCCCCCACCCTACTTTTTTAACTAATCGAAAGCATGTTTCCTGCCTCTTATCAGCATCTTATCAGCAGGAGATAATCAGTGCTGCCACATTGCTATAGTTTCAGCTCAAAGCAGGGGCTTGATGAATTCATTAGCCTGCTCAGCCTTATCTTTGTTAAATGTGCAAGGCCACCTATTGTTACTATTTCTTTTAGGCTTTTGAGGATTATAAAAAGAGCTATCTTCATGAACTCCTAGGCCCTAGGACTCTGGACTGGAATTAAAGATCTATTGTAATCAGAGTGGGATAAAAGCCAGGAAAGAAGTGCACAACCTAGTGCCTAGGGATTGAAGGAGAGAGAGGAGGTCAGCAAAGCCTTTGAAGAAGAAGGAGCATGGGAAATGAGCTCTACAAGACAGGAAGAAAGGGAAAGAGAGAAGTGAATCAAGGAGAGTTATCAGGTACCAGGAAATGCTGAAATGTGCAGGTTTTCCTGGAAATGAGCATTGGTAGAGAAAGGTAAGCCATAAGGCCCAAAAAGTAGATCAGGCCCATAGTGCTTAGGAATTTGAATACCAGGCTATTGAGTTTTCCCTTTACTTGATAGGAAACAGGGATCACTGAATAGTTTTATTTGTTCATTGAATGAATATTTATTGGGCACCACTGTTTGTGCTAGGCACTGTTCTCGGTTCTATCTGTTCAGGAATAGATAGAACTGGAGAAGGGGACTTGGGAGAATGACAGTGCAAGTGAACACCCAGGTGATCATGGTCTCACTGTGAAGATCTAACCTGAGAGGCTTGACAGGAGAGAGGTGAGAGTCAACTAGCCATCTAGTAAGGAATTTTCTGGGCAGAGAGAATAGTCCAAACATAAGGGCAGAGAGAATAGTTCTAGCTCCCTGTCACTTCCCATTTCTGCTCCTACATTAGCTTATCTGAGCCATGTGAAAAAGTCAGAAAGATTAGAGGGTGTTGGTGTCACCACTCCAGCTGAGATCTAGAGAGCCTGACTGAGTTAGGGCAGTAGTGAGCTGCAATCTGGACCCAGTGTGGGTAGGCAGCACTCAGTGTGACTGCTGGGATCTACCTCCCACTGTCTTCTCTACTTCAGAAGTACTTCTCAAGTCTGTCCCTTGCTAGCTATCCTCATAATCCATGCTCTAACTTGATTCTATCTACCTCTTTCACCTGAGCTACAGCATTGCCTCCTCACAGGCTCCTTTCTCACTTGCTCAGTCTATCACTCTGCCCTCCTGTCAGCATCGTCATTTTTAAATCAGAATTGTCCTGTCATTTTCTTATTTACAGTACTTAAGTGCTGCCCAGGATCCACCACCTCTAATTTCTACTTCCAGCTGGAAATACCTATGCATCTTTTAAAGCTCTGCCCATGAAATCTTCTCTTACCTGACTCCTACCCTCTCCCTGTCTCTAGCATTTTGTATGTACCTCTGTTGTGTCACTTCTTCTGTTAGAGGTTATTGTTTATAGCTCTACCTCCCCTTCTAGAATGAGACATCCTCAGAGATAGGAGCTGATTCAAAGTAGGAGCTTCATGATTAGAATTTGAGTAATGGAATTTCTTCCTACAGGTTAGGGGATGTTCTTAGAAGCAAATAAGTGCTTGGGAGGAAATGGGAATATTTCTGAGTTGTACTTCCTCCCTCTCAGGGTCTGGAATTGGACAGCGCACAGAACTTTGACACAGAGCCACAGTGACACTGAGTCCACAGGGCCATATTCTAGACCAGAAAAGTCTATCTGACTGTGTGAACACATGCACACATGCACAAGCACTGTTGTTCACATATACACACATGTGTTCATGAGGAGTGAGGGCAGGACACTTTTGTGTCAGGTGACATTTAATACCATAGTAAATATAATTCAAACAAGAAACATTTTCTCGTGCATGAGTGTCTAAGATGGGTTGTACAAGTCAATAACACTTGCCAGAAATGATTATCTTACTTCAGTCTCTGGTGACCATTTGTTGGTTATTCTCGGCAAACGATAACCCTGTAACACATGTAACAGGTAACATATCCCTGTTGTCTCCCACTCTTGTCAGGGTACACTTGGGACATGGGAATGACTTATTGGTCAATACCAGCAAATACACAGAATTAGCCTCAGCTTACACTCCTTGAACATCTACTCTGTGTCAGACCCTGAGTTAAATATTTGGCTTACATTACTGCCTTCTATTCTCCCAATACTCCTGCCAGGACAGTGGTTTCTGCTGCAGGCCAGCACTTGACTTCCACGCTTTCCAACATGCTGGTAGGCCCCAAACTTTCTGACATTTTAGCTTTTCCACACATCTCTTACCTCCCAAATTGGAATGTTGTAAACTTTCTTTTAACTTAACGGTAAATTTTAAATTACCTTGAGAGTAGAGAGTATTTGGGGAGAATAATTTTGTGACAGTTTTGGGGATAACAAAAGATACCCTGGGATATTGCTATTCCAGGGATGGAAACTCCTAGCTGAGCCCTGTCCATGAGGCCATTTAAATGCTTTTCACTCACACAATCCACCAGTGCTTAATGCTGGCACCAGATAGGTACGAAAGAAGGGAAAGAGTAAGTCCCAGGCCCCATTTACTTTCTGTGGAGTAGCAAGCACAAAAAGAAAGACTGGAGGATGGTTATGTGGGGCTGTGGCTACAGGCATGGGAGTTCTGAGAAGTGACTTGCCATAAGAAGAGGTAAAGACCACCTAGGAAGACTAGGTGCTGTAGGTGTTAAAAAAAAAAAAAGAAAAAGGTAATGGGTCTGCAAGGACAGAGATGAGTTAGGTTATATAGAAGGGAGGGAGAGTAGTTGGGACAGAGTGGGCAGAGAGAAGGTTTTGAGACAAAGACAACATATATGGAAGACAGGGAGGCTGCTAGCCTTATATCATTGACATGACAGTAGACTTGATCATGAATCATAATCTTCAACTTGGAACTTCTTCTCCGGGACACACAACCTTCTACTTTTCTCTCTCACTTTACTAAGCTCATAAAACTGCTCTCCCCTTATACTTCTCATGACCTCTGGTCTGTCTGGTTTACCATCTTTTCCAACCAAGATATCCCTTTCATCTTGAACTTAGCAAACCAGCATTTTAACACTTCTCTCTCTTGGCTTCTAAAATTATCTCCGCCATGATGCTCAGCCATCTCATCCCATGCAATTTCTCAAGTTCAGCTGCCCTTACAGTCCTTGCTTTCAGCTGCCAATCTGCATTCAGCTTCCAGACTTCAGCTGAGCCTCAGCAGTCTCTGTGCTCACTCATTCCCTTTCTTATCCCCTGAGCAGTTCTGCCAGGGCTTTTCACACACCAAATTTTTCATCCTACCTGCCTCCCACATAACTTTAGGAGCATGGGTTCTCTCCCTTCTGGCCTCCGCATTTCCTCTCCATATTAGCATTTATGCTCTCTGCCTTACCTCCAAGCCCAATTCCCAGTCTCACACTCACCTTTACCATCTCCTCCCATCGGATCCTGCAAGCTTGCTTCATTAACTAACATGTTTCTTTCTTCTTTAATCTCTCCTTTTTGAAGAATTCTTCTCTTTCTACCTACAAATATACTCTGGTCCTTTCCATCATAAGATGTCATAACTACCACCTTATGTACATCCCACTGCCCTTTCAGCTATTCTCCAATTTAGGGAATCACAAATTGTGGGATTGGACATCCTCCAACCCTTTTGTTTGCAGATGATGAACTGAAGCTTGGAGAGAGACATAACTTATAGTGATTGGAGGGAAAGATGCTCTGCTTGCCTTTCTTTATCTCATGACTTCTCAAAATTCTGGTCCACTCTCACTCATGCATATCTCATTCACTCTCCAGTCCTTGTAGAGTTCTACTCCCTTCATTAAATCTTCCTTGAAAGGTTGCCAGTGACACTGCACCCAAATGCACTTTTGCAGCCCTGCTTCTTCTCTGTGTAGGAATGTCTGCATTCTGATTCTTGCAACTCCTTCCTCCTCGACTTCCATGACCTCATTTTCCTTATTCAGCTGTTATTTCAGCTTCTGCTTTGTCTTCCTCTATGGCTGCTCTTCATTTTCCCATTGTCTATGATCAGGGTCTTCCCAAGGGTCTCTTCTTATCCTTCTCTGTCTTTTTTCAATTCTTCCTCTATGTCTTTTTTCTAATTCTTCCTGGCTTCACGCACCCTACAGCTTCAGCCATCACCTCGATATAGAAGCTCCCAATCATTGCCCACAGTCATACCCTCACTCCACATTTCAAATATTTAGACACTTCCACCTGGATGACCTACCAGTGCCTTAAATTTAACATGTTTCAAATTCTCTTCCCTTCCAAATTATCCATGGCAGTGATGATACCTACCATTCTCCATCACCTACCCAGGCTTCAAGGGTCTGAGGATCCCTACCCTTTGTGCCCACACACAACTTTCATCAAGCCTGACCCTTTCTGTGTCCTTCCAGCTCTCTGCAATCCAACCTGAGTCGAACCATGATTTGGGACTCAGTATCTCATATCAGGTTAGGGTCTGCCCTCACCTCCAAATAGTTTCTTTTGCTGCTTAATATTCTTTATTCAAGTCTTTAAAACTTTACTTAAGTCTTTAAAATTCTCAGTGCTTCCAATATATATGTGCCTGATATATTGTCACTTCATCCTGGCATCCAAGGCCCATGTGGACCTTAATTTGTCTTTCTAAATTTATCCTTCTACTCCACCCCTCCAGACAACCCATGCTCACTAAATAGAGGATCCATCATTTCCTAAATAGGCCATGATCAATCTAACTCAGGACTATGCCCTTGATCACTCCATTTTCCTGTTCATGATGCCTTCTATCAACACCACTTTTATTTGTCAGTGCTCTGTCATCTTTCAGAGCCTAGCTCGAATCACACCTCTTCCATGGAAACTTCTCTGGACATTTCACAAAAGAGGCCTGTTCCTCTTCCCAGCACTCCTGGACAGACATGCTGTGCCTTGGGTTGCAGGTTTCCATCTATGTTCCCACCTTGCCTGCTATACACTCAACATTCGTGTAGCTCATAATGCTCAGTGATAGGTCTGTGTGGCATGAACAAAAGAAAGGGACAGGATAGGGGAGAGGTCCAATGGTGACTTTAAATAAGGTAGAGGGGCTTCAGCTTGACATTCTGTGCAGTGGGACCCTTGTGTGTTCCTGGTAAGAGAAGTGCCTTGAGGTCAGCGGAGTGGAGCTAGTTGCTACCTCCAAAGTTATCTATTACCTAAGCTCTTCCCTCCTGTGAACCCGTATTCTCCCCAACCTCCTGTGCTCCTGCCCACCTCATCATATGTGGCTGAGACACCAGAGCTAAGATGAGAATGACAGCTGCCCAGTTTTCTGCAGGAAAACCCATATTTGATGCTGAAGGGGAACCACCAAGAAATGGAAGGCAATGACCGCTACGAGGGCTTCTGTGTGGACATGCTCAAGGAGCTGGCAGAGATCCTTCGATTCAACTACAAGATTCACCTGGTCGGGGATGGTGTATATGGCGTTCCTGAGGCCAATGGCACCTGGACAGGAATGGTTGGGGAGCTGATCACTAGGGTAAGAAAAGAACAGGTTATTTGAACTCGGGTAGGGTGGGGAGGGAGATGGAAGGATATGAAGTTGTATACTTATGAACACTATTTATTCATTCAGTCTTTTATACATTTTTCATTTATTTGTCCATTCATTGCACAAATCTTTATCGAGCTGTCATTGAGCCAGGCACTGGTACTATATACATTGATGAATATTTGACATCACAATGCCTGATTTCCCAGGCCAGCACCTGTAACAGGTAAGGGAAGTTTTGACCAATTAAAACTTGATGAATTATAGGGTTTGGGTTCCATGTTTGGATTATCCAGGTGTTTTTGTTTGTTCTGATTATTTCATTGCTCATTAGCAACCCCTGGTAGGATTTGAATAGGCTCAGAGAAGGTGGAATATGCCAATACCAGTTGACTTTGACACTTTAGAGGTGCTGTCAGGGGAGATAGTGTTAAATAATGGGGGAAATGGATCAACTGTTAGGGGAGTTGGTCACAGTTATAGTTATTTTGTTATTTGTTATATTATTTTCTGCTATTGTTGATGTGTTTTTATAGACTCAGGGCCAAGATGCACTTGGACAGGCTATAGATTTTCAGGGTAAATATGAAGACTTGAATGAAATGCAGGTGAGCATCATATAATGTCAGTCATGTGTTAGGTAAAGGTTTTTCCAAGGGGAAATCTCTTGTATTCTTGGTACACACTATTAATAACTGTAAAAATAATTAAATCACTATTAATTCATTGCCCATATTTTCTGAATTTTTATGGTCAGGATAAGTGATGGATTCCCAATGAGGAGAGCACAGATCTGGGTTTTTAGTGTGACCTTGAACCAACCCCTTTCCCTCTCTGTACTTTCCAAGTGCAGAAGGAACCCCTTCAGCTCTCCTGCAGCCTCCTAGTAAATGCTGATGGGCAAGATGCTTTACATACATTATCTCTAATCCTCAGTAAACATACTGGTTAGCTGCTTGTTATTCTCCACTTTATAAATGAGCCACCTGGAGCTCAGAAAGCTTAAATGACTTGTCTGAAGCCACACAGTTTGAGAAAGGGCTGGAATTTGAACCCAAATCTGGCTCACTCCAGAGCTGGCATTCTTCCCACTGCAGCACACTACCTAAACTGAACTTTGATGTCACCAAAGAAGGTACCCATAAATCCAGGACCTTCTTTCCTTCCTTTTTCTCCTTCCTTACTCCACATCTCCCTTATTCCACCCTTGCTTTCTTATTTTTTTCCTTATTTTCTCCTTTACCTTTATCTTTTGAATTAATACATTTTTAACCCAAACTTGTGATATAAGATAAATTTTTTAAATCCTAGTCTTTAAGCTTAAAATGTTCATTGGAGCACTGAATAAGCCATTCTTGACAAAGCATTGTAAAAGGTTCTGTACTGACTGGAAAGGGTATTTAAAAGCTGAGGAGCATGGTGCTTAGG
Source organism: Cynopterus sphinx (assembly GCA_030015415.1). Lineage (NCBI taxonomy): Eukaryota > Metazoa > Chordata > Mammalia > Chiroptera > Pteropodidae > Cynopterus > Cynopterus sphinx. The sequence goes on from CM057383.1 coordinate 68,040,902, forward strand.
AACTTGTCTGTCAGTATAGACAGCGTTTGCAATGACCCAGCAGGGTAAACAGCAAAGCTTGTTCAGGGAACTGAACTGCCCAGTGTACTGGAGTCCAGAGTGAACTGGTTCAGAAGTGAGGCCTTGCTCCCAGGGAGAGGCTTGCAAATGATCAGCCAGCAGAAGGCTGCAGAGAGCCTAGAGATAGCCCTGGAAACATCTCACAAGGGCCAGAACAGTCTGCTGCTTTTGAGACTAAAGCCCACTCTGCTGACGATGCTGTGCTTCAGTAGAAAAAGATGTGGTGCACTTCTTTACAGTCCCAAACCCTCTTGTATCTGTCAGTCTTCCTGCTTGGCATCTGCTGTGGAAATGCAGCACAGTGGTGTACACACAGAAAGCTGAAATACCAGACCTTTTTCTTCCCCTCTCACTGATGTGCTCAGTCAACTTGAGCCTGTTTCTTCAGCCCTCTTGAGCTGCTTGGGGACTGGCAAGGTGACTTCAGAGATGTCGGTCAGCACACAGCTATCAGCCCCCTAATGAGCTGTGACACAGACTGGTAGAAAGAGAAGACTGAGACCTAAGGACATGCAGCTGCATGCTGAACGACCTGGGCAACCAACCAGATGAGAATCTTACCATTCACCCCAGATCAGCTTTCAAGCCAAAATGCTGCTGCTTTGGTCTCACCAAGACTTGGCTACATAGGGTTAATTAATTAATAACTAAACCATTAATTTAATAAATATTTACTGAACACTTTCCATGATTCTAAACATTGGAGACACAATAGGAGACAAAATAAATATGGACACTGCCCTTGTGGATCTTACCAGTGAGAGACAGACATTAGTGAATGATAATATTAATGTAGAATTTCTGACTGTGTTAAGTGCGAGGAAGATACAGTAGAAGGAGCTATGAGAGCATATAGGAGGAGAAGTTTCCAGTCTGGAGAGACAAAAGGGTGGGGAAGGAAGGCTTCCCTTGAGAAATGATATTTGAGCTGACTTCTGACAAATAGGGAAAGTATTTAAGTCAGAAGGCTGTCCGAATGCCATCGTGATTGGTCCTGGGCAAGAGTGGATGACGCCAGGATCCCACCTTCTCCAGATTCAATGCTTTGATATATCTGTCAAGATGTTCGCCTAGGATTACAGTTGTCTTAAAGTCTGGATACATTCTATATAATCCTTTTCCCAAGCTTCACGTGAACATTTTAGAGCAAAGCCTCGGAGCTACTGAATGTCCCAACTGGAAGACACCTCAGAGTCACTGCACCTAAACTGTCACTTATACAGATAAGGAAATGACAACTCAGGGAGATTGAATAATCTGCGAGAGATTACACAGCTAGTAAGTTTAGATCCAGTATTTAAGCCCCTTCTGTCTGAGTTCAGTGCTCATGGTCTGAGAAAGCAGAAACCTTGATGTTAGATGGACCTAGGCTAAAGTTTTAGTTTATCCACTTACTAGCAATGTGTTCTTGGACAGTTTATTTTATTCTTTCCATCCCTTCCCCGAGGCTTCAGTGTTCATCTGGAAAGAATCATTGTAAGGATTTAAAATAAAACACACACACATGTGCATACACATGCACTCTCACACCGAAATAAAAAATATATGAGTTGTGTTAGGGTGGGGTCTCTAGATAACAGAGCCCAAGGAAAAAGCTTACATACTAACTCAGGGAGTGCATATTCAAGATATCAGAAGTAAGGGAATGGGAAGGAGGCAGGCAAGGAGAGAAAGTACATCTCAGGGTGTATGTCACTGTGCTGCCCATAGCTTTGCACCAAGCACAGCTGATTGTCAGTTTAGAGAAGCCCTAGAAAATTACTGCCTCACTACACAGCCCATAGAGGGAGGGAGGAAAACTTATTTGCTGAGTCCCATCTCTCATTGGCTAAAGTTCACTCCACAGGCATTACCAATTCCCACCAAGACCCTCTGGCCATCTTCGAAGAAGTCAGATTTCCAAGACAGCGGCAACAGCACTGTCTGTAATACCCACCTCCCTGCCTGCTTATGCCTGGTTACCAAGAGGTCCTGCATATTCTCTCATCTCAGCAGCCTAAGGAAGCCTCAGGGCTGGAGGCTAGGGGAGCATGAAGCAATGAGTGATGTGAGGCAACATGAAGGGTCGGGAAGAGCAGGCATAGTAGGCCAGGCCAGCTAACAGTGTAGAACAACATGATGACGTGGCTCTGGCCACCAGGGCAGTGAGAGCCTGCCGAGCCTACCTGGTAAAGACTAAATTTCCCTTTGTGGAACAAATACAGTTGGCAGCAGGCCATACACCTGCAGGATTATTGGTAACATTGAGTGGAAATCCTTATGGCCAAGTGAACCCAGGGTGAGCATTAGCTGCTTTGGCCTATAAATGGTTATTACTAGTCTCTTTTGGGTACTCTCAATTCCCCTCTTCTGCTTCATGGAGTATGTACTCCCAGTACAAAAATAAAGTCACCTGTTAAGACAGTCATCTGTTAAGAGTGAAGAGTGAAAACCATTGTTTGCATCATGCTGGGACAAGCCTGAGATCTCTTTATGGATGTCCAGAGGTCCTGAGCCTCTATGCCAGGATTCAGGAGTTATCCTTCTGGCACATGTGGCTCTTTGGGGCTGCTAACTCATGCAGAATATGTGGCACTTGAAAGAAAGAGAGCATGTACAAGGAAGAGACATAGGGGATTTGTGTGTCCAGGGCTGCCCACCAGTTTCCCCTGGACATGGACAAAGCTAGTATAGCCAAAACTGCAGAAGAATTGAAGTCTTGGTATAAAGAAGAAACTCCCTAAGAAGATGCTGGTGGCTAACTAAAGAATCTCTTTCTTTAGAGAGCATGAAGAATGCAGTAGCTTCTTGATATCTGAGCAATATGGAGTAAAGAATGGAGGGCTGCATATAAATGTCTAATCACTATGTTGTACACCTGACACTACTATAATATTATATGCCAACTATAACTGAAAAGTAAAAATTATTATTAGAAGTAAAAGAGAAAAGGTTAGAGGCCTGGGTCATTTCCAGTGGCATTCTAGAGCCTCAGTCTTTTCAGATCCATTATTGCCTGCGTACCCAAGACTATTGGGCTTTGGGGCTTGAACACATGGCATATTAGTGAGGAAGACCATTTAAATATGTTTTTTTGCATTTGTTTGGAAGTCATGTCTTTTGGTGTAAATCTCACTAAAAGTGGGAGTGTGGCTGTAATATAAACAACTGGGTTCACATAAACTGGGCCAGGTTGATGGTCTTCCACCTCCAGTGGTATGTCTGGTCAGTGGAGTTGAGGAGGATAACTGACTGGCTCTTAAATGTGGATTTGTTTTACCCCAGTCATATCCTTCACAGTTGAGCCCACAGCAGGCCTGTGCAGCAGTGCTCGTGTGTCTTGGTGGAAGTGTATTTGGAAAAGAGGAAGAGATGGACTGGAATAGCTCAAAAAAGAAGATGCCCCAGGAACATTCTCAAGGGTCCTCCTGTATTACTCTAATAAATTTATTTAAAGTGAATTTTTAATTGAAATTGTTCAAGGTATTCAGGTACGAAGATGAATAATATAGTCCCTGTTTCACTCTTTGAAGGGGACTACTTAGGTAAAAACCAAGTAGTTTTATGATAGGGAAATACAAGGTACAATGCAGAGGACAGGAAGAGGGCTCCTAAGTCTGCTTGCGACATCTAGGAGAGACATCTGAAGGAGGTGTTACTCAACCTGAATCTTTAAGGATGAGGGGAGGTCGACTAGATATAGGAAGGACATGGAGAGAAAAAAGCATGTCAGGAGAGAGGGAACAAAGGATCCGAGGCATTAAGGTATATGGATAGTTTCTATTTTAAGTTAGTATACCTGGAACAAAGCATGGTGGGAAATGAGGATAAGAAGTGGGAGTGGTTGTTGATAAAGGGCCTATATGGCCTTCTACAGTATGGAACATGGATGGATCAGGGGAAGGTGAGAAAAGATTGGAAGCAGGGGAACCAGGTACAAAGCTCTTGTGTGGCAAGAGGTGATGAGAACCAAAAGTAACTTGAGAGATAGAAAAAGGCACACATTCAAAGGCTATCTTAAAGGTAGTTTTTCTTTTATAGAGAGGTATGCAATCTTTTAAAAATATGTTTTAAAAAATGTTTGTAATTCCAACAACCAGTAATATTTATGGTTAATATTTCAGTGTCATCCCTTCTGAATTCTTAACGAGTTATTTTTGTAAAGTAAGATCAGAGTATATATACTGTTTTTTAAATATTATTAGTTAGATCTTCAGGACTCAAGGACCAAATGGATATGGACCATGAGAGAGAGGAAGCACAGTAAGATGACTCCCAGGTTTCTGACTTGGACATTTGAATGGATGGTGGTGCCAGTCATTGATGTGAAAACTTGATGAGGAAAACAGGCCTGAGAGGAAAGAGAAAATGGTTTTAGCTTTAAAAATTGTAATTTTGAAATGCCTTATGGATATCTGAGTAAAAATGTTTAGCAGAAAGTTGGCTAGAGTGGGCTTAGAAGACTGAAGCCATAAATGACAGAATGAATGGTGAATAGTAGGTGGCTACAGAATCTATGAGTAGGATAAGAATCACCCATGAGAGAAATATGTTTAAGAGGAGGAGAGCCTGTGAAGTTTGCTGAAAGAGAATGGGTAAAGAAGTTTTCCTTTTTGAAAGGTAGCACAGATAAACTTTCACAGATTTAGCTATATAGAAGTCACTGACAAGAGCAGTTCAGTGGGGTGTTTGATTGAGATTAGATTGCAGTGATTAAATCCTGTGGAACTCTAAAGTTTAAAGTACAGTTTTTAGGGGGAAAGCAAGATAAAGGATTGTATGTAGAAGGAACTGTGGAGCTGAGAAGTTGGCTTTTATTTAAAATGAAATTCTGTAGTCCCTCCTTATTCATAGGGGATATGTTCTAAGACCCCTAGTAGATACCTGAAACCACAGAGCCTACCAAACCCTATATATACCATGTTTTGTTCCCCTATGCATTCATACATATGATAAAGTTTATACTTCTCTTTGGTATATCCTAATGGCCAGCATTATTACTCTTGCACATGAGTAGCATTATTAGGTAAAATAAGGGTTACTTGAATACAAGCACTGCGATACTACCAACAGTCGATCTGATAACCAAGACAGCTATTAGGTGACTAATGTGGCAGGTAGTGTGTACAGCATGGGTATGCTGGACAAAGGGACAATTTACATCCCAGGTGGGACAGCAGGACAGCAAGAGATTTCATCTCAGAATGGCATTCAAAATAAAATTATGAATGGCATATTTCTGAAAATTTTCATTTAATATTTTTGAACTGCAGTTGACTGCAGCTAACTAAAACCACAGAAAGCAAAATGGTGGGTAAGTGTTTGGAAGTGGCTGCTCACAGCTGAGACTATGCCCTTACAGGGAAATGCAGGGATATTCAAGGGCTGGACAGGTGGAATGGAGGATGTGAACCATTCATGAAAGGGTTTTGGGAGTCGTTGCCAAGACACAGCACTTCTTCCCAAAAGAAGTACCTGGGAACCACTGTGGTCATGAGTATATCTGTCCTGAGTGTTGTCTTAGTCATTCTTTACATTTGTGCACCAGTTTCATATTTGAAACTGCTCTCACAAGCATTAGCTCTTTATCCTTCACAATAGCTCTATGAAGTAGATGTAATCCTCATTTTATAGATAAGCAACCTGAGGCTTAGAAGTACAAAATGATTGACCTGATGTACCACAGCCATAGAATGGCAGAGGTGGAGTTAAACTTGCTCACCTGAGTCCTGGTTTATGACAACAACCTCTTTCTGATGGACTTACATTCTCATCTCCCTCTGGCCACAATTGGCATTTGCTTCTAAGATGTCCTTCTAGGCTAAAGACTCGGAAGATTCCCAGAACTTGGTACCCAAGTTTGACTCTGGGCCATAAAGCAGTTATACTTCATTCGTTAGTTGATAGTACTAGGCAGATGACCCTCTATGACTCCTTCCACTCTCGCCCAGTGTGAGTGAGGCATTCTTGTCAATTAAGCTCTGAAAACTGCCATTCCTAAGGGAAGAAACTGCATTTCACATTCTCAGAGCCCAGCCTGGGAGAGAGTAAAGCATATTGAGGAAAAGATAAAGTCCCATTCCAGCTTCAAAGTTCAGAGCCATGTACCCTCCTGCTATTCATGCCATGTTGGCAGAATGGCACATTTAGGTTCAAAGAGAAGAGGGGTTTGGAAGGCTTAGATTCAAGGCTCATAGGCCTTTGGCATCAAATAGCTCTTACCAGTGACATTCTAAAGAATTAAATGTAAATGAAGCTGAAATGCCTCATTCTGTTTTCCCTCCTAGGGCCCTATGAGAAACAATTCGCCAGAGAGCTTGTGGGGTGACTGTCCATTTTCTCAATACAGAGAAGGTTGTCCAGAGACATTTTACTGAACTGAAAAAAAACGCCACAACTTATTTCCTGGGATTACTTTCACCAAGAAGCCAGAGACTATTTTAATTGCAAATAGGTCATAGAATTCTATTCTTCAAAATAGAGATACTGATCCTAGAGCTAAAATGGAATGTTCAAGTCTTTCCCTGTGTAACAGTCAAGTTCAGGGAGGGCTTTACCCTCCCCATTAAGTTCTGGTTTCTGCATGTACCTAAATAAGGAAGAGATAGGTTTTGATAATAATCCAATGATTCACTCATCCATTCATTTATCCATTCATTCATTAAAGTGCCCACTCTCTGAGAGCACTATATGGATGTGAGGAATGTCAGTAAGGAGTTCAGGCTCTACTTAATAACTATTGGTAAACCAATAGTTATTGCACAGTGTGGTACATGCTTTACTAATACTTTTAACAAAGATGATAATAACGTTGGTTAACATTTATTAAGTGTTTCCTATGGGCCAGACACTGTTTTTAAGTACTTGATTATATTAACTCATTTAGTCCTCAAAATAACCAAATGTTGCAGGTAAGGAAAGTGAGTTTCAAAACAAATAAGGAACCTATTCAAGGTCATGTGGGTAGTGAGTGGCAGATGTAGGTCTGGTAAAAGTATGGAGAAGGTATGTTATGGGCATGAGCAGAGTAGGGCTCACCAAGGAAAGGACAACTGAGTAGAGTATTGAGAATAGAGAAGGGTCATCTCAGTTGAAAAGGATATTCTAATCGCAGAGAACAGAGAGATGCATACAGAGCAGTGTAAGTGGTTCCGTGTAGCTAGAGTTAGGCCTGGAAGGGAGCTGAGGAGAGTAGGGCTGTAGGCAGGGGCCAGTATGACAGGATTTATATGTTTGGATATATAGAGAGTGCTAATGGGGAGGTATTGAAGAACGAGGTGACCTGTTTGTTTTATTCAAAGAGGAGAGTAACATAATTGGCTTTGGTAGATGAGAGGGGGATGCACTGTACATAGGAAGAGCAGATGCAGGCGTATTCATTAGACAGCTGTTCAGTGAGTGATCTAGGTGGAGGGGATTAGGCCTAAAGTAAGGCAGTGGTGGTGAGGATGCCTAAGGGAAGATGGCTACAGTGTGGAGATTTCAGCATTTAATTCTAGGACCTATTGAATGGGGTGAGCTTCCTTTTCATGTAGGCTTTTAAGCTTGGGTTCAGGTAGTCTTGTCTCTCAGAGGAAGAAGGATGGCTGTTGGACTCTGGGATAGGTCCATTCTGGAATAGCCTCTTGAGGGATTCACATCAAGTAACAATCCCTGCACATGACCCCCTGAGATCTGGGAAGGGAGGAAATCCATCTATCTGTTCATTATTCATAGGCTATTGCTCTTGAGAATAAAAGAGCCAAAGCCCTGGACTGCATCTTAGGATACACCTGCTTTTCTCTCTCTCATATCCTCTCCATTTACACCACTCTCTCATTCTGAATTATCAAAGTTTCTTTTCTGTCACTCCAGTTCTTTAACTTGCCTGATACAAAGCCAGTAAAAGCAGTTAATACACTGCAGCCACTCTCTCTTTCTTCTGAGATGACTGTATTGGCTGCCATCAATAGAGCTAGGCTCCCCTATCTCCGTCTGTGACTGCCACCCTGTCTCCTCAGTCAAGGGTGAGGTGCACTACCTCCAGAAGCCTGTGTCTGTGCCCCCAGTGCCTCAGCCTGTGATCAGTGTGAACCCTAGATACAGTGGAAGGCTCTGCCAAGGCCTTCAGGTTTTCACCTTCCTCTCATTTCTCTTGACTTTGTGGAGAATCAGAATGAGAGTCTCCTCTGCTCCAGATACTTGGTCACATCTCTTCTTAGTTCAAAACTGAGCCCCTAGGAGGAAAAAAGAATAGAAGGGAAGTAGGCTGATAGCTCCTGATAAGAAGCCCTGCACATGCTATTTTATTTAGTCTTCACATAGAGGCAAGACACAGAGGCTCAGAAAATTCAGTAACTAACAAAGCTCTGATACACAGCAACTAGTCAGAGCCCAGACTCATATCCTATCCAGGCCTTAATCTTCTGCTCTTCTCACTGCATTACAGGGGGCATGCAAAAACTGGTGACTGGAACAGAAAATTATTTTGGTCCAGTCTTCCCATCCTCTGTGTCTGCTTGCTAGAAGAATGGGGTGGAGGCAATAGGCTGGTCTGGGGGGGCGGATAGCAATAAAGGGGGTGGCTGCACTTGGCCATTTTGAGAGGGACACATATAAAGTATGATGCTTATATCTTCAATCCAGGAGATGTATGTTATTATAACTACTTCCTTTTTGTAGACTAAGAGCACTCAGCACCAGAGAGGCTAACACCTGGAATGCTCAGATGTGAAACCAGGCCCTTTTCTGTTAGGAGCACTCCACCTAGAAGGACAGATAGACAGACAAGCAGAAATTATTTAACAAAAGGTTATATGGGATAAATGCTATACTAGAAATACAAACTAAAATCATACTTGAATAGCAGAGTAGGAGGCAGTGGAAGTAAGACTGTCAGGTCCTTGAGGGCAAGCATAATGTCTTATTCATTTTGGCATCCTTATGCACCTAATGCAGTGCCTAGAACACAATAAAGTGTTAATGAATAGTTCCTTTGAATCATGCAAAACAAGGCACTATGTGATAAACATTCCTTTAATAAATTTAGGGAGATTATCTCTCAGCAGGTTCATATCAAACCAAGTGTCAGCCCAAAGCTTAGAAAGCCAGACAATCAATTGATTAATCAATCAATGGATGGCAATTTAAGATCTATTATATGTTGGTCACTGTGCTAGGGATTTGGATTAAAAGAACAGATCAGATTTGGTTCTATATTTGAAGTTTTGCAGACTAGATGGTATGGAAATAAGGAGAGTATAGACATGTAAAAGAAGTGTTTGCTCCAGTGTGGCTATGAGAGATGTAAGGTGTTTGGGGAAGCCTGAGCAGGACAGGACCAAGGAATGACATTGTATACTATCTGTGAAGGTGCACAACTTCAATCCTTATCTCCCCTAAAGCTGTCTCAACCTGTTCTTTCCCCCAGAATCATAGAATATAAGGTTCAGAGGTCACTACCTGATTTAGGAAAAGATCTCAGGGCTTCATCTGCCTGTCCTTAAATCCACATGATGGTTTTTTTTACACTGAATAAGTTGATATAGGACTCTCCAGGTGGTGCAGAGTGGAGTGTTGGAGTCTAGTTTTTTTCAGAGCTACCTTATCCACTTAAGACTGGGTACTCCTCCAAATCCCCTGGGCATCTAGAAGCAGCCTGGGAAATTTTGAGAAGGCTTACTTCTTGAAAATTATTTTTACCTTCCCCACCAAGTGCCAGCTCCTCAGGGGAGGGAGGGATCTACAGAGGAAATGAAAATGTATTAATTAGGGCATCTGAAAGCCTTCTAAGACATGTCTTCCTGTTAAATAGAAGAGACAAGCAGTGGGGAATTGATTTGGGGAAGTGATGAGAAAGGAAGTATGGAAAGTGGTATCTTAATATCTTCTAAGACTATTCTGATCCTAATTGCCCACCCCACATGGAAAAAGTGAGACATTACCTGCAGCTCAGGCATGCATCAGGAATTAACCTCAGCTTAGTTGCCACCCAGTTTTAGTAATTCAGCTCCTGAATATTTCTCAAACTGAGATTCTGATATTGCTTTCCTTGGTCTTGGTACTCCTCTCTTCCTCAAGAATAAGGATCCTATTTCTGAACATAAGGCCAGGTCCCTACAAACCTTCGGATGTACTTTCAGACCTTGACTAATATTACCTTGGATGCATTGATTCAACAACAGTTGTGGCTTAAGGTTGATAAGATACAGTTCTTACTTTCACTGAGCTCATATTCTTTATATGTAGAAACTCCAAGTATAGTTATCCAAATTGTATATCATACAAGGATTAAGTAGGGCCTGAAACTAGCCCTCAAAGAATGTGCTCTGGTGTGGAGCTATATCCACCTGTAGATTTTCCTCCTACAAAGATGTCTCTAGTTTGCCAAGCTGCGTGCCCACTAAGTCTGTAAAAATCTGCATAATTTATACAATGGCCCAACTATATTTGGAATAAGGCCAAGTATATAAAAATTATGAGACCATAGCTTATGATATACAAAACTTTATAGGAACACAGAGAAAAAATGAAATAGTTCAGCTCCAGGGAGGCAGACACAGCTTTAGAGCAGAGCTAATGATACTAATAGCTATCATTTATTGAGTGGATATCATGCACCATTTCTTCTCCAACAAAAATCTTATGAGATAAACACTATTATTCACTTTTTATAATGAAGAAGCTGAGGTTAATTCCACCTTAACAGAGAAGCTAACTCAAGGTCACACAACTAACAAGTGATTGGTATGAAATTCAAAGCCAAGCCTGTCTGACATTAAAATCCACAGTCATTCTAACACAGTGTGTTGTCTCTAAGGGAAGTAAGAGTAAAGTTGGACCTTGATGGACAAGTAGGAACTTGACAAGCACCAAGAAGGAAAGAATTACAAGTAGTGAGAACTGTGTGGGCAAAGACATGGAGTCTGAAATATATGACAGGTTTAAGAAACATGAATAGTACAATGTAGCCATGTGACAGGTTAAAGTAAGTAGCTTGAGGTGATGCTGAAAAGACAAGTATAGGCCAAGTTGTGAATATCACTATAAGGAGTTTGGATTATATTTTAAAGATTGTATGGAGTTGCTGGACTTCTTAAACAAGGGAATGATATAATTAGATCTTTGGTGTAGAAATAGACTCTAGAGCAGTTGTTCTCAAAGTGTCCACTGATCAAGCAGCATCAGCATCCCCTAGGACTTGTCATGAATCAATATTCTTCTTTGGCCCCATCCAGACCTAATGAATCAGAAACTCTGGAGTGGGACCCAGCAATTTGCACTTTAACAGTCCCTCCAGGTGATTCTGATGCATGTTTAAATTTGAGAACCATTGGTGCCCATGTGACTTGAGTTTAAGAACCACTGGTGCCTTTTCAGTTTAATGGATCATCAGAGTGAGGAGAAACTGGAAGCAATGAGACAAGTGCAGGGACTATTGCATAATTGAAATGAAGACTTGAATGATGATAGCAGCATTAAGATTCAAGTGGCAGTAATGGAGTAAGCGTACATTTCATGGATGGAGCTTGGTTATTACTTGGAAGGGGCAAGACATGGAGGGAGAGGGTAGGCTCCAGGCTAACTCCTGGTATTGGTTTTAATGACAGTTACTGGTAAACTTATAAACTGAGCAGCAGTGCTTGTAAAAAAAAAAAAGTAGCTTTAGATGGCAAAGATGATGAGTAAATGATATGGATCTGAAGCACCAGCAGAATTTTGAGGTAGAGAGAAGTGCAGCAAGTCATGGGTAAGAGAGGCCAGCGATAGAGCAGAGCTGGGCCCGAGCTCCATTTGAGAGTCATTGGGATACAGTGCTAGTGAAGTGAGGGAACTGATTGTTTTCAACCCCTTTCCTCACACCCCTCCCCTCCCTGCTGGCCACCCAGGTGCAGAACTTTGTTCTGCTGGATATCAGCTGTGTGGACTTGGAGAAGTCACCCAATGTTTCTGACCCCTGTGTCTTAATCCTCGAAATGGGAATGAAAGCATCCACCCTCAAGTTATTGTGAAAAATCAATAAACTATAGTAATCTCTGAAGTGTGCCTGGCATGTAGTAACTCCCAGTGAGTGTTGCCCTCTCCTTTCTTTTCCTGTTGTCTATTACTTATCTCTTCACATAAGGCTCAGCTTGTGCTTTCTCTCTGAGTCTAAAGCTCAAGTCCTTAGCCTTCCCACCATCTGTCCCCAAACAATGTACATGTGCACTCATGTCTGTCTGCTCCTGTAAGATATGGTCATCCAGGACTAGGTCCTTCCCTCTCCCAGGCTTCCCTGGGTTAATTCCTTCTTACCACATGTCTGAACACTACGAAAGCATAACTGATTAAAAGAAAACTAAATCACTATGTGTCCACTTGTCCTTCTACAGTGGGGTGGTCCAGCAGCCTTCTGAAGGTTGTGTGTGATCTTGGTGGCCTCATGTGCTGCTCTGACCTCATCTCTTCTTGCCCTCTGCAAGAAAAGGAGACATGAGGAGCAAAAATTTTTTCCAGAGGGAGAGGTCTGTGGGCCATCTCTTGAGGAAGGTGGTACCTCTGTTAGGAGATAAGGTGATGTCAGTGCTGGCCAGTCCACATGTGCTCTTGGGCTTAAAGGAAAAAAAAAAAACCTGCATTAGAAGTCAGGGTCTGCTTCTGAACCTTAAATTAGTAACTAAATCTTCCTGGGTGTGAGCATAACCATTTCCCCCATGCTTTGCCTCGCATCAGCTACAATTTCACCAATAGCCCTACAACCTGAAAAACTAATCAAAAGCCCACAAGGCCCTGTATATCCCATCACTTGACCCTCACTCTCTGTGCTGAATCCCTACTGTCCTTCTCTTAGTGCTTTGAACATGACATGCTCAATTCCAGCCCATGGCCATTACATTTGCTCTTCCTTTTATCAAATGCCTGTTTCCCCAAGCCTCCAATTTGTTTCCATCTCATTATCTAAATCTAAGCCAGATGTCACCTTTTCTGAAAAGTGTTCTTTCTCTGCCACCCTAAGGGACCCCCACCCTTTCTCCTAGTCACTCTCTACCACGTTAATTTGTTGTATTGTCTTCAATAAATTATTATCATCTATAATTATTTTGCTTATTATGGAACTATTTGTTTATTGTCTGTTTCCCTTCACTTGACTGTAAATTCTCTGAGATCAGGAACTACATTTGTCTTGCTCATTTCTATACTGCTAGCACCTGGAACAGGCCCCAACATACAACAGTACTCAGTGATTATGAGATAGATGGATGGATGGATGGATGGATGGATGGATGGATGGATGGATGGATGAATGGATGGATAGATGGATGAATGGGATGCTATGAAGGCATGTGTTAAAAAACTAACCATTATAGCCCTTGACCCCAAGAAACTTCAAGCCTGGGCCAAATAGCCCAATGCTGAGAATCAGTTGTAGGTGATCCCTTTGACTGGTAAGAGGGAAAGCACACCAGTGACTTAGATATCCTGGTGCATTTAGTAGGTTAAGCGAGCAGGAGATAACATTTTCTCTTGAACTGCCCTCCCACTGCAGCCATGGGGACTACACCCCTTTCCTCTAAATTCCTTCCTCTTCTTCCTGTGCTCTACCTTCTCCAGATCCCCAGAGCTGGGCCTTCAGCTCACCCCACTGTATGCTCAACCCTACCCCAATTTCCACACCAATATTGTCTTAAGAAAGAAGACCTCAAGCAACCTCACCCCTTTGTCCTCTCCCCATGGGTTGGAAATGTCTAGGATTAGTTGTCTGACTCTAAAATTGACCCTCAATCTTCTGATTTGTTTTCAACTCACAGCTCTACCTTTCTTCACTCTTTAAGCTAGTTAACCTAACTGGTATCTGCTCAGCTTCCCACCACACACACATTTATTCTTCACCTGCCTTTGTTATACCTTCTCTCATTGCACTTGCTGGCTTTATTTCCTTGAGTATGTGTTTTGCTGGCAAGGGGTGAGAGCAGCCTGAACATCATGGAGCAGGTACCCAGATGGCCTACGGAAGTAACCTCACCTGAAACTACCATGTGCTGTGTTCAAACCCTTGTGACTCCTTATGTTGAGCCTGTCTCAACTGGAAGTTGCTCTAAAGATAGTAATGGATGCCAATTGTAGAGCACTTACTCTATGCTAGATATGGTAATAATAATTGCTTTACAAATGTTTTCTTTAATCTTTAAAAAACTTTACAAGGACACATATTATTACCCCTGTTTTTTACATCAGCAAACAGAGTCTCTGAGGTTAAGTTACCTTGTCCAAGGTCATGCAGCTGAGAAGTGGCAGAATCAGGTTCCCAATCCACAATGTGTCCTTTTAACTGCTGTGCAGATATGTCCTGAACCCATAACATGCTTTGCTTTCCTAGCAGTACCTTGTTCATCAAATCCTGTTGCTGTGGCTCCTCACCCTGCCCCAGCAGGCAGGCCCTGCACATTTCTTGCCTTCTATGAGGAAATAGCCCTGCTTCAAAGACTCCAAATATGAATCCCTCCATTTTCTGGCCATGCCTCACTCATGGAAATAAATTTTCACCAAAAGGTCTTATGGTGTTCAAGTTGCTTGTTGCTATGTCTTAGCCTCGCTGTTTCACAGTTCCTGGCCAGAATCATTATATGCTTTGGGGTCTTATTCAGACTGTTTTTCGTGACAACCTATAACATTTTAGGAGCAACTGATGTCCACCACTTGTCAACATTTGAGAGCCAGGCCTGGCTTAGTCACGCCAATGACAATGTTGGCATCTATAGACACAATCGTCTAGGAGCCCTATTCTGCTCTACCTTTCCAGAACCTATGGAATTATTCCTTATCTTCTGCAGCCTTCAGTTATGCTCCCTTGCTTGATGATAAACTCCTGCTTTGCCTGTGTCTACATTTGCAATTTAGGCAACAGAACAAAGGCCTAGATCCTTTTAAATATCAGCATGTGGTCCATTCAATAAATTTGGACTACTTAGAAATATTCTGTCAATTCTTGCCAAATTAATTCCTATTCAAATTCAGTAGACACCCTGAGCATAACTACAATGTCCTAGATGGCAGAAGAATGGTGGACTGGGGTCCTAGCTGGCTGCCAGGGAGTGGTTAACAGTGACATATGGGCAGGAAATCAAAACAAAGGGTAGGTGTGGTCAGTAAGTACAGCAAATAGGTAGTCTGGTGTCAGTCTAGCCAAAGTGAAGGGGAGTCAGCAGAAGCAAATCAGGTAGAAGAACTTGGCCTTCAGAAAAACTCACCAAGCAAGATGGTGCAGCCCAAAGCAGAAGCCAGCTCTCAGGCGCTTTAAGGGAATGGACAGAGGATAAAAGCAGGATGATAGAATTAGGAACAGCATAATAACAATAGCAATGAACATTAATTGAGCAGTGAACATTGATTTTTGTGCCAGGTCTTTGCATTAACTCACTTAATCCTTACAACAAACCCTGTAAGTAGAAACTGTTACCATTCATACTTTACCCATGAGAAAACAAGTTCAGATAATTTACCCAAAGTCACACAGCTGGCATGGGACAGTCATAAACCTAGGGCCCCTCTGACAGCTCTCTGTCACAAAATAATGAGAGAGAACCTCTGTTGAACCTAGTACAGACTCTTACTCTTCTTCTCTGGGGTTTAAGACCCATCTAAGGTGGAGGCTAGCAAGTCCTGGAAGATGATTACAACTCCAAGCAGGAAGGCCAAGTTCCTCCTAGGGCTTTGTCTGGTGTTCGTAGCACACAGGGAGTTGGCTTCTTCCAGAGTTTCACAATCTGTTCAGCTATTTGGACCAGAGGAGGGATCTGGATTTTTCTCTATACAGATGCAAATGCTAATGTAGTAAAACATCCAGACCTTCCTTTTAGCCCTTCTTAAATTAAAAACCACCCAGATATTTAAACAGAGATACACACGAGACTCCCAATGCTTAAAATTAAGGTTTCTTGCATGTGTGAGATGACCAAGCCATGGCACAATGAATGCAGCCCCTTGTGTATCTTCTAGGCTTTCTTATCCCATGGAGACAGAAGGGTGCTCAGTGTCAGGCTTGAAGGTGGCCATTCTCTTACTTGGGTAAAACACTCAATGTTTTTAAAAACAACTTTATTGCAATATACATATACTATCATAACTGTCAGCTTGATGAATTATTACAAAGGGGTTATACCCGTGTAAATCACCATCCAGATCAAGAAATACACCCTTACCTGCATCTTGAAGACTCTTTGTCCCCATCCCCACAACATGCCCTCTTTCCCTTGCTATACAACTCCCTCTTTCACAAAGGTAAACATTCTCCTGAATTTAACACCATATAGCTTTGCTGAGCCTCATTCTCCTGTCTCTAAATTGGCTACTGTTGATCTTGAGTTGTTGCAGAGCTCAAATGAAGTCTGCTAAAAAGAACTCTGGGGATATTATTATCGTTGGGCACTTGAACCATGTCAACAAGGTGGGACACCTCTCTAAAATAGACCAAATACAATTTATCACACAGGAAGAGTGGCCAACATCTCTCACTATTCTTCTTGAAAACCTGCTGGGATCTCTGAGAAAATGCCCTACTGCCCTTTGCAACAGTTTTGACTTGTATTTATACTAGTAAGAAATGAGAAAAAGGCTAGATACTCTCTTATTCATGGATTTAATTGTTAAGATCATTTCTCACCCTTCCATGGCAGTTCAGGGACTGGCCACTTAGGCTAACCTCTGGGATTGTGCTACTGTCCAGCAGAACAGTAAGGGGTGGGGAAGCAATGGAGTGAGGTCATTGGCTTAGAATTGAAAGGGCACAAGGATGAGACCATGAAAGTTCTTTATGGCTTTCAGCAATGCTCTCAGCAACCGGTAGTACTTTATTTCACCCAAAAGAAACAGTCCTAGTAACAGGCCTAGGAATCATATAATTTCTAATTATAGGGCTGACAAGTGGGAGGGAAATAAAAGAAAGACAGCACTGTGAGCTAATGTTGCTGTCAGATTTCTCCAAGAGCAGAAGCCACTCACTTGAGCTTTCCTGAGCATACTTTATATAGCCTCCCATACAGACCAGAAACCCATAGTCCCCTTATAGGTGTGCAGTTGGCTTGGTCAGTACAAGCTTTCTGCTTATAAGATCAGGGCTGTAAATTTGACCCCCACATGGGCCTATTAGCCCTGCTCAGTGTCGTGGCCCCACATTGTGTTCCAGAACTTAACCAACTTTTTTGGCAGCCAGCAGGGATAGGAGGCTGGCAGAAATATATGAAGTCACAAGTGGAAATTTAGTGCCTCTTATGGCATGGCCTATTTATGACTTCACTGTCATATGGGATGGAAGTTTTATCAATTCGATTGGGGGAAAGGGAGCATTTGGATTAGAAATGATCATATCATCCTGAAATTTTATATAGGTTCCTATTTCATTTTGCATTTGATGTGTAAATTATATTGGTCAGTCCTCAGAAAATGAGCTGTGATGATGATTGGTGATGGTAGCGGTGATGTAACACAGAGGAGCAGAGTTCAAGCTTCTCAGTGCTTTACTGCATACATGGATCCTGAGCATATCTAAACTCTCAGTGCTATATCTTTTTACATCCCAACTACATAAATACTCTATAACATATATAATACACATTGATTTTCCAGTCATGGGATTTCTTTGCATTCTCTTTAAAACCTAAACTGATGTTTTTCTAACTATTTTTTTTTATATATAAAATTGAAGTTGATTCTTTAACTTGCAACAACAACAACAACAACAAAAAGCTTACACTTCTCTAGTATTTTCTGATCCAGGTACTATTCTAAGTACTTTTCATTTATTCATTTAGTCTTCACAAAATGACTATAAAACATATAATATTACCCTATTTTCCATATGAGGAAACTGATTTAACTTATCTAAGAGTACATGACTGGCAAGTGATAAGGCTGACTCTAGAGTGTGTGCTCTTAGTCAAAACACTCTACTACATAATTGATCCTGCAGCTCAGAGCAAGGTAAAAGAATAGCACGAACTGATATTCTACTTTCTTTGATTCATTTATTCATTTGTTTGATTATGCCTTCATTCAACAAATGTTTATTTGGTCCCCACCATATGTGGGCATTGTTCTAGTCTCTGGAGATATGTGTGGATACAGCAAACAAGAGCTTGTCTGCATTTCAGACAAATAACAAACAACTAAATGAAAAAATAAACGACAATTTTCGACTGCAATTATTGCTGTGAAGAAAATAAGATAATAAGACAGAGAATGTCAGGGAGAGGGATCCTTTAGATGGGAACTCCAGGAAGGTCATTTTGAGATGTAACCAGTGTGAAGAAACCAGCCTACTAAGGTCAGGTCAGAGCATTGCTGTGAGAGGAAAGAGTACACGTGAAGATCCCGAGGTACAAATGAACATGTGTTCAAGAAGTGGTACAAAGGCCAGCATGGCCAGAGTGTGGTAAGTGGGCAGCAGGACACCGCCATATCACACAATGCCTGGTGTGCTGTATTAAGGAATTATTGTTAGTAAACTGGGACGTCTCTATAGGCTATTTTCCTGGGGCTCATGTGCACCCAAGTGTTTGAGGATAGCATTAAGAGAGTCCATAAACTTAGAAGGGAAAAATTTACATCTATGTTTTTTTCTAAATTCAACCTGAAATGTGATATTTTCTTCAGTTATAAATGTGGGCAACAAACTGTAGTGATGGTATTAACCACACCTGTGACTTTGACACCAATGGTGTCAGTTTAGTGTTGTTGTTAGACCTACCTTTAGCTCTTATGTCACGTAACACAAAAACGCAAAAATATTTTGATAACTGTGTTTCTATATAATATAGTAGTGTGATAAAGTATATGTGATAAGCCTTTTTAAAGATGGGGTTAACAGACCTTACCAAATGGCAAAAGGGGTCCTGGCATAAAAAAGGCTAAGAAGCAATACAAAGAATGGCATAATCTGTGTTAGCTTTTCAAAAGACCTTTCTGGCTACAGTTGGAAGGGAGGATTATAGGAGGCAGGACTACACTTGAGCTAAATTTACACAAGTTATTGGATTTAATCTTCACAACAATCATAAGAAAGAAGAATTATTTTGTCCACTTTAAAGATGAGGAAACTAAAGCCCAGACTTTAGGTAATTTGCTCAGTTGAATGGCAGAGGTGGGATTAAAACAGACATCTGACCCCATAAGGCAAGAGAGTCCATGGCCAGTGAATGGGAGCATGTGATAAGAGGTCAAAGATAAATAATATCTGCTTGGCCTGACCCAGGTTGGTCCCCTGTGCCACATCACTTTACCTATGAATGAATTGCAAACCCATTCTCACCTTTTTTTTTTTTTTAAGCTCATTTTCAGCTTTAATCATTACTGCAGGAATTTGAGTTCCTGCTGGGTCTTGAAGGGTGAATAGGATTTTGATAGATGGTGAAAGCTGAGTTATACTTCTGTAGGAGGAACAACTTAAATAGAACAGAGACATACTTAAGTGGAAAGAATTCTAGCAAGCCTGGTAAAATGAAAGTAGAGCTCATATATTGGGAAAGGCTTTAAATTTCAGATAAGGAATGTTTGACTTTCTTGCATAGGTCATGGGGAGTACTGAAGACCATTGAGAAAAGGAATTACATGATCAAAGTGAATTTTCAGTAAAAATAAACCTGTACATGTGCATTATGTGCTAACTGGGTGAGACCTACAACTACAATACCACTTAATAGATATTATCAAAAGTAATATTCTAATATTTAACAACTCTTGATAATCAAAATATTTAGCTATCAGTTCACCTGGGACATTCAGAATGAGCCACACCCCTAACTCCAGACTTGTATATTGTCTAGTCACCATTACTATTAGGATACTTAATAGGCATCTCTTTCTACACCTGTATAAAAGCTATTTTCTATTCTTCCCTTTCAAAACATGTTTTCCCTGCCATAGTTAATGACAACTTTTATACTCTAGACTAAAAACCTTGGAGTCATCCTTGACTCCTCTTTTTCTCGCATGGCCTGTATCAATCTGTCCAAACATCTTGTATGCTCTTTGAAAATACAACCCGAAAGGAGAGCAGCACAGCACCACTGAGTGTAGAGATTCCCCAGTTTAATTAGATTCCCCAGTTCACTCTGGCTAGGTGAAATAAACATGCCTAACTTTTTCAAAATGGGAACTTTAATGTTTGCTTCCTGACTCATGTGAAAATTCCTTTTTTATTTATATTTCTTTAGTTTTGTAATTATAATTGAATTATAATTTATATTAATTGCAGGTGTACAACAGTGCTTAGACATATATTTACCTTACAAAGTGATCACCGGATTGAGTCTAGTACTAATCCGGCACTATACATAGTTATTACAATATTATTGACTGTAATTCCTGATGCTGTACTTTACATCCCCATGAGTATTTTGTAACTGCCAATTTGTACTTCTTAATCCTTTCTCTTTTTTCACCTGGACCCTCAAACCCCTCCCATCTGGTGAACATCAATTTGTTCTCTGTATTGATGAATTTATTTGTTTTGTTTGTTTATTCACTTTGTTTTTCAGATTCCACATATAAATAAAATCATGTGGGATTTGTCTTTCTCTGTCTGACTTATTTTACTTAACATAAAAACCTTTAGGTCTATTCATGTTGTCACAAATAGTAAGATTTCATTCTTTTTTTATGGCTGACTGATATTCCATTGTATATATGAACCATATCTTTATCCATTCATCTGTTGATGGACACTTAGGTTGCTTCAATATCTTGGCTAATGTAAATAATACTGCAATGAATATAAGGTTGCATGTATCTTTTCAAATTAGTGTTTTGGATTTCTTTGTATAAATACCTAGAAGTGGAATTGCTGTATTATATGGTATTCTATTAATATTTTGAGAAATCTCTTTACTGTTTTTCATAGTGGCTGTACCAATTTACACTCCCACCAACAGTGCACGAGGGTGCCCTTTTCTCCACATCCTCACCAATAATTGTTTATTGATTTTTCTGATGATCACCATCATGACAGACATGTCATAATGACAGACTCATTGTGGTTTAATTAGAATTTCCCTAATGATTAGTGATATTGAGCATCTTTTCATATGTCTATTTACCACCTGTATATCCTCTTTAGACAAATGTCTATTCAGATCCTTTGCCCATTTTTTAATCCTATTGTTTGCTTAGTTTTTTTTGGTGTTCATTTCTATGGGTTCTTTATATATTTTAAATATTAACTCCTTATTGAATATATCAATGGCAAATACCTTCTCCCATTCAGTAAATTGCCTTTTCATTGTGGTAATATTTTCCTTTGCTGTGCAAAGACTTTTCTAGATTGCTGTAGTCTCATTTTTTTCTTTTGTTTCTCTTACCTGGGGTGAGATATCTATATCTATATCTATCTATATCTATATTATCTATATCTATATCATCTATATCTATATCTCTATCTATATAAAATATATATAGAGGGAGGGGGTGAGAGGGAGAGAGAGAGAGAAAAGCAATGTTAAAGAGTTAACTGTCTATGTTTTATGAATTCAGATCTTACATTTAAATCTTTAATCCATTTTGAGTTTATTTTGGTATATGATATAAGAAAGTGGTCTAGTTCCATTTTTTTTTTTTGCATATATCTCATCAGTTTTCCCAACACCATTTATTTAAAAAACTATTCTTTCCTCATTGTCTCATTGTATGTTCTTGCCTCCTTTGTCATAGATTATTTGGCCATTTAGGTGTAGGTTTATTTCTGAGCTCTCTGTTCTGTGTCTGGTTGTATGCAAATACCATGCTGTTTTGCTTACTATAGCCTTGTAGTATAGCTTGATATCAGGGAGTGTGATATCTCCAACTTTGCTTTTTGTTTTTTTCAAGATTGCTGAGGCTGTTTGGGATCATCTGTAATTCCATATAAATTTTAGGATTATTTGATCTAGTTCTGTGAAAAAATGTCATTGATATTCTGATTGGGACTGAATGAAATCTGTAGTTGCTTTGGGTAGTATGGACATTTTAACAATGTGAATTCTTTCTATCCATGAGCACTTTATAGCATTTCATTAGCTTGTAGTTTCTTCAGTTTCTTTCTTCAATGTCCTAGTTTTCTAAGAATAGAACTTTTATCTCCATGGTTAAATTTGTTCTTAGGTATTTTATTATTTTAGATGCAATTATAATGCTAGTTTCTTCATTTATCTGATAGTTTGTTACTGGTGTATAAAATTTCAACAAATTTCTACATATTAATTTTGTGTACTGCTGCTTTATGGAATTCATTTATTAGTTCTAACTGTTGTGTGTTTGTGTATGGAAAGTTAGGGTTCTCCATAAATAATGAGCTTTATTTCTTCTTTTCAAATTTGGGTGCTTTTTTTTTCTGGTCTTTGGCTAGGACTTCCACTACTATTAAAAGTGATACACTTGTTTTATTCCTAATTATAAAAAAAAGTTTATAGCTTTTTATGATTGAGTATGTTAACTGTAGGTGTCATATATGGCCTTTATTATGCTGAGGTATGTTCTCATTATATGCACTTTGCTGAAACTTTATATCATAAATGGAGGTTGGATTTTGTCAAATGCTTTTTGATAAGATATCAGTGCTATTAAATATCAATGCTATTGATAAGATCACATGATTTTTATCCCATTGTATTTATATGATATATCATGTTCATTGTTTTGTGAATATTGACCCAAACTTGCCTTCTGGAAATAAATCTCACTAGATCATGGTACATGATCTTTCTAATGTATTGCTGAATTTAGTTTGCTAATATTTTGTTGCAGATTTTTGCATCTATGTTCATCATGTAATTTTCTTTTTTTGTAATGTTTTTGTCTGGTTTTGGTATCACCACAATGAGTTTGGGAGCCTTCCATTCTCTTCAACTTTTAGTACTACTTTGAGAAGAGTAGGTATGAATTCTTCTTTGAATGTTTGGTAAAATTCTTCTGCAAAACCATCTGGTCCAGTACTTTTGTTTGTTGAGAGTGTTTTAATTACTGATTTGATTTGGTTAGTAGTTATTGATCTGTTCAGAATTTCTGTTTCTTTTTGATATTCAGTCTTGGAAGATTGCATTTTCTAGGAATTTATCAATTTCTTCCAGATTGTCTAATTTGTTGGCATATAATTGTTCTTAATATTTTTTATAATCCTCTATCTGTGGTATCATTTGTCATTTACCCTCTTTCTTTTCTAATTTTATATATTTGGGCCCTCTACTTTTTTTCTTGATGAGTCTGGCTAAAGGTTTATCACTTTTGTTTATCTTTTTGAAAAAAAAATCTTTTAGTATCATTTATTTATTTATTTATTTATTTATTTATTTATTTAATTTGTTTGTTTATTGATTTGTTTATTTATTTATTTATTGACTCTATACTATTTATTTCAATCCTGATCTTTATTATTTCCTTCCTTCCTTCTATTCACTTTAGGCTTTGTTTGTTCTTTTTTTCCCCTAGTGCCTTTAGATGTAAGATTAGATTGTTTATTTGAGATTTTTCTTGTTTCTTGAGGTAAGCCTATATTGCTAAGAATTTTTATCTTAGAACTGCTTTGGTTGTGCCTTATATTTGGGAGTTTTGTGTTTTCATTTTTACTTGTCTCAAGGTATCTTTTAGCTTCTTCCTTGATCTTATTATTAACCCATTCATTGCCTAGTAGCATGTTATTTAGTCTCTACACATTGGTGTGTTATTTTTTCAGCCTTCTTCTTATAATTGATTTGTAGTTTCATACCATTGTGATCAGAGAAGATACTTGATATATTTCAGTATTCTTTAATTTATTGAGGCTTGTTTTGTGTACTAATGTCCCACATGCACTTAAAAGGAATGTAAATTCTCCTGCTTTGGAGTGAAATGTTCTGAAAATATTTAGTTCATCCAATTTGATGTGTCATTTAAGGACACCATATCCTTGTTGATGTTCTATCTGAATGATCTATCTGTTAGTGTTAATGGGCTGTTAAATTCTCCTACAATTATTGTCTTACTGTTGGTCACTCCCATTATGTTCATCAATATTTAGTTCCTCTGATAATGGGTATGTAGATGTTTACAAGAGTTTTATCCTCTTGTTGGATTGATCTTATTATCATTATGAAATTTTTTTCTTTGTCTTTTCTTATAGCCTTGGCTTAAAAATATATTTAATCTTATTTTGAGTTGCCACCCCAGCCTTTTAAAATTTTAATTTGCATCTAATATATTTTTCCATCTTTTCACTTTCATGTGTGTGTTTTACGATTTGGATTGGGTTTCTTGTAGGCAGCCACCCTATGTATTTTGTTTGGAGCATTTAGTTCATTTACATTTAGAGTAATTATTGATAGGTATGTAATTGCCATTTTTTGTTATCTGACTTTTTTTGTAGTTTTCTGTTTTTTCCCTGTATTCTTGCTCTCTTCTCTTGTTTGTTGATGACTTTCTATAGTTTTATGTTTGGATTCTGCTCTCTTTATTACTCATATATCTCATAGACTTTTGGTTTGTGGTAATCATGTGCTTCTTGTATAGCAACCTACGTTTATAGCAGTCTATTTTGTTGATAGTCACTTAAGTTCAAACATGTTCTAAAATCACAATTTTTACTCACCCCCATCTACTATGTTTTTGTCATTCTTTTTTGCTTCTTGTATATGTGTTTCCCTTAATTTATTGTTGATAATTTACAATCTGAATGCTTTTGTCTTTTAAAACTTGTACTAGCTAGTTAGTTGATCCACTGCTTTTAAAAATTTTTTGCCTTGTCAGTGTGAGAATTTTTTCTTTCCTATATTTCTTATTTGTATTTTTGATTTATTCTTCTTGAAGAAATTCCTCTAACATTTATTGTAATGCTGGTTTAGTGGTGATGAACTCCTTTAACATTTTCTTGTCTGGGAAACTCTTTAACTCTTCTTTGATTCTAAATGGCAGGCTTGCTGGGTAGAGTAATCTTGATTATAGATTTTTGCCTTTTATGACCTTGAATATTTCTTTCCAGCTCTTCTGGCCTCCAAAATTTCTGTCAGCTGACAGTCTTATCAGAGCTCCTTTGTACATAAACAACTGCTTTTTTTTTTTTTTGCTACTTTAAAAGATTTATTTCAGTATTTAACTTTTAACATTTTAATTATGATGATTCTTGGTGTGGATCTGTTTGGGTTCATCTTGTTTGAGACACTCTGCAGTTCCTGGACTTGTATGTTTCTTTCCTTCATCATATTAAGAAAGTTTTTATTTATTATTTCTTCAAATAAGTTGCTCCCCCCTCTCTCTCTTCTCCTTCTGGTATTCCTGTGATACAAATGTTGGTACATTTGATGTTGTCCTACAGGTCCCTTCAACTATCTTCATTTTTAAAAATTCTTCCCTTTTGCTATTTCTGTTGGGTGTTTTCCACCACATTGTCTTTTAGATTCCTTGTTGAAACCTCTGCTTCATTTTATCTGCTGTTGATTCCCTCTAGTGTGTGTGTGTGTGTGTCTATGTGTGTGTGTATGTGTTTATTTCAGTTATTGTATTTTTCATTTCTGATTGAGTCTTTATTATGTTTTCTATGTCCTTGTTCATATTTTCTATCTCTTTGTTTAAGTTCTTGTTTTGTTAATCTATTTCCCCCCTAGGTTCATTGAATATTTTTAGCATTGGTGTTTTGTACTATGTATCTGACAGAGTTTAGTTCTTTTTCTGGAGTTTTGTCATGTTCTTTCATTTAGGACAGTTTATTTCTCTCCTTATTTTGACTGACTCCTGGTCTTCATCTACCATTAGATTGATCTGCTACATCTGGTCTTGATAGAATGGCCTTAAATAAAAGATGTGCTCCCTGGTTACCTGATCTGGGTGCTCCAAGGATATCCCCTGTGTGGCTTGTGTGTGCCCTCCAATTATAGTTGAGTCTTAATTGCTGTTGGCACATCACTTCTTAGAGTTGACCTGCAGACTGACTGGCTGTGAGGACTGGTCATGACTAGTACATACAAGCTATTGTATGGGGGCTGACCCACAGAGCAGAGTCATTTTAGTGGGGCTCTAGTGCCAATCAATTGCCAGAGTCTTTCATTCATGGAGTTGGTTGCCAGGTATGTTGGTTCTGAAGCCTTTTGAGGGGTGCCATTGTCCAAGCCAAGGCCAGTTGACCTTTGTGCCAGTCCTGGGCTTCTTGATAGGAACTGCAAAGTGAGCTGCAGTTTGTCGAGGCTTGTGCTGGACTTAGAGTTGCTTTGGAGAGGCTATGCTGTGAACCAAGGCCAGCTGCCACTTGTACGTGGTTTGAACCCTTTGGTGGGCACCATGATGTGAGCCAAGCCCAGCTTCCACTTGTGCTGTGTTTGTGGCCACCTATTTTAAGCTGTATTTCAGCCCTAGACTGGCTGCCCCTTATACTAGGTTTGGCACCACCCGATGGGAGTTATGTTGGAAATTAAGACTGATTTTGTTTGTGCTGGTCTTGGGGCTTCTTAGAAAGTGTTACTAAGCATGCTGACACCAGCCACTGCTTGTTTGGGGATTATGGACATTTGAGAGATTTGCGAAAAATCTTTCATGTGCACCAAAAAAGTGTCTTGTGTGGAGGAGCCGCTGGAAGAGGTTTGGGCTAGCAGGGAGATTTAGTTGAAATGGGGTCTCAGGGAGTTACCAGGATAGGGTGAATAGTGTTAGCCAGATTTGGCACCATCCCGTGCTTGGCTGGCTGGGTGGGAGGAGAGTTCAAAAAGGAATAATGGCACTTGCTAGAGCTTTCATCCCTAAGAGAATTTCCCTCGTTCCTGCTCCTCCAACCCTCACTCTGAATTTAGTAAATTTAGCTCCTTCATGTATGCCCCCAACACTTTTAATTTGTTACCCCTGCTCTGGAGCTTAGAGTGAGTGGGTTTGTATGATACCGCTTTAAGGAAGCACTTTGGTCTCTAGCAACCCTTTGTCTTTCTCAGATGTAGACCTCATAGCCAGAAAGTATGAGGACTCCTCTTCCTGGCACTGATGCCCTGGATTAGGGAGCCTCATGTGGGGATGGTAATGCTCGCTCCTCAAAAGGTACCTCTGTAGCCAAGATATCCCTCTTGATTTTTAATTGCCACACGGTGGGTGTGAGACCTCATCTTTGCCTCTCCTGCCAGTCTCAATGTGTCTTCTTTATATACTTAGTTATAGTAATTTTATTCATTTAGTCTTCAGGTGGTTCTCAATGGTGATTGTTCTATAATTTAGTTGTAATTTTAATGTATTTGTGGGAGGAGATGAGCAGAGTTTACTTACTTTGCCATCATGACTAGGAGTCAAACTTTTCTTACCTTTAGCCTAGTTCTTTGCTAAAATCTTTCCACATAGACCAAGTACATAGCCCTGAACTGAGTCAACTAAATATTGTTATGGGGATTTTTAATTTAACTATAAAGGAATTCATCCAATCCTGAGAGTATACTGTCACATCGAGAAATAGTGCCAGGGGGCACTTGGACCTAAAGAAGACATTGCTGCTTCCCCAAGAATGCTGTTTCTCTGGGCCTCTTCTTCCCAACCATTACTGAGGAAGAGCTTGGTCCAGTGAGCATGGATAAACTACAAATTTGGACTCAGATTGGTTTGCAATGGGTCTGATTAGGGCCTCTCTCTGATCAGGAAGCAGGCCTTCTTTGTACCTTGTACATTGGCTGGGTGGATTATGCATGTATGTGTATTTTATATATTTATATACATATGTCTATCTCTATCTCTATATCTTTAACTCTTTCTATGTCTATGTCTATACCTATATCTATACCTCTATCTCTATCTCCGTCTCTATCTATATCTATCTCTATCTCTCTGTCTATATCTATATCTTATATCTATACCTATGAGAGAGTGAGAGAGACAGAGACAGACACACACACACACACACACACACACACACACACGAGAGAGAGAGAGAGAGAGGAAGAGAGAGAGAAGAGAGAGAGAGAGAGAGAGAGAGAGAGAGAGAGAGAAACAAAGAGACAGAGACAGAAAGAGTTAACTAATTGGGCACTATTTATTAATCTCTAAACCTTGTTCCTGAGTCTCCCCAGTGGACAAGAACCATTTTGCAGGTGTCATGTGAACCCTAATAATTTATCCTTGGTCCTAGCCTGTGGTCGGTAGAATAGGAAGACAGCCTGCCTCGTGTGGCAGGAGAGCAGATACATGTATTATTATTGAGGCATCTTAGTAGGCAGTCTAAATGATGATTCCTGCTGATACATGAGCCAGGAGTGGAAGTGAGCTTCTTTTATCATTTATATCCCATTGCTACTTAGCTTGGTGACTGCAACAAGTCAGGGCAGGGTCCTTGGGCATCTCAGTAAGTGGGAGGAGAGGGGAGAAGAGAGAAAGGCTTCTGACAGGTAAATTGCTCAAAACCAAAAAGTGAGCAGATAATCTAATTTAAATGGGCTGAGCTGCAGATATCTACTCCCACTGCAGCCCCAAAACACTGAAGTCAGGAAAGAACTTGAAAGCAGCTCCTGGAGCTGGGCCTTCCTCCTCTAGCTGCCTGGAAAAGGCTGGGCCTATCCTGTTAACTTCATTCCTTCCTGGGTTTAATTAACATTCCTTCTTAACAGCCTGCCTTAAGCACAGAGTGTAGGGCCCATTCCTCTCCTGCTTGGATTCCCCAAGTTACACTATCCAAGGTGTGACAGAACACTAGGCCTGGGGAGGGGGCAAGCCGGAAAGGGAGCCCTCTAGTGGGTAATGAGGGCTTCAAGTCTTCCTTAGGTTGGATGATAAGGAATTAGGTATCTAATCTAATCACCTCCTGAGAATTACCAGAATCTGGTTATAACATTCCAGCTTCCTAATAAAATCCTTCCTGCATTACAGGTATGTGTCAGAAATCAGCCTAATTCTCCCGTCAGTGAGAAGGGACTCAAGCATAGGCCATGTTTGGGAGGTTGTACCCTGCACTGCACTGTTGGCTGCACTGATTGTTCATTAGGGACTTACTGTGCAGCCACTGTGGGGGGGAGGGAGGGGGGAGTCACTTAGAACAGTGAAGCCACAAAAAAGCAAAATGCACAGTCTGAGAATCTATACATCTAAAGCTAGCTTTATCTATTTCCTAGTTGTGTGTACTTGAGCAAATTATTAACCTCTCTGGTTCTCAATTTCTTTGTTTATAAAATGGAATCAGTGGCAAATTTGAAATATGTTAAATGTTTTAAACACCTAGTTCCTACTTCTTATAATCTAATAAGAGGAGCTAAGGGGAGAGAGGAAGAGCTGTGTCCTTGACACTGGCCTTATTTAGGAGGGCCAGGCAGCAGATGGAAAGAGTGATTGGCTAGGAGGCTCAGCAAGATAAGGGCTGGAAAGCATCCCTTAGACATTGTAACATGGAGATCACTGTGACCAGCTAGGCAACTCCAACTTGATGGAATGGTGGCATATATACCAGATTGTCCTGAGTGGAGTGGTATAAATGGTGAGAAAGTGAGGGTAAAAATGGGACAACTCTTTCTTGTCTCCAATCTTTTTGCTTCACTAGAGTCAATTAAATTTGTTGCAGGTTTAGAATACAGCCTCTGAAACCAAATGGTTTCAGTTACCTTCCAGATACCCTTCAAGACGTTACATCTTCTGCCTGTCTTTTTAGCACATCTTATAGTACACTTCCAGTCCTGTCTGTTCTAGCCTTCTGGACTTCTTTAAGCCCCTGGAATGCACCAAGCTCCCTCCTGTCTCAGAACCTTAGGACATGCTGTCTCCTCCACTGGGAATGCTCACCCCAGGTCTCCTCATAGGTAAATCCTATTCAGTTAACTGAATTTCATCCTGGGAAAGCTCTATGAACCTCTTGTTTTCGGTCAATGCCCTGCTCTACTTACTCATGGCAATGCTTATGACTCCCTTATAACATTTATTATAGCTGTAATTTTACAATTTTTTTCCTGACAGTCTGATGACTATTTCCTTCCCCAAATAGACTGTAAACTCTTTGCTGACAGGGACCATGCCTGTGTTTGCTCACCCCTGCATCATTGCACACTGCCAGGAGCATAGCAGAGAATCAGTAAAGAGTGGTGAGGAAAACTAGAGAGGTGGCAGACAGTCCCTGCCTACCCCAAGATCTCACATTAGAGGACAGAACCAAGAACACAGTGCTTCTGAGATCCCCTGAAGAGTTCAGTGGCCCCACATCACTGTCAGCCAGATCTTGAGCTAGAATCTAAAGTGCCTTATCCTGCCACCAAAAGCCAAGCTTCCTGGACTTGGAGCTTCCTCTTAGCTGGTGTTTATGGATTATGCCAGCTCCCATTCTCACAGCCTCAAACAAAACTTTGCTTAGAATTCTTTAAAACTTCAATATTCAAGGGATTTTCAGTAACAGTTACCTTGGAAAGAGTTCTAGAAATACTCAGTACAGCCTTATTCTGTGTAGCATTTTCTATTCCAACCATAACATTCCAAAGCTTTCCAGAATTGAGTAATACAATTACTTAAATAAATGACAGTAAAGAGTGTGAAGTACTATGGGGTCTGAGAAGCAGGTGAACAAGATATGTACCGATGTGATTTGAAAAGCAGTAGAAAGCTGCTGGCATGGAGAAGCAGCTTGCCTTCCCAGAGGGCAGAAAGCAGGGGACAAGAAGGGGGTGGGGTGGGCAGTGTCAAAAAGCCAGACTAAAAAGTTCTGGAAGCTGATTACAGATGGTGTAGTGGAACTGAGAATTCAAAAGAAACTGGGAAGGTCATTTAATTCATTGTCCCCAAAGGAGAATTATATAATGAGGCAAAGACTGGAGAATGATTGGGTTTAGTTTCCAAGCTGGGTGTTTGCTTTTTTCTTGAGTTTTCTAAGAGATGGGATAGTATGAAGCCCAATAGGGTTCTTATGTGCAGCTTCAAAGATAGGCAGTCACACTAGGGAAGTACATTGTGTCAGCACAGCTGTGTGCATGTCCCAGGTCACCTGGAAAAGGCCACCAGGGGCTAAGTGTCCCCAGGCCTCTTCATGAAGATAGAATAGACCTAATTACACCCCCAGTCATTCCTAGGTTAAGATATTGTCTCCATAGGCATTTGTTGAGATTACCCTCATCATTAAGTTGTTGTTGTTGTTGTTGTTGTTGTTGTTGTTGTCGTCATCTTCTTCATTAAGTTCTCCTCCTCCTCCTCCTCCTCCTCCTTCTTCTTTATCATCATCATCATCACCATCACCACTGTCATCATCCTAAACAGCAAACACTTAATGGGTACTTACTTTGAACCAGGCCTCATGGTCAGCATTTACAACCATTGTCTTATTCACTTTCTCAGAAATTCTCACTTTTATGAGCAAACTAAGGAAAATTGAATGACTTGCCCAAGGTCACACAACAAATAAGTAAGTAGCAGAGTTTAGATAGGTTTGTCCTACACTAAAAGCTAAGTCTCAATAATAGTGTGACAGGACTCTACAGCATATACAATTTATAAGGTTCTTTCACATCTATCATTTCTCTAGACTCTCTCATAATATTGATAGGCAGGCATTGCTACATTGTATAGCCCAGTAAAATGAGTCTCAGAGAGGTTGAGTTGCCATGGATTGATGGTTGGCAAGAGGCAGGTGTTCTGTCCCATCCCATTCTCTCATTTGCTTGGCTTTGTGTAAAGGAGGAGCTACCAAGGGGAAGGAGGCAGGGCTAAGGAGGCTAGAGCTCTGCTCAGTGGTGCTGGGCACTGCTGAAGGGAAGAAATAGAGTTTTTTTTTTTGTTTTTGTTTTTTTTTTTCTGAAAGGGGGAAACAAATGTCTAAAAGAAAAGGAAAGAGAAACAGAGGAAAGCTTTATTTGTTTCAGATAATCCAGGACCTGATGCAGCCATCCAGGTGGTGGTCTCAGAGAAGTCAAGTGGGGAGTAACAAGCTCAGGCAGATGTAGACAGGAACGCAGCTGTGAATTCATTGTCTTTCTCTCAGCCATGGCTGATCCTGGGAGAAGAGCAGCAGCTACACCAAGCCTTCAGGCTTTGATAGCAATTATGGCAGTTGCATGACCCCTATTAAACTCCATGAAGTAAAGGATATGTTTTGGAAGTCACCTCTAGGCTGGCTCCAGACTGCCCTCCCTTGTAAACTCCACAAACATCCAGGAGATAAAAGAGGGAATCGCTAAGAAGCAGAACACAAAGCTCTTCAAAAGAACACTTTCAACCAAAAATGATGAGAAAGGTCTTTTTCTCAAAGGGAATGTATTTTTCCACCCCTGTGCATGCAACACACATGAGCATGTGCATACACACACAGATATAGACACACACACACACACACACGTACACACACGACACAACTAGGAACATCATAATATATATAGAACTCTGCCAATTCCCCTTTACCATCCTCCTTCTCTTTATTCTCTGGCTCTAGGGTCATTCCCTTTGCTGGTTTCCCAACTCTCAGGGTTACACTTCCAGACCTGCTCTCTCCAGATGATGTCACCTTGCTGACCTTTCTGGATTTCCATCCCTAACATAAAATGTCCCCAACTTGGGTCCTTGTTAGCTGCTGCTCTTTGCTGACTAGTCTGATAAACTGTTTCCTCCTCAGAGCTCATACTCCTTGGCCACTCCATGGCATTCTATTCTGCTCACTGCCGTCATCTTCCTGAGCAAACAGGGGCCAGTTAACCCAAGTTCTACCACTTCTAGCCATGTAAAATGAAAATGTGGGATTTAGAGCTGGAAAAGATTTTAGAGAGCATTTGGTTGAACTCTTTCATTGTACAATGGAGGAAACAGGCCCAGAGAGTGGAATAACTTGCCCAAGGTCATCATGAGTTTGTGGCCCAGCTGAGAGGAGACTCACTGCAAGGGGAGCCAGGTCCTCTGATGTCCTGTCCACTGCCCTTTGTACAGGAGAACAAGTGGCCAGAGAGTCGGAAGGGCTCAGACAAACTATCATTGTGCCCACATGTTCCTTCACAACCCACACTGTCAAATTCTAGCCCCCTTTCATTGTTAGTTTGGGTTCGTAGAACATTATATCCTCTTTGAAGATGGCTTTATAGAATAATGTCTTTTTAACTAAGATAAAATAAAATGAATGCACATCTTTTAGAATAACTTGATCCCAGGAGTTTGTTGCTGATACCCTGGGGTGCATTAAAACCGTGGTAGAAAATGACTTTTCTATACCAAGTTGATTAAACATAAAAAACAACCATAAAATTTCTATGGTTTCATATAGCTTGCCACTGCCCTTTTACATCTCATCCCTGCCTCCCCTGCCCCCAACTTACTCTTGACCAGGGACAAAGGAAAGAAATACAGGCTGGGGCAATGAATCAGTACTGTCCATATAAGGCAGTTTTTCTGTCTGGCCCAGTTTAGGGAGGTGTGAAGAGTCAGAAATGCCCTGTTCACGCTTGGGGCCAACACTCCCTGGGTCATTCTCCATGTACCCAGGAAAGGGTCCTTATGGGATGCTGTCCATTTCCAGCTTTCTCTCCATATGTCATTGTTGGCCAATTTTTATAAACTTGTGAAAAGACTTCCAAATTTCAATCCAAAGTTTGCCCTTTTTAGAGGAAAGCTGAGTGTGGGGGACAGAAACTTGAGAATAGAATTGTTAATTTTGGTTAATCGATTTGAACATATAAGTTTTTAAATAATCAGCGAAAGGATTGGATGCCATGTTTACTTCTTACCCACATTATCAGTTTTGGTTTTCCTAACATTTTCTTATGTCCCTTCCAACCCATTTTCTTTTTGTCTCTTTCTCCTTCCAAGTTGTGGGCAGGTCCTGGCTGCCAATTTGCTGTCAACCCACACACGGGACTGGCATTGCACCTGCTGGGCCTTTGTGGTTGATTTCTGTTGCTTTACACCAGTGCTCATGAGCTGAACTCTATCCATGGCCATTGTCATTGAAGGGCTGAGATTCTAAAAGCCCAAACAACTCTCCAAATAGTCCCCAAATGAAGATGCTTACAATCTTCTAATCAGACCTCACTCCCTGACCTAAGGGTTGATTCACTCGATAGCAGTAATCAACACTCTCTTGGAGAAATACAGAATAAGCCCAATGAGTAATTCACGTTTTACATTTTTTTTTTAATTAAAAATCTCTTACATCTGCACTCATTTCTTCTAAGCCTCACCTCGCTTTGTAAGGCCACAAGTTTGTTAAAATATGTTGGATTACCTGGCTGCTTTAGCAGATGGCACATGAATTGGAGGATTGGGGTTGAAATGTAGGAGAATCTGACTTGCCAATGAAATTATCCTTCATGTACACAAATCATAAATTCCCTTGCTGGTAAAATAAGGGCCTGCATGTGTGTCTTCTTACTTTCTTAGCAATATAATTTTGGAAGAAGTGTGTGTGTGTGTACTCATTCAGAATTGATTGCCTGTTTATAGATTGTTGGACACTTTACTTTTCCTCATTTCTTCTTTCATCTTTTACATCAACTGATCCACCAGAATTAAAAGAAGTTAAAGAAGCTGAAATGTAAACCAATGATGGCCAGTCTGTGATATAATATATAATATAAATACTAGTATATGTCAGAATCACCTGGGCAACTTACTACAAATGCAGATTCCTGAGTTGTACTGCCAAAGAGTCTGATCCAGGGGTTCTTGAATGAGGCTCTTAAATGAGGAATTCACAGTTTAATAAGCCTATCAGGTGATTCTGATGCAGGTGGGTCATAGATTATATTTTGAGAATCATTGTGAGAATCGCTGAGATGGATCCTAGCACTTTTAACACCACATCCTTGGATTAGGAATGACATTAAAGAAGCCTAGAGAAGTGAAGTGACTAGCTTAGGTTGGTTGGTTGGTTGGTTGGTTAGTTAGTTAGATAATGCAGAGAATGAACTAGAACTGAACACCATCTATGGGCTTTTCCCACCACTCCATTTATAGGGGAGCAGGCAAATAGGAGCGAGCTTGCTTTGCAATAAGATGGAGTTAAATGAGATACAAGAAAGAACCTCCTGGTGGAGAGGAGTATTGGGGAAGCCTATATTATCTCCTTTCCCAGAGGCCCTTAATTCAGGACAGACTCACCTGATTTGTGCATTTGAGGTGCATTATGGAGGCAAAGAGAAAAGAAGAAAATGTCTTGAGAACAAATTCTGGTGATTTTGCACAAAAGAGACCAGATATCCTTATTTTAGTTCTATTGTGACACCTGAATTTTAACCTCAACAGCAACATAAGTGGTCACTGGTCCAAGAGGCCTTAGGTTCAGTCCCAGCTCTGACAAGGAACAAGCCTTGGGACATTGGGCCACTTGCTCAATTTCTTGGTATTGTTTACTCATTGTGAAATGAATGGTTTGCATTCGATTGCTTTTAATTTCTGTGGTTCCATCATTTTTATCTTTTATTGTAAACTTACCCTCCACCAAAGTGTCTCACACAGCATAGTGAAGTTTTATTAACTGAACAAATTAATAAGTTGAGTAAAAAACTATTCAATGTTGTTAATCCAGGAAACCTATCTACTGGTTTTTCCTCTTGAAACTCCTCCTCTGGGGCATTTGAGTGTATCTTTGAACAGTCTGTAGTAATCCCCCGTGATTTTTTATACTTATTTTAGTATTTAGAGGAGTCTAACCTCAAATCAGTATGAGTTATAGCTTCAATATTCATGTCCTTTCATGAGTGATCATTCAGACCTCAGAATAACATCTCCCAAATAGTGATGGCCTCTGGACACAAGCCCAAGTGAATCCATCTCATGTGGTTATCCCAATGATGGGCTCTCTCTATCCATTTCAGAAAGCCGATCTGGCCGTGGCAGGCCTCACCATTACTGCTGAACGGGAGAAGGTGATTGATTTCTCGAAGCCATTCATGACTCTGGGAATTAGCATTCTATACCGAGTTCATATGGTAAGAGATTTATTTTATAAGCATTTATACCATTAAACTTATTTGCATGCAAACACCAAGTTATATGATAATAAAGAATGACTCATGGAAATATTTAGATTTCAAGAATTAAATGCAAATGTGCTGGGCTGATTTTTCCCCCATTAGCTGCATGGACTTGCAAACAAAAAGAATGGAAAGTCACATTTGTGGGCTTTCCCATAGAAATTGCTTCTGCCTCACTGAATAGGGGTGGCCAAGAGTTACCATTCAACCCTTGGTGCACAGTTTGTCAATGACTGGCCCTGTCGGTCATTCTGCTTCCTCATAGGTGGTGGGGCCAGAAACCCAGATAAGTCACCCCAGCAGCCCAGATAAGTCACCCCAGCATTCTCCAAGACTTCATTGACTCCCAGTTCTACCTCTGTTCACTCTGAGCTTTGCATCTGGTGAGGGAATGGAGACTCCTTTCACTCTTGAGTATCTGTACTATTGAATAAACAGCAGATAATTTAATGTCGCCTATACCTGGCATGTCTCCTCTTCTGCATCCTTAAAAAAAGGCTGTATCTGTTTAGGTTGGCTACAGTGAGTGTCAAAATGAATTTGTGAAAGCACACCAATGGGTAGCAGAGGATGGACATGACATCAAAGTATACTGGTTGGTGGGAGAAGAGGGTAGGGCATCAGAAGAGGAACCTGGCTGTGCTTCAGACACAAAATGAACAATCATTACATTGCCAGCACATAGTTGACTTTGCCTAATTTACTCCACTGAACCAGAAGAAATTACCTCTCATCTTTTCATCCAAACTGGCTCTACGTACACAGTTATTATATGAATTTCCCCAAACTCTAGTCACTGTAGGTGTCCAAGGTCACTTGACATATTTCAGTATATAACCTGGCACCACAATGCTGCCTGACAGGGAAGTAACCAAGAGCTTACCCCATGTACCCACTACAGAAGTGACCCTCCAGGTTCTAGTCTCTTTCCAGATCACAAATTCTAGCATTAGAGAAAGGGGATTGTCTGTATTCACAGTCCCAGCTAGGGGTCTCATAGCTGATGGATACTAGGACATCAGGAACTGTGGCCAATTTTTCCAGGAGGAAGGTCTTGTCACACAGCCCACTCAGGTGGCTCAGAAGAGCACTATCGTGTTCTGGGCCTTAATATCTGTGATGATCATTGCCCTGCTTTGGAAAAGAGACCAAATCATCAGGAAAAAGAGATCATCAAAATCCCAAGTTTTCCAGGCTAATACAGAAAGAAATGTAGTCATACTCTACATACTTGTTGATGCATCTGTCTTATAGATTAAGGAGAATTTTAATCCTTCCTCCTCTTCCACAATAATGATATCTCTGTGCCAGATACTTTTTGAGGCAACTGTGATGTTGGCTGTTGTTATGGGTTGAATTGTGTTTCTTCAAATGATATGTTGAAGTCCTAATTCTCAGGACCCATGAACTTGAGCTCATTTGGAAATAAGGTCTTTGCTGATGTAATCAATCTTAGATGAGGTCATACTGGATTAGGGTAGGCCTTAAAGCAATAACTGGTGTCTTTAAAACAAGAGGAAAGTTTGGGCACTGATACATAAGGGAGAAGACAATGTGAATTTGGAGACAGAGATTGGAATGATATATCTACAAGCCAAGGAATGCCAAAGATTGCCAGCAACCACCACGAGCTAGAAGAGATAAGGAAGGATTCTCTCCTAAAGACTTCAGAGAGAGTATGGCCCTGCTGACATCTTTTGGCCTTCTAGTCTCCAGAACAATGAGAAATGGAAATTTCTGTTGTTTGAAGCCACCCAGTTTGTGGTACGTTGTTATGGCAGCACTAGGAAACTAATATAGTTTTCATATTTTGGAAATGAGGAAACAGGTGCAATCAGTTTTAAAAACCTGGACAAGACCACTTACCATAAGTGAAAGAACTTAACTCCAGGAAAGGTGTGATTTTACCCTATGCCCTCTCAATGACACTAGACCTCTACTCTCATTTGTATGAATTTTGAATAATTGTCCTGTAAGGCACTCTGTGCCCCCTTTCTTATTTGGTCCTTGTAACTGTCCTTTAAAGAAAGAGGACAGGGATTATAATTCCAGTCGTAGAGATAAGGAACCAAAGTCACACATGGAGCTAACACAAGGCTGATCCTGGAATCAAGGTCATCTAACTCAGGACAGTGCTCTTTTCATAGTTACATCTGGCAGTACTTTTAGGCATTTTTCCAGCCATTTTATGAGCTCACCCCGTACCCTCCAGCAACTTAGCTCTGAGGGAGCACCTAAAAGAAATGGAGACATATAGTCTCTGTGACCAGGCCATAAAACTAGGCTTTGGCCTTGATCTCTTGATTAACATCAAGGGAATTAGAGACCTGCTCATGAGCCAGTGGACCATGAGGAATCGTGTTGGTGAAAGTATCATAAGTATCCAATCCTAAGTGTTTTCAATGCCTGGGAACAATGCTGCTAGGCTACCCTCACCACTCAAGACACCACTGTCCTGAATTTATCAACTCTGACTAGAACTAAACTCCAATTGAGCAACTCTCTAGATATCGTGCATTAAATTATTGACTCAAAATTTACTACTAGTTGCAAACCTATGACTGTATTAGTTCTCCTGTGTTAGTTCTGGGTTGTGAAGTTTTATGTCAGCATGGCTAGGCAATGATGTTCAGATAATGGTCAACTACTAACCTAGATGTTGCTGTGAAGGTATTTTGTAGCATCAATTAACATCTATAATCAGTTGACTTTAAATAAGGGATATTACTTTGATAATGTGGGTGGGCCTCTTTCAATCAGTTGAAGGCCTTATGAGTGAAAAACAGATTTCCCAAAGGAGAAGGAATTCTGCCTCAACATTATCACATATAAATCCTCCCTGAGTTTTCAGCTTGGCCTGCCCTACAGATTTGGGTTTACCAGCAGCTACAGTCACATGAGCCAATTCCTGTAAAATAAATCTCTAAATGTAAAAAAATAGCATATATAAGAGAAGCTCCAATCATTCCTCTGAAGACTAAAT
The DNA here is from genome assembly GCA_030015415.1 of Cynopterus sphinx. Taxonomy (NCBI): domain Eukaryota; kingdom Metazoa; phylum Chordata; class Mammalia; order Chiroptera; family Pteropodidae; genus Cynopterus; species Cynopterus sphinx. The sequence goes on from CM057383.1 coordinate 68,079,752, forward strand.
CAAAGTTGCGACAGTAATAAGAAGCAGAAGCAAGGACAAATTGCCTGGGATCTTGATGAACAAGCCTTATAGTTAGGGAGAAGTCCAGGAAATCACCCTGCAACAGCAGAAGGTAGGATGTGGCAAGGCTGCGTGGCTGCCTGCTTTAAGAGGCTGAGTGAGATGGAGACTGTTGCAGTGGCAGTGGAAGACGCTTCTTAAAGGGGACACATCTGCAAGCAGATTTTCATGGTGACAGACCTGCTCGCTCTGAGCACCAGTGCCCATTCAGCTGCGCACAGGGGTCACCAGGAACTTACAGGGAGAAATTGTCAGAGTGAGGGTTGAGGCAAGACTTGTTCTGTACAGAAGTGCTGGTGGTATCCATTGTTCCCTGTTGAGCCCTACTCTCTCCCAGTGCATGGGACACAGCACTGTCACAACTGAGACTTCATCAAACTAACTAACAGGTCGCTCTGCCCAGAGGATTCCCTGAAACCCCACCTCCTCCAACTTGTGGCCCCATCCAAGCCACATTCATGTATATCCTCAGCAAGTCAGGTGCTCCTTGCTGAATAGCACCTAGACTCACACTGGAGGCAGCTTGCCTGGTTTTCTGGTGTGGCTTTTTGAGGCAACTATAAACACAGCATCTGTGAATTGCTTGTTGAACATTAACAGGTGACCCCAGAGGGGTAGAAGTTTGGGCTAAGTTTGGCCTGCAGCTGAACCTCTCTCAGGACTGTGCCACTGGACACCTACTTCATAAATCCATACTAATTAGACCGAGAGACTTAGGAGCTTTGCTTAGTACATAGAAACAGACATGGCAAGGCAGCCAAAATGGGAAGACAAGAAGCAGAAGCCACATGAGAGAAGAGAACAGAGATCCAGGTATAATAAAGTCAAGATGCAGATTTCAAAACACTGGTTATAAAGATGCTCAGTTAACTCTTGGGAAGTGTAAAGATTTTCAACAAAGAGATAAAAAAACCACATAAAAATGGAAATGGAAATTATAAAAGGGAACCAGTCTGAAATGAAAAACACTTTGTCTGATATGAGTATATTAAATGGAATAAACAAAAGAATGAAGAAAGTGAAAAAAAGAAAATGATCAAATGCCCTATTTAAAGGACAGGAAAGCCAAGGACACTCAGTCAGAATTGCAGAAAAAAGATGCCAAGACTATAAAAATAATTTAAAGAGCATATGAGACACTATTAAGGGTCCAAATATCTATTTGATCGGCATAACTGAAGAAAATCAAGATGTTGAACAGCTGTTTGAAGAAATAATGTTGGAAAACTTTCTTAACTTGGTGAAGGAAATGGACATAAAACCCCCAGGAAGCTCAGAGAATTCCAAAATTCAGAGATCCAAAGAGGCCCACATCAAGACACATCATAATTAAAATGCCAAAGGTTAAATCAAAGAGAGAATATTAAAAGCAGCAAGAGAAAAACAAATAATTACATATAAGGGAACACTCATAAGACTGGTAGCTGATTTCTCAAAAGAAACTGTGCAGGACAGAAGAGTCTGGCAAAAATAAATATTCAACAGGATGAAAGTCCAGGATCTACAACCAGGAATACTTTATCCAGCAAAGCTATCATTTAGAGTTGAAGGACAGAAAAAGAGCTTCTCCGACAAAAATAAGCTAAAAGAATTCATCACCACCAAGCTAGTGTTACAAGAAATGTTGGAGGGACTTCTTTAAGAAGAAAAAACATGTATCAAAAACAGGAATAAAGAATGGGAACAATTACATTCCTATGAATGGAAATTACATTCCTTAAATGGAAAAGAATTAAGTGCTCCAACCAAAAGATAGAGTGGCTGAAAGGCTAAGAAAACAAGACCCCTACATATAAAAAGGAAGGGAATGGAAAAATATTGCTTTGATGGACCTAGAAGGTATTTAAGTCAAACAGAGAAATATAAACACTATCTGATTTTACCTATATGCAGAATCTAAGGAATCAAAAGAACAAACTAATCAAAAACAGACTCATAAATATATTGGACAATTTGGTGTCAGACAGAGGAGAGGGAGGTTTGGAGTGCTGGGAGAATGGGGTGAAGGGCTAAAGAAGTGCAAATTAGTAGCTGATAGATGGTCACTGGGATCGGGAGCACAGCATAGACAATGCAGTTAGCATTAATACATTGGCCAAGTGGAGAATCAGGGGAGGGAGGGAGCATTTGAGCAGATAGTTTTATAAACTATATAGATGTCTAACCAATGTACTGTATACTTGAAACTAAATAAAATTAAAAAATAAAAATGAAATAAATCTCTTGCACACACATAACATACCCCCTCAACACACACATGCACACATGCATGCACATGCACACACACACACAGACACACACACTACTGGTTCTTTCTATCTGGAGAACCCTAACTGATACATTTTTTTTTTCTGGTCCAGATATTCCCCTCTTCTAGCCTCCATACTGAGCCTGGTAAGCCACATGGCTGCTCAGTTATAATATATAACAGGAGGCCAACCTGCGTAAAATTTGAGTGCTGGCATGAACAGCTTACACTAAGGAGAACTGATAGTTTATGCATTTATTCAACAAATATTTATTGAGTGCATCTTTCTATGTGTGAAGTAGTATGCTTAGAAAGTACCAAAAAGTCAGCTGGGGAGAGAATAATCCTATACTGACTAAACTAAGAGGGCCTGGTGAGACCAAGTCTGAGACGAGCTTCACTGTATCTGAAACCAAAGAGGCATCAGCAAGAAGAACTAATGCCAAAGAACATCTGGCAGAGGCTACCATAAGAACCTAAATATAAAGTTACAGAGGAGGTCCTTCTAATACAATAGTGTTCAGTTAATGAAATTAGAAGTTGAATACCGGGTGTTCATTATTCTTTGAATTTTCTCTAGTTGACAGTTATCTGTGAGCAAAAATATACTTAATTTAATCTTACTTATAATCTTTAAGGACCCAGAATCTCTGTTTAGTTCTGCATCTATGAGGTCACCTATGTTATATGTCTATGTTACCAAAAAAGCAAAAATAATCAGGACAAAGTGCAAATGCCTAGTGAAGAATTACTACAAAACCTTCCAAAATAACAAATGGTGGTGGGTTTGTCTCTGAAGTCTAAAGATAATCAAAAGTCATTTGTAAATTTCCAGCCATCTAAGATTTTCTAGGCTTTTTTGTAAATGTGAATCATCAAAAGATTATATTTTCCTTGTCCTCAAACTTGAGGTGCAAAATTTTTTTCTGTTCAGGCATTTCTAGGACAAAAATCTGAGGAATATTTTTCTTTTACTACCTACCCCTTGCCACTAAGAGGCTGGCTGAGGATTCTGGCTTTGGCATTTGTTACTATTGATCCTCCCCATTTTTTCGAGCTTTCTCCATTCCTAGTACCCAAATCATTCTTTTCTCCTGCTATCTTTTCTGCCTCTCTGATCTCTGATTATTGCCTTCTTCATCATCTATGTTGATTCTCCTCTCTCTCTCTCTCTCTCTCTCTCTCTCTCTCTCTCTCTCTCTCTCTCTCTCTGACTCACTCACTTTTGGTACAGAAAATGTGGTCATCCAAACATACAATGTGGAAGGATGGGAGGAAGGAGGGAGACACTCTGTGATCCTGTGAGCAATGAATGCTCTCTCTTTTGTGGCTCATGGTTGGCAGCACTGAGCCCCAGAAGCCTATGACTGACCTAAATAATTTCTTTCCTGGCCTTTACCCCATTAGTCTTGAGAACAAAAAGAGATGGAAGGCAAATGTTTCAGGCAGCCCAGATACCTCTTCTGCTCAGGCCTAGCCATGGCTGCCACTTGAACTCACTGCTCTCTTCCTCTCTGATGCCTACATAGCCCACAAAACATAGCACCCACCTGAGAAGGCATTGATCCCTAGCTGGGGCCAGATGAGCTTACAAGCCATTCATAGAGGACTCAGGCTTTAGAATCCGAGCGCTCCCTGGTACTCCAAGCAAGGACGAGAGTCAAATGACAGGACATCTGAAGTTCAAGACTGTTTTGATTTCCTTGGTATATAAACTCATTTCTTCTTATTGAGAAGTTCAGTATTTAGTATAGCAGCATAAACCCAAGGACATTTTGCAGTCCAAGGTTTTATGATATTGATGCATAATGTGAGATCCCAAATTTCTGTGTGAATTAAGAAGAGCATAGAAAAACAGAAACATTTATATTTGACACTGAAATGTGTAAATTATATTTCTCTCTTTTTTTTCTCTGCAATAGCAATTTCCCTAATAATGTTTTGCTAAGACTAATGTTAAAGTAAGTTTGTATTCCTGAAGACACACTAACTTGTAACAAGGCATCATTAGGGTGTGCTGGAAGAGAACCTGGAAGTCAACATTTGACACATGTAATCCCCAAATGGATAATCCCGTTTTAAAAAGTTTAGTATTGACGTATTTGAAGAGATTGGGTATATGTCCAGGATAGTTGTATGTTGACTAACATCTGTTAGGGATCACTTTATTAATGAAGCAGTTTCACATAGAGTTTCTGGATTAATACAGCAGTCTTCTGAGGCACATAGTATGATTCCCGTTTTACATGGAAGGATTCTGATGTATGTGGTGCCTCATGGTGCTGTGGAAACAGAGAAAATAATATAATGGTGGAGGTGACGTTGAACCCAGGTTTTCTATCTCCAAGTCTGTACTCTTCCAATTACCTATCTTTATAGTATAGTAGGTATATTTCTCTGAGTCAAAGCCACATGTTAGGTGATCTTTCAAGATTCTTTCTAATCTTAGGATACTATCTATGATCCTATAGATGGTCCCAAGCCAGCCAAAGCATCTAAGATTCCCTTTAAAGATGTGAGTTTACTCTTTCTCCCCTATAGTTTTCTGCTCTACCTTTGATTAACAAATGGGAAGGCTTTATACTCTGTTCTTCTTAACTCTTGGGCTAGAGTTATCCCTCTCAAGAAAAGGTTTTTTAAAAAGCAGTGATTAAAAAGTGATAAATAAATGCCAACATTAAATTAGTGCCCAGTATTTTTTTCTGGGTATATCACCTTTTTTTAAAAGAAGATCTGTTTCATTTCAGAATGACTGTCTAGGAAAATGGAGAATAATGTTAAGTAAACCAGTGAATTATTTTTAATACTATTTAATAAGAAAACAGAAAAAAAGCAAAGATAACAAAATGAAGTTATATTCCTTAAAACTAAGTAAATAATAGCTCATATGATGAAAATATGGCTTCCTAAATGATTTTAATATTATTTGTATGATGAGTGCTCCTCTGTCATGAAGCTGAATGTGTTTTACCAACATTATTTTCGTAATTCTCACATTGCCCCTTCATGTTGATTGTGGTGTTCCGTTTAATGGAATAAAAAAACATGGCACCCAGAGAAGTTGGGTAGTTTGCCTAGCATCACTCAGCAAGCAAAAGTCTATGCCAGGGTTAAAACTTAGGTCTCCTCAAACCAGATTTTCAGCAAGCAAAGTGAAAATAAGTATGCTAGCATTTCGGCAACAAAACCATCTGGGTGTTTTATGTAAGAGGAATTAATTATTTACTTCTTTTTTTCTCTGTTTAAATTAGAGATGAGAAGTATATGCTAAACCAAAATATCATTAAGATAATTCATTGAAGACACATTGAAGGAGGCTATCCATTGGCTTTTGGGGTGGGACAAAAAGAAAGCATGTCCTTGTGCCTCTTCAGGAGTCGTGGAGACAATGTTCTCTTATCTTCTCAGCCCAGGAGAGTGTTTTATTGACCATTGACCACTACTGGAAGTTGAAGGAAACTTCTCTATAAATTACCATTTAGTTCCCAAAACTTGCAAACCACAAGGAAGACATGATGAGCCTTGGTCATTGGCTCTACTGGGAAAGGGATGGAGGACTGGAGAGGAAGAAAGTTGATATCATTAGTTTGTATATAGAGAAATGGTGACTAGGGTACACCCTCCTTCCAGAAACACAAGAGAACCCACTACACATCCGAACCACTCTGTCTGTCTGGAAAGGCTGAGGTGGAACTGAACTTCAAATGTTAAAATTACAGGCTTCTAAGAGCTGTCCTCCAGAGGAGAACCCAGTATTTCCCTAGTGGCTTCCCTAGGGAGCCCTGGGGAATCCTCACAATTTCTATGTTATAACCCACAGAAACTCCAGGAGTTGTGGAAAGTGACTGTAGCCAGATGGCATTCTCTCCCTAAGCATCTTTAGTATGTGTCACTATAGAACAGAAAATAGTATTTTTTCTCCACTGAGGGAAGATCATTATAAAAGAAAGTTCTCTCCTTGGTCATATACCAACTCCCTCTTTCCTCTTTACTCATGACTACCACTGGACAGAGAGGGAGCAAACACATACATAGCCCTTACTATGTGTCACTGAGTTCTCAAAACAACCCCACATGTTATAAAAGAGGAAGTGGAGTCCCAGAGAGGTTAAGTAATTTGCCCAGTGTCATACAATCTGTAAATGGTAAAGCCAGGATTCAGTTCTAGGCAGCCTGCCTCCTGAGTCTGTGTTTTAATTCACTACTGGTCCTGCATTACCTGGCTGTTACACATTTGGCTCCTGACCCTGGAAAAACAATTTCATTCTTATTATACTGTTGTTTTTTCCAGTACACACAGAATAAAGTATCAATGAGTTGACAGATGAGTTTTTTTTTTTTTTTAATAGGAGGAATTTTCTACATGCAACGGGAGTTTAGAGCCATTTCATAGCTCCCTGGGCTGATCTACTATTAACATTCAAAGAATCTCATCATGCTGAGATTGTGTTCAGTGGTGACCAACCCTTTGAGTCTCTCCAACCATCAGACAGTATTAAGGATGCTGACTCTGGTATGGCCAGTCTGAAGCCCAGTACAAAAGTAAAAAAAAAATCAGTTCTAATTTTGGTGCCATCTACTTTTCAATCCCACCTGCAGGAATTGACCTGTCTCAGACAATTGGGGTGTAGAACTATATATGATCAATTATCTATCCTCAAAGTGGTTGTATTTGCCAAGAGGAACCAGCCCAATTTGCAGTCAACAGAGATGTATACCAATCAATGTAAATATCTACAAATACAACATAGTCACAATAAATAATAACGGGTATAAATAAATAATGTTGAAGTATACTTAAGGCGGTGAGATGGAGTAGGTTGAGGTTTAGCTAGCATTGGAAAGAGGTATGGGATTGATTAGGGACATTATGGAGTAAGTTGCAAAGATAAAAAGAAGATGCAGTACAGCTGCCACTTGAATAAAGGAGAGTGTGGCACAGCTCAATCAATAAGCACCAGAGAAGTGAAGCCGTAACCAGTGACTTGAGCAAGGCACTTAGCTTCCTTGACTCAAGACTCTCCCTGGGTTCTTCTATCTGTTGATATGGAGAACTGGATGTTGAAATCAAGAGAACATAATGAAGCACTTTGAGTACTTCAGAAGAAAAGTGTCACCATTGTATATCCTTCAGATTAAGGAAAATCTATTATGTAGAAGAAAAGCCTATAACATATTACACCTGATTTGCCCCAAGCGCCAGTAAATCAAATGATTTGGGGGAGGGAAGCAATTTAAAGCATTCACACAGGAAAAATGTAGATGTTCAGAGTTTTGCAAGTAACATACTTCTCTTTGGTGTCATATAAACTGCTTGTGCTTGGCTCAAGCAAAGGCTGTGTAAGCCCAGACCCAAATTTCAAATGACTGCTCATTCTTTGCTCTCTGGTTGGCATAGGTAAATCACAAGTGGAATCAGATGTTGTCTTACCTATGTGACTGATACACTTCCAGAGGAGCTGTGTTTATGTCTTGAAACTTATTAGTGTGATGTTTTATGTCTATAACTTGAGCCTCCAAGAATTTTTCCCTTGGCTATACATCATTCCTTATCACCCATAACCAAATATGGCAGCTTTAAATAGTGCTGTCATTTTCCTCATTTTCACTTGTTGTGATAAAATTGGGTATAGATTTCTGACACTGAGCATTTAATGGGGTTTCAGATTCAGAAAGCAACAATAAAAGATTTTTTTCTCCCAGGTATCTCTCAGTTGAGAGACACAGAGTGAAACAGTAACAGGGCACACAGAATTCACATATGTTGCCCAGAGAAACTCTGGAGTATAGAAGGATCCAAAAAGTAGCCCAAGCTAGTGATTTCTGCTACAGCAGGTGTAAGCATAATCAGCCCTTTTATTCCCTTTGGACTCTGTGTATGGGTTCTGCACTCTCTGTGTCTTCCTGTGTATGCTACTAGCTGTTAGGATGAGGACAAAGACTCAGTCAGCCCATAATGGACCCCAGGGTAAAGATGCCATACTTTAATATTGGCAGGATGTTGTGCTATGGCTGATATGATCTTAATATTGATTTTTGTGTTATCCATGGACTTCATAGATTTTTGGAATCACAAAATCATATTATCTTCAATTTAGAATAGTCCTTAGGTAGCATGTAGTCCTGTGGTTTCTCATAAATGAAAGCAGCAAGCCTGGTGCAACACCAAGATAGCAGTGGGAACAGCAGAGAGCAGGCCCTATCTAGAGTGGGTAGCTACCACTCAGCTCCAGCCAGTTGAGAATGTAGACTCAGTGTTGCCAGATCTCCTATTTTTTTAAAAAAGCCAGAAATCTGAATTAAAAAAAAAAATCTCCCAATCATTTTAATGTTGACAACTAATCAAAATGAGTAAACATTGCAGGGTAAACAAACAAGTTGTCTGTGGGCAATATGTGGTCTGTGTGTCACCTTTAATCTAATCCAGCTCCAACTGAAGCTGGAAAGGGCTGTGGACTTGCTCAAGACCACACAGCTAAAGACAGAGCGGATTATTGAACTCCATCTTTCTCATTCCATTTCACTTTTCTACAGAAAATAACTGGGAACTTGATACCCAGCTTTCTGTTCTTGGCTCTATTCTTTGGATTCCATGACTCCAGCCAAGCATATCCCTGGACTGTTGACCATGCTTTCCCACAGTATCATGGTCTAAGCCCTGGGCTTTGTGTCATAAAACACATGTTGAGTTCCAGCTCTTTCACTTCTTAGCTGTGTAACCTGGATACATCTCTTGACTGCCCTGCGTTTTGGTTTCTTCACTAAAATAAAAATAAAAATCTGTGCCTCATAGCACTGGTTTGAGGTTTATATGAGAAGGTCTCACTGTGGGTGAAATTACCCTGCAAAGAAAAAAAACAAGGATGGCTGTTGTATTAGCATCCTCATAAGAAAGACTTGAGTGTCCAAGAGGGGTACTATTGTCCTACTCCGGCATCCACAGACATCAACATCTCAAAGGCACTTCTGGGCCCATCCGTGCTGCTACTGGCAAGACACAGGGAAGTACATAAGTGGCATTGAGGAGTGTTCCGATTGCCCAGAGGCTTCATCACTCTAGGAAGTAACATGGCTCGGGCTGCTCTTTTGTTTTATCTGCTGAGATCAGGGCTCGGTAGGTGTTTTGGAACAGCCCCCTCTAACACCTTCACTCCCAGTGTCATTTAAGCCGATCAACCAGAACCCAAGGCAATGCCATCTGGGGCCAGCCCGATGCTCACCTGCCCTGCCCTGCCCTGCCCTACCCTGCCCTGCCTCGCCAAACGACCATTCTGACTGAATGTGTACAATGAATCTTGTTTTTAATCTCCATTTCCAGGGACGCAAACCCGGCTACTTCTCCTTCCTGGATCCATTTTCTCCAGGCGTCTGGCTCTTCATGCTTCTAGCCTATCTGGCCGTCAGCTGCATCCTCTTCCTAGTGGCTCGGTACATTTTTCTTTCTGTACCCATTCTCGCACCGCCACCTTGTGTCCATCTCTGGGAACTACATGGGAAGAGTGGGGAGTATAAGAAAATCTTGTTGCCAAACTAGAAGGATGGGAGGGGGCTCAGGATCTGAATGGCAATCTGTCCAACTGTTGACCTGGCAATATCCATCCACCCATCTACGCACACATTCCCTAATGTGCACAAACCAATAGGTGAGCTTATTCAAATCTGCTCATGTACCCCTGCCTCCTCCCCTTCCCATTCCCCAGCTTTTAGCACCCTGCTAGTATAAGAGTCTTGGAAGAGAAAGGAGGGGAGGAGGCGAGCAGGAAGATCATTCTTATTAAGCACTATGCATTTGGCTGCCCTAGCATCAGTGTGTGCCAGGATCTGCCACAAAGTGCTGAATGATAGAAAACAGCCTGCAAATCTGGAGTAGGGGGACCAGAAGCCCTGGTGGCACAGGTCAGGGAGAAAGAAGGCCTCCTCTGCAGAGAGCCTGGCCATTCCCCAGCCTGGATCTGCCTGTGACAACATAGCTGCTATGTTGAATGGGATCCAAGAAGAGTAGCAGACAACAGGAGGATATGATGGAGAGACACATTTGCAATTAGTATTGAGTTAAGACAAATGGTCCAGATCAGGGAATAGGAAGAATAAGTCCTCCTCTCTTCCTGGACCCCCAAGACTGTCCCTGGCCCTACGGAAGAACCTAAGGAGCCTCCCACTGCTAAAGCCTCCCTAAGATGTGCACAGAAAGGGTCGTTTCTCTCTAAGGCTATGGGCTATCGAACCAGCCTGGGCTTCAGAAGAGCCATTTTACTATCCAGAAACAGAACAAGTACTCGTGGCTCATCAGTCACTCCCTCAGTATCCCTGCTCCCTGCTCAGAGCTCAGCTTATCATGCTAGAGAATCAGAAAGGGCTGTTATAAAGGAATAAAGAACTGCCCAAGATGAGCTTCTAGGGAGCTGACAGTGACTGTGTTTCAGCTACCACCTCAGAGGCCTTCTTTGCCTAGGGGCTACAGTAGCAGGGCCAGATTATTCTGAAGTGTATATTCCATTTCTGTAGGGTGGGATCTTCCTCCAGAGCATGTCTCTTCTTTAGCCCCAGGGGAGAGTGTGTTTTCTCCTACTTAGAAGACAGAGCCCCCAAGGAACCATAGGGTGCCTAACCCCAGAACAGTTCTCTGCCTAACCAAGAGGTATTGTCTCACCCAGTAGAGATCAAAGTCGAGTTCAGGAAGTCTTCCCAGGCCTAACAGAGAAAGACCTTACAACCTGGTGTTTGTCAAAGGATTCTCTGCATTCTGTATGGGTGCCACCTACCCTCCTTGGGCCTATAGGCATTGCCACAGTCAAGTATCTATTGCCAGTGACAACAGGAGAGTCATGTGGGAGCTGGCATGCTGTCTGACATGTCCCCTCTTCACCTCACCACATTGTCTGCTGCTGCTTTTAGGAAGCTGTCTGCCTGAGGCCTGACTTTGTTGCACCTTAATTCACTCTTGCCCGCTGTGATCGAGCCTCTGTTATGTAGCAAGCAAGCCACAGCTCTTAGGCAACCTTGAGGGTCCTGGAAAAGGTCTTCTGGTTTGATTACCATATATATATATATATACACACACACAAGCCTGCCTCACTATGCCTGCCAGAGCCTAAAACTTCTTAACCAAGCCCAGTAAGTTAAACACCCCTCTTTCTTGTCCTCTACACGCAAACACACACACACACTGCCTTCCAAAATCCAGCATTTACAAAAACATTAACCAAAAAAAAAATATTAAAGGTCTGACCACACAGCCATATATATAAAATATCTGAGCCAATGATAATCTTACCAAAGGCAGTGGTTCTGGTTTTCAAATAGGGTTCCATGGAGCATGAAGGCTCGCAGGAGGTACAAACTTTGGAGGGACAGAGAGAAGATGCTAGACAGCCAGAACTCTGGAGACTCAACTCATCTTTATCCAAACCAGCTTCATGGGTTATATATTGTACTTCTGGGTAATATTTTAGAGGGGAAAAAATGTTTGAAAACCATTGACCTAAGGGCAGCCATTCACAAGATAGCTGATACTAGAGTCACTAAGGGAGCTTTTAAAATTTTGAATTTTCAGGTATGATCTCACAATCTCTAGGGATGGGACTGAAAATCTGTACATTCAAAGCTCATTTCCAATGGCCTATAGGCTTGGGAAACACCAAGACAAACCATTATGAGTGTAAGCCAGGTCCATAGGCCACAGGGAAAGGAGCATATCTCAGGACACTAAGCCAACAGTGACACACTGACATAGAATTTATGAACAAGTAGCAGTGATGGAAATGTGGGCCAGCAACTATAGAACACCAACTGAAGATTAGATGGTGAAAGTGGATAGTGATAAAACCTTGCGAACATTCAGCGTCTTCCTGCTGGACACACAACCATATACATCTCTCTCATCAAACCTGGAGGCTTTTATTTTTGCTCTCCCTGACCCCAAAGCTAGAAGGCTTTGCATGGGAGACAGGCTGGACTTGTTGAACAGAGGAGGGAATATATGTCTGTGGGCAGGAAGAAAAGGCATTGCAGACATTAGCGGTATTAGTCTGAAAGAGGCCATCGGAAGGTTGAGAGGAAAGTCTGCAGGAGGCTGTCTGCCTCACAGACGGCAGAGAGCTCAAAGGAGCCCTCGTTGACCTTGTGTGCCCATTATTGTCACCTGGGGACCCCTAAAAGATACTTATGCCCAGCCCCTACCTGGACAAATTAAAATAGAACTCCTAGGAGCGGGATCTCGTCATTGGCAATTTTTTATAAGCTCCCAGATGAGTCTGAAACACAAACAAGGTTGAGAATCATGGCCTGTGAGACCATCAGGGCCAGTATTTCTCAAAATGTGGCCCTTGGATCAATGGTATCAATATCTCCTATGAACTTGTAGACTCTTAGGCCTCACCCAGACTTACTGAATCAGAAACTTTGGGGGTGGGGCCCAGCAATCTGTGTTTTAACAAGTCTGCAGGTAATTCTGATATAGGCTAAATTTTGAGAATCACTATTATAGGCTTAGTTAGGATTTCCAAATTGTGGCTCTGTGGGGCCCTAAGATCCTTCTGTGATCACTTTGAGGGACAAGAGTGGCAGGACAATCAATTTCTCAGCCATTCACTCCTCACACTCCCAGCTTCCGGTCAAGGGATGGCACTTTCATCTATTTTATACATTAGAGTTCTACATAAGAATTTTTTTGAAAAAATAAAAATGTTCTATAATTACAACCAGTTTGAAAACTACCAATGTAGTCCAACTTTCTCATTTTTCAGTTTGGAAAATCCAAGTCCAGCAAAGGGAAGTGACTTGCCCAAGGCCACGAGGCCAGTGACAGAAGTACAGAGGGAAGGCCAGACATGAGAGCACCGCCGCTCTTCCCAGCACACTTTCCTTCATGCCCACCCTCCGTGGCACTGGTGGATGTTCTTTTTCTCCCACAGGTTGACCCCCTATGAGTGGTACAGCCCCCACCCGTGTGCCCAGGGCCGGTGCAACCTCCTGGTGAATCAGTACTCCCTTGGCAACAGCCTCTGGTTTCCAGTCGGGGGCTTCATGCAGCAAGGCTCTACCATCGCCCCTCGAGCCTTATCCACCCGCTGTGTCAGTGGAGTCTGGTAAGACGGGGTAGAGAAGGGGCAGGGCCAAATAACGCAGGGAGACTCAGCAGTTCTTGGATAAGTCTTGCTCCACTGCACAGTGACCTCAAGTAGGCAGGAAATTTAGCTCCCCTTCAGAAGAGTATATAGCCTCTGCCTTTCAAATAGACTAGTGGGGAGCTGATATACATCCTGCCAGCTCAGAAGGCTGGGGGACAGCCAGTGGGTACGTTTTGTACCATCTTATCCCTTTCCCCTTTCTTTGCCTCAAAGGTCTGGATACAGAGGGGAGCCAAGTCAAGGAAGGAAATGAAGTGAAAAAACAACCTCAAAGGCCCACAGCAAAAGAGTTATAACTTCCTGATCTGAAAGTGACCTGAGGTTGAGTGGCTGGGCCTTCTAAGGCACAGGCAGATGTATGCAAATATAAGCATGTAGCAGGAAGTCCTTGCAGGAGGAATCCAAGCCCAGCTGCCATATCACACCCCATCTACCAGCCTTCTTTTCCTCTGTCCCTGACTCTGGGAGCTTCCTAGACCTGTCCACTTTAGCAGATATGGGAAAATGCAAACTCTTAGTCACTTAGTCACTCAGAGTTAGGACCTTGAGGAATGAGTTGTCAGCCATTCCAACCTCTGCTCTACATGGGCAATCGGCCAGCCTCTGCCTGAAACTCCTCTTCCTCCTGGTTCATCTGGAGCAAAAAATACATGGTGAAATGATTTGATATGGGTAAGCTCTTTCAAAACTTGAAAGGGCTACATAATGTATGGACTAATAATTGCTATTAGACTATCATAGGGGGAAATGAAATATGTACACACACACACACACACAAACACACACACACACACACACACACACACATATACATATATACATACATACAGCCTAGAGAGGCAAGTTTGCAGAGTATAAGTTTCTCATTCTCACTTAAAAGCCCATTGTTAGATTTGGCTGTCATAGCTTAAAAGACTTACAACCTTGGTTCTTTTCCTTTCCATTCTGTATAAGCCTAAGAAAGAGGAAAAATGTTTCTACCATTAAGCACCTGTGCTGGGGAACAGCAGATCATCTGGATAGTTACCAGAGGGGAAAATGGGGAGGTGAAAATTCAGCTAGGACAGTGACCGCTTCCCAGCTGGGGTTTTCATTTTCCCAGGTAAATGATAAATACAGAAGGGTTTAAAACATTTGTGCAAGGTGCTTGCCCATTTTTAGACAGTCACCAGAAGTCACCAAGTAGATTAATATGGAAAACTGGGTTTCATGTTCCCTGGAAGAAGGAATGATCTTGTTAGGGACAGTCACAGAACTCCTCTCAAAATCCAGGAAATCTGGGCAGGAGCCCTAGAGATGAGCAGAAGTCAGTTGCAGGTTTTGATCTCTTTCTACCTGGAGCTTCTAATTGCAGAGTGCTTATGCTCATACACTGTGTGTAGGGCCCCAATGCCTACTTCATCCACCTGTCAGCTCCCCACCTCTTGGATAAAATGCCCACTGCTTCAGAGGGCCCTCATCATGCAGGCTGCTCTGTCCTACACTAATAGTTGGCCCTCGATGGCTCAGTTACTCTCTTCCAGAGCAGGTGTAGAAGTGGGCTTTTCTGCCCCAGCTCTTGAGTTGTGTACCCCTCTGCCTCTCAAAGTTCTTGGTTATTAAATCAGAGCCTCAGTTGGGTCAGCTTCCTGGGGGAGTAGGAGTTCTGAAGACAGAGCCATCATGGCCTACTATAGCTTCTGCATTCAGACCAAGTGACAGAAAATGCCAATTCACTGACAAAACTCCCAGCTTCATAACTGACAATGCCCCTTTGGGATATGATCAAGTTTCCACTGACTTCTTCCAGAAAGAGCATGGGCATGATCTGCTTTTTCAGCAGACAATGGGCTTGCACTGCACTACTTACACTCTCTGACCCCCTTCCTTTATGATCAGTAGCATAAACAATCACATGGCCACCCAGGCTGGAGCAGACACCAGAGGGTAGCCATGGGCTGAGGAAACATCCCCAGCCAACTCTGCAGGGATGTCCACATTCAGGCCTCCTTAACCCCAACATTAGCCAATATTTCTGAGCACTTCAAAATGCTTACTTTTATCGGGGGATCACTCATCCCCTAGCTGCCTCTAGGGGATGACCATGGGAAACAACTTCAAACAGAGTATAAGAACCCAGACAAGAGCAGGGAAAGCAGGTCTTGCGAGACAGGGACACCTGGCATTTATAGGTTACAAATAGGGAAGGTGGCCAATTGACTTTCATTTTGTATTCAGCATGAGAGTCTGTCTCTATATCTCACATTCATTTAGTTATTTACAGATTATTAGTCACCAGTGACATATCTCATTTGATCCCACAACTCTCCGAAGACAGGCAGAGCAGGCATTATCATCTTCGTTTCTTAGACAAGCAAACAAGCTCAGAGGATGTAGGTGGCATTTCCCTCAGGTCTCACAAGTGGAACGGAACAAAGCCAGAAATAAAACCAGATCACCTTACTGGTGGTTTTGCATATGGAGGCACACGTCAAGTTGGTGGGTGCCCCTGTCACTTTACTCCTCCTGACAACCCTAAGGAATCTTGGACATGAGAGAGTGGCAAAGGGGGCAGCAGGACTTCCTGCTCTTAAAAAATCAATCTGGAATCTTCCAGCTGCTGAATCCCATGGCAAACCCTATGCCTTAGTTGGCAATGTCTTCATAATGAGTAAAATGTCATTAATTTAGACCCCACTGATTAAGAATGTATAATTATCCAACCTTGTTGTACTTAGATATATATCTTTGAATCCCTACAAACAAATGGATTGGGGTGCAGATCCACACTGTTTGTTTAACCTATTTAAGTGAACAAATTGGTTTTAAGGGCTCTAGTATATTTGCTGCCTGAGTTGAAAAATTACTCTAATTTTAAATGAGTTCAATCTACCCAATAAAACAAACTTCTATTTTGAAATAGTGTGACCATTTTAAGGGTGTTTCTAATTTCAACTTCTGAGCAGTTCAAGGTCACTTTTCAAAAGTTGTTCTTAAATAATTTCTGCTGTTAAAATTTGTAGAACTCATTTTGAAATATGGACTTATCAATGTGCTACTTGGAGAGTTCCTTTGCTACTCTGAACCTCAGTTTCTTTACCTATAAAATCAGAATAAGAACCTTACCTCTCTGAATTATAAGGAGTATGTGAAATAGTGTTTGTGGCTCATGTCAGGTCCTCAGTACATGGCAGTGCTAATCTGAAGGTTGACTGCATCCTGTAAAAACAAAGAGCTATCCCAACCCTAGCTCTGAACAGAGTCCCCGCTTCCTCACGTTTATACCTTTAGCTCATTCCCTAGCTCATTTCTTACAGTTTCCCAAACTGTCTCATTTGTATGGACATACCTCTACTGAGTTATGACCAAATAATCACCTCTTTTAGGGAACAGTAAAAAAAATTGTCCTCTTCTAAGCAACCCTCACAAACACTGTTCATTGATATCATATGCCCTGTGTTTTTTCTCTTCCTTCACTAAGCTAAAAGTTCCTTCTGAAACAGGACACCTGGCCTCTCCTAGGTTTCAGCAGGACTGGGGACAGGGTCTAAGACTCCTGGGAGTGCCCCCAGCAATGATGACTTCCTAGTCTTTTCCTGCATAGGTGGGCATTCACGCTGATCATCATCTCATCCTACACGGCCAACCTGGCGGCCTTCCTGACTGTGCAGCGCATGGATGTGCCCATTGAGTCAGTGGATGACCTGGCTGACCAGACTGCCATTGAGTACGGCACAATTCACGGAGGCTCCAGCATGACCTTCTTCCAAGTAAAACCATTTGGTTCCTTTCCAGCATCAGGAAGTGAGCAGAATAAAGTTGAGATATTTGTCCACTGAAGATAAAAAAAAAAAAAAATCTCTCATCTTATTATCTCTTTTAAACATCTAATTTGGAGTTCATTTTTCTCCTGCTCCACAAAATAACACTGGAATAAGGTCCCCAAAACACTTTAGGTTATATCGACCTGTCTCAAAGTATTGGACATGAATGATTAGTGGTAGCTAAGATTATTTTAGGTAAAATTTGTCAGAATTCTTATTTCTTTAAATTTTTATGAGAGTTTATTTGAGTGAAACTAATGACATATGCAGGGGAGCAAGATCTCAAATGCTCCAGAGAGTAATGGTTTTGTAGCTTCATTTATGCATTTGAAATTAAGGCAGGAGCATAAGGAAGATTACATGGAGATGGGAAAAAAGAAAGATGGCGGTTGGATTATGAAATAGTTAACAAGATTATGTACTCTCCTGAGGGTGGTTATTTCAAAGGTGTGTTAATCTAGATGCACAGAAACAATGGATAGGGCTTGCTTAAGGTAAAGATAAACTTTTTACTGAGGAAAGTATAGGCCTGAGGTATGACTTGTCCAGTTAAGAATTTATGATCAGTTCACCCTATCAGGATACTTTCCACAGACTTCCCTTTTTTTGTTTTCCTCCCACAGTTCTCTCATTTGGTCATAAATCAGTCTGAAGGATGCATTGATGACCAAACTATTAATCAGATAGTGTGGTCTCACAGCTCTAGGAAGGCTCATTCCTAGGAAACCTCAGTATCACATTGTCTTGTTGACCACTGGGAACAGGGCAATGCCATAACAATGGGATCTGAGCTGAAACTAATTTTTTTTTTTCAAAAAGGGAAATGAAGGAAAATGGAAGACATTCAAGCCTTATGGCCTTCATTGTGGGGGAAAAAAATATACCTGGATCATTTCTAGCTTGTAAACGATCATGATTTGAGTTTTGCTTTCTGTCTCATTTTACTGAATTTGGCATGCTTTGTAATATTTACATAAGCCATGAAAAAAATATTAACAGTTATCTATACATGTTCAATAATCATAAACAGTTAGACTATATAGAAAAACAAAAAGAGTAAGTGTAGCTATTATTATGGCTAATATCATTAGCAAATAGGTAAAGACAATCAAACAAAATAGATTCTGAGTTCAACATCAATCCATAGGTATACAAACTTTGTCAATCTTGAGATTGCTCTCTAACTCTGATGTTGGTGGCATCTCCTTCTCGAGGAGTCTTTGATGTTCATAGACAGGGGTAGATTTCCATTTGCACTTAGATGAGTAATAACATCCCTTCCAATGAGGTTGAAGAGTGTGTTTTATTTGATGCTCTTTCCAGTAAACAAAATCTCCAGGTAATAGTCAATGGTCTTTAAAGTCTTTGTCTCGTGGGAGCTTGCTGTGAAAGGGAGCAATTACCAACTTGGCACTTTGTTGAAATGACTCTATCAAACCTTGACAATAAGTGTTAAGATGTCTCCTTTTAGTCATGTCAGCTCATAAATTCCTTCATCTCAGTGTTGTGGTGTAATCAAATCTAAGACCCACAGAGCCAGTTGAGATGAATTGTGAGCCATTGTTAGCTGGCCTGCGACTGACTCTCTACCACGCAGGGTTAGAGGAGATTAGCCTTGAGTTCCCAAAAGAGGCAGCTTATAAAGCCTAGAACCACAAACAAGTAAGCAGATTATAGAAGCAGAAGTTGGTAGTTAGCATATCTTTGAGCAGATTCCTATACCCTGGTTTGGCCTTTAGCATATATTTGAGCAGATTTCCACATTCTGGTTAACATCAAACAAGCAAGCAGAAGTTGGCTCACTTGAAAATTTTCCACTTTTAACATCAGTTCAGCCTAAATGTACTGTGATGCATTTAGAAATACAAAAACTGAAAAATGGGAAATCAGGGAGCAGGGAAGTGACCATTTCCCATAGTCCTGACTATTAATTTAATTAACAACCATTTTTCACCATAGAATATACCCTAGAAATTTTCATCACTTATTTTACAATGTTTTTTATGTAATTTTAAATAATTTGAGATGTTCCAGGGGCCCTCTGGAACATCATAGAATTATTTCTACATATATTGAGATTTTAATCCTTAAAACCTCAATGTGGAATGAAAACTAAAAAGTAATCAATTAGCATTCTTTAGCTTGGACATTTTATAACATCTAGAAATATTTTTCATAGACATAAAAGTTAATTATTCACAAGATTTATTTTTGTAAAACCCAAGTAAAACAAAAAACTTAAGCTAGCTTTATTTATTAAGGGTTGCTATTAGATCATGTGAACTTAAAAAACATTTGAGTTTGCTTCTATATTTCTTGGAATTTTAGAATATCTAATGTTTACAAGCCGTTTCCTTTAAATTAATTTTAATAATACCATCCAGAGGTAGAACATAATCTTATAGTCACAGCATACACGTATAGACATACACAGACAAACACAAAGAACAACTGGATTCAAACTTAGTTTTGGAGGCCTTTTACAATTTATATCTGTACTTGACAAGTCAAGTTCCAAATAACCTTCCCTCTTTTAAAATAAAGACAGCAATTTTTAATACCTCAAAAAATTGTGTTGACATCTAAATGACATCATAGGTTAATCCATTTATCTAAATCCTCTTTGTGAAGCTTCAAAAGACCAATTAAATATGTTTTTCATTCATTCTACCTAATTTTATAGCTGTTTTTTTTCTAATCATGTGCACAAAAATATATGTATATTTTTGTATCGAAAAAATAATATAGAAGTATCAAAAAATAATATGGGAAGCTGACACCTCACGAGACTTGTCAGCCTCAGAGATGCAATTTCTCATGTTAATTTTGAGATCTGTAGAGTCTGAACAAACTTCCAGGGAAAACCAGCCCTTACCTGAACATCTCTGGACAAGCCAAATGCAGCAGATAACCTTATGGGACTGCTTTGGTCCTAGAGGAAATTTTCCCCATGAAGATTTTTGGTCACCTAAGTATACCAGAGAAAGGGCCAGCAAGAGCTTACCAGATGCTGCAGGAACTGCGACTCTTTGCAAGGCATGGGTCCCTCTCAGGTGGCCCCTCTCCCAGATTAAACCTTATTCAGAGTTCCCTGCCCTTCTCCCCAGGCTCCTATGCCATCCTTGGATCAGCTGTGCTGCTACGCTTGACAACTCCCAGCATCCGTCTCTGCCACTCTGGATTTAGGCATCTAAACAATTGTCATGCCACTGGCTATTCAGATTGGGGAAGCAAGTTTCCTTTCTCTTTTGGAGCTAAAGAGGTTCAGTCTCTCATTTAACCTGCAAAGATTTAGTTTAGACTTACAGTAAACGATCCAATTAAAAAGCCAAAATTAAAGCAGCAATCCATTTTTTTTTCTTTCCCTGGGTTATCTCAACCTTTACCTACCTCAAGGACTTTCTAAGAACAGCACAAAGTCATGGCCTGCTACTTAAAGAAAGGAGCTCCAGAATTCCAAGAGAAGTTGACCCCAATTCACCTGATGCAAAGCAGGGAGCCATTGGGGCACCATGGGCCCTTGCTTGTATCTAGTAGCAGGTCCAGGTTTTCAGGGTAGTCCTGGGTGGGAATCCCGAGGACTACATCAAGTAAATGTCATTGTAAGAAATGTCCAACCTGTAGAGAATTTTTATAAGAGTTCATCTGAGCCAAAATGACAACATAGGTGCAAGATATCAAATGATCTCTGGAAGAACTGTTTTTTAATTGCAATAGTTTTATATTTATTTTAATAAGTATTAAAAATATATATTCGGTAAATCTAATCTGTTTAAATTACTGCATAGGATGAGCCTAACATATATTTAAATTTTTTTATAAGTTAAATTTTATAAGTAGTACTTAGACAAAGTAAGATTAGAATAATACACAAATGACCAATGTGTAAGGAATACTAGGTTAAGATGAACTGGTTGTGTTGATTCTGTGCTAGATGGGTCTCAGATCAAGACCCTAATGGCTTTTTTGAGGTTCCCTTGAAAGGCTCAGGAGAAGGCCCTGCCACAGTGGTGTGCTGGCTGACAGAACAAGAGATTGATCACCAAGGCCAACAGAGCTGGACTGGACAGAGAAGTAGTTTTCACTTGCTGCAGAATCTTAGGGAAGCAGGTTTCCCCTAGAGTTAATAGGTATCTAACCAACTTACTACCCAAGAAGTTCATTTTCACATGAAACAAGTCCAAAGCCTTTAGTTTTCTGTTTTCCATACAAGTTGGCACAGGGACCAGTGATAGCATCATGCAAACACAGGATTTGGATAGACTCTCCCAAATTCTCTTAGTCTTGTTATTATCTGTTATTATTTGACTGATTATTAGTTTAGGGTTGATAGAAAACAGCTGGTATTGTTTCTGCAGATGATGTATCTTTAGAAGTCCTGAATGAACCTGAGTTCACTGCCCTCAATCTGAAGGACAATGAAGGACATAACCAGAATTTCCATTCTTTGTAACATGGGGGATGGCAATGGAAGATCTTGCTAGTGTAGATAAGGCAAAATACCATCAAAACCATCAGGTAGAGGTCACATTGCCTTAGGATTCTTTCCTTCTTTAACTTTCCGTGAAAGGTATCAAAGGCATTATGCAGTGGTAGTTGAGAGATAATGGAAAGGAGAAAGGTTACTGAATAGAAAGGGGGTGTTGAGTAGTAGAAAGGCCAAAATCTTAAGGCCCACTTTGATTCTCTTCCTTTTTAAACCTACATCTCCTTTTCTCTTTTCCCAATCCTTGTGTTCTTTTCCCAGAATTCTCGCTATCAGACCTACCAACGCATGTGGAATTACATGTATTCTAAGCAACCAAGTGTGTTTGTGAAGAGCACAGAAGAGGGAATAGCCAGGGTGTTGAATTCCAACTATGCCTTCCTTCTGGAGTCCACCATGAATGAGTATTACCGGCAGCGAAACTGCAACCTCACTCAGATTGGGGACCTGCTGGACACCAAGGGCTATGGAATTGGCATGCCAGTCGGTATGCAGGAGAGCAACAGCCTCCTTGGGTAGCTTCATGCAGGCAGAATCAGAGTAGCTAGAACCACTGAATGCAGCAGTGAACTCAACAACCCTTGTTTCTAGAACCAGTTTAACAGTGACTTTAGGTAGGCACTGTTGCAGTTAAAAAAAAAAAGCAAACTCACATACTTCCACTAATCAGTGATCAATTCTCATTCCTTAATTATTGAAGGGTTAATTGATTAGTTATTAGTTGATTAATTATTAAAGGGCCTATTGATGTCCTTGGTGGATTCTTTAAGCCTTTCATTTTCCCTTCTGCTGCTTTCTGCCCTTTGGCCATTTCTTTGTCTATTAATATCTCTACTAGTAGTAGAAAGGAGGAGGAAAAGATGGTGAAACTCAAATGAATTAATTTTGCTATTAGTGTCCCTGGTGAAAGTTTTACTACAAACTGGGACTGATATGATTATATGAGATGGCTTTCAAATCTTTTGTGGATCTCACTGATGTACCTACTCTAAGTCAGGTTACATAATTGAGAATGGGTAGTAAAGCTCTGGTATTTAGCTTGCTGACTGTGTGACATCTGATTTGTTGTAAGAAGATAGAATGTTTGGCTTCCAGAAAGATGTTCAAGCTGTACTTTCTAAAGGATATTTGTGCTTGAGGCCTTCCCCTGCTGATAGTACCTCTTCCAGAAGGTGAGGGGAAACACTTTTTAACTGTTTGTTATGATTGTGGAGTGGATCCAAAAAAATGTTCCTCCAGGTGATTTGGACATGTGCTCTTCCCCACACACCACTGAGAGCCACGTTGTATAGGGCTGACCTCATACAAGGCTGTCCTCATACAAGGCAGCAGAAGAAGAAGCAGGAGGTGAGGCCACCAGATCATGTGGGGAAATTGATGTGTAGTATGTACATCTATGCTGTTATCTTACATGTCCCTTCTTTTGATCTTTATCTAACTCAGAGCTCTATAAATTGTAGGCTTCACTTAGACCTGTGAAGTCTGAAGAACATTAGTTTCAAGTCAGGCAGAACTGGGAATACATCCTGGTTACTGGCTGTGGGACCTTGTTTATGATATTTAAGCTCTCTGGATCTGTTATCTCATTTGTAAAATTAGGTTTCTAATACCTACCTCATAGGATTATTGAGAAAATTAAATTGAATAATCTTGTCAGGTAACTTGCCACAGCGTTTCTTACTTAGCCTGTTTTGGGGAACATTGGTGCCCTCTCCATCTTTCTCATAGTTACCTATGTTATATGATAAAAGCAGATGACTTCTTAAAGACTGATCAGAAATCAAATCAATGAACATAGGTGATAGTATCGTTCATCCTTGAACTCTGTAAACTCTAAACTGGAGGCCTCACTCAAGATAATTACAAACTTGCATACCCTTCACTTACCATTAAATTTTATTGATGCTCATTAATATTGCAGATTATAGGCCTCTTGGAGAGATGTATTGGCTAACATTTTGTTTCAGGATGGTGGAGTGAACCACAAAATGAACCTCAATAATACTCTAGCAATAAACCAAATTTAACTCAAATATATTTCAAAAGTTTTCATGGAACAAACCATAGAGAGTTGACATAAAGTAGACCGACTCTAGAAATTTTCTTTAATAACCCAGGAAACAAGGAGAGAAATGCATTTATTAGACATAATTCGATTTTCACATGTGCCATCTTACTTGATCATCACTTTCAAGGTCCTTCCATTTGAGAAGAGAGAACTAAGATGCAGAGCCTCTAAATTACTTGTTCTAGAACAAGTATAGAAGCAAACTGAGCTTGAGCCTAGGATGCCTGTCTCTAAATTTAGCACTTAGCTCACCAGACTATGTTGTCAATGGGTCCTACCAGCTGGACAGAACAGGATAGGTGGGAAGGTAAGCTGTGGACTAGTTCAGGTTCTCACATCAGGCTGGAAAGGGCATTGCACAGACCACTGATATGATAGAATTTAGGTCCAACTGAGGTTATGTCCAGGAAATTCAGGAAATTCAAGCATGTGCATCATTCTTAAGCTGTAGGTTAAGAGGATAACCACAGAACAAGCAATGTTGGTGGACTCAGGAAAATTAAGAGAAACAGAACAAATAGTGTAATGGAAATTTAGTCAGGTGGTTTAGCAGCTAAGTAAACAAACATGGAATAAGCAGAATAATCCTTTTATGGGACTCCTGGTATGCTATTGAGGTTGGCTTGAAAATGATTTGGAACCTGCTTGAAATGCATTATTGGGCTGGACAGTTATCTCCAAAACAAGCATGTTCATTAGCCTACCACCTAACACCATCTGTTAGTTCATGTAGCTATTCACTGCAGGTATGTATCAGATATCTACTATTCATGAGGTACTGTTGATGTTTACCTAAATCAGCTACACAGACACATTTGGTGCTGCAGGCTTGGGGTTTACATGCCCAGGAAAAGTTGTACCTATAGTAAGGAAGGTTCTATTTGTAGAGTCATGGCTGTCAGAATTCAAAAAGACCTGCAAGCTTATCTAGTTCCTTGCCTGTCAAAGTGCAGTCCATGGCCCAGCAGCAGGGCATCCCCTTGGAGCTTATTAGAAATGCAGACTCATTGAATCAGTCTACAGGTCAATGAAATCCCCAGATAGTTCCTATGCACATGAAAGTTTGAGAGCACTAATCCATTTGTTCCAAGCTTCTGCTTGAATTTTTCACCATAGTCTTTTTCCCCCTGGGATATCTGTTCATATCAGGCCTTTACAGAGATTGGGCAAGAAAACTTGGCAGCTTAGTTGATTTCCAGCCTCTTGGCAGCTTTTTCTTAATGATCTCAGACCTAAGACTAGCTGAAGCATTGAGCTTTTTCCAGTTTCAGTTAAGCCCGTTTTTGTAATTAAAGCTGAATTCCAGAACCAAAGCTCCTTGACCATATTCCATTAGAAAATTAAAAAAAAAAAATGAACTGAACAAAAGCTTTCTGTTTGAGGAGGAAGGGAGGAGCAGTGTGAGCTGGGTAATGGGTGGGATCATGGGGTCTAGGGCACTTGGCAGGTAGCTATGAGGGTATGGAATGCCTGGTGACTGGATTCTCCATATGAAAGGAGATGAGCTTTCATCACACTCTTGGATGCCTTTCCCTCTCTTTCTCATTGGTGGCTTCTCAGGGTAAACAATTATTTGGTGTAACATAGTAAGAGTTAAAAATGCCTGAGAAATTAGTTTAAATAAAGTAGAAAATAGACAACTGCCCAGCTGAGGTTTATGTCACATATTTCTCTCCTTGGCCTCCTGGGTGGGAAGCTTTGCAACCAGCTTCTTACATGTCAGTTAACAGATAGAAAGTGGTGGCACCCAGGTGGGAAGGCAGGGTACCACCTAGAAAGCAGTCACTTCACCCATACTGGGGTCTTGGCCAGCAGATAGACATGCCAATCAGTATGAAGAGAAGGAAAGTAGAAATGCCTGAGTGCCTTGCATGAAGCCAGAATCTCTCTTCTCCACTGAGAGTCCTCAGACTGAGTATAGTAGAGAGCGGTGTTCCTACAGAGGCCCCTATCCTGACCCTAGCTGCTACATCTGACACTCATCCCCTGAGGTGAAGAGAGCCTAGTAGTGAGGAGGTTTCCCTGGAAAGGAAGCAAAGAGGGGACTAACATCCTGTGTTCTGGGCTCTCCTGTGACCCCACAGGCTCAGTTTTCCGGGATGAATTTGATCTGGCCATTCTCCAGCTGCAGGAGAACAACCGCCTGGAAATTCTGAAGCGCAAATGGTGGGAAGGAGGGAAGTGCCCCAAGGAGGAAGATCACAGAGCCAAAGGTAAGGATGTCAGGGCCTTCCCCTTCCTACCATAGAAGACCAAAACAGCTTGTTTTGGGTACCTAAATGTCAGCTAGTGACTTTTAGGACACATTGAGAACAAGCCTTGGAAGGAACTTAAGGCTAGGCTGGGACTTGCTGGGTTTCAGTCCTACCTCAGGGTCCTGGTGTATTGTAGATACCCACTGTCCACCTGTTTCACAAGTGCTAGAGATTGCCTCCACAATGTCTCCGGAATCTAGCCACCACCTCTTCCACCCTGGTTCATGCCTCATTATCTCATGACTGTACAATTGAATAGCCTGGTTCCCTTTTTCTATTCTTATCCCTCTACAGTGTATTCTCTACCAGTACCCAGAGTAATTCTTTTTTAAATGCAAATAAGATTGCAGCATTCCCCTGCACAAACCTTCCAATGGTTTCCCATAACAATCAGAATTAAAGCATTCTGGAAACTCAACTCCCTACCTATTCTGTTCCTCCCTCAACTTTGCCCTTTTCTCTCTGTTCCTCAAATCTCCCAGGCTGCTGCCACCTCAGGACTTGTGCATTTGTTCCCTCTTCCTGGCCTCCTTAAGGAAGCCCCCTCAAGGAGATCTTCCGTCCCCACCCCATGTATCCCTCTCCATTACCCGACCCCTGCTTTATTTTATTTTCCAACCTCACCACTATTTGATATTATATTTTCTATTTGTTTATTTGTTTATTCCCACCTCCTCTACCAATTTGTCAATTTTCAGAAGGTTAGAGTTTGTCTTCTTCACAGAATTGTCCTTAGGGCCTGGAACATGGATATTTTATTGAATGATTGAATAAATGAATGCATGAATAAATTAATATTAAATCAGGCTGACTAGAAAGCAGACACTGATAGGCGTTTTTGAGTGTTCCTGAGCACCCAGGATTTTCTACAGTGGGAAAACATATCCTGGCTTGCCCAGAGTGGTCCTTTTATTACATCTGTTATAGATCAGTTAATGCCTGTTAGCTCTTTTTATAGCCCTCTTCGTTCTCAAAATACTCTGTTTTGGACAATAAATTATATAGGTTGCCCTAGTACTTACTGCTGCCTTGTTAAAATATGCAACAAATTTACTATTACATGCTCTCCTCTGGGCAGGTAGCTGAGGAGTAAAATTAGTAATAATAATACCATGTGCTTCCCTCCTTGCTCATGAATAATTCTTCATGATGAGACAGTGAATGAGTGACTTTATGTTTCTAAGCATGGATTTCCATGCTGTAAGGAGAGGTCTCAGGAATATGGACCTATGTGGGCAAACCCTTTGTAAGTTAGAGGAAATGCTGCCCCTTTCATTGTAGGAACCCAGTGAGGTCACACATTTCTTGGTTCTCCATTCCCCAAAGGTCAAATGTGGAGGACAGTAACTCAGACCAAAAAAAGAATGAGGGAGGTACAGAGAAAAGTACCAGGAATTTATATGGATTGGATAGAATGAAATCCTATTTTGGGATAAAAAGGACTCTAGATCCTTCTTTTGAAAGATGAGTGATGCAGGAGAAATGTCCTAAATAGTTAGGGAGGGTGGAGAGAGAGTGCTGCAGGTAATAAGCACTGTGAGGAAACGTGTGGAGACAGAAATTAGTGTAGTGGGTGGGGATGTGAACAGGGACTATAGGTGGTGCATGTGGAGCAGAAAAAAATTCCCATGGAAAAAGGCTGGCTGCCTGGAGGGTTTATGCTAGAGAAGGTATAGGTAACAAAATGCTTCTTCATAAGCCACTCCTCATAAAAAGACACATGGGTTGAAAACAATCTAGATCTGACCAGGCCTGGAATAGTCAAAATAAAATGATATTATTAATAAGTTAATATATGTTAATGTTGTTCTGTGATAATGAACTTGAGAGTGGTAGGAAAGCGTGCAATTTTTCCAAGGAGATGAGGGAAACAGTATTGGCTTCTGATCTGGAGCACTCTAAAGCAGAAATGGAGAAGTGCACTGGGACTAAAAGCAAAGAACCTTGAATCCTTCTGATGGATTTCCCAGTATCAGTCTCCCAGGAAGCCCTTAGTTCCCTCTATCTCACACTGTCTCACAGTAGATCAGGTGCTGTCTGTGACTTTAGAGAGGGCACTCCACACACTATATCACATTTCTTGGTATCCTCTGCCTGGATAACGGTACTTTAGATATGGACCCAGTCTCATTGCTTCTATGTCCCTAACCTCCCCTACAGAGCCTTGCACACAATAGATACTGAGTAAATGTGGGATGTGTGATTAAAGCTACTGACTAATAGCTAGCAAAGCTACCAATTACTGCATTCTCCTGCTCTATGCTAAAGTGATTAATAAAACTGTGCTTGTAATTACTTACCTGAGTAGCCTTCACACTCACAGCTCTTCACACAATCCAGTTGTTCCTGATCCTACTAAACATATGCAGATGACAGAGGCTGGAGCAAAGCAGGAGGTGTCCTAGGACAAGGGCTCAGAACTTCAGAGAGGTGTAGAAAACCCCACAGGTCTCCTTTGGTACCCCACCAAGCTGCCAGCTCAAGCTAGCTTCAAGACTCCCTCCTTTCCTTTCCCCCTCTCTTTTCTTTCCTTTGTAAACCGGATCCTTTTTGATCTCTTCAAAGTGGTTTTCCCTGGTGAGTCACTATTGAGTTGATCTCATCTCTCGTTTCTCTTTCATTCCTAACTGCTAAACCCAGTGACAAGTCCTTTCTTTTTATGCACTTATATAGTTATTTGTGTTTATTTATGTATGCTGCTAATTCTGTAGAGAAACAGTTGGTGAATAGTAAAATAGGCAAACACACAGAGATGATGACACAAGATCTGAGTACCTTACAGTTTTCACTCAAGAGACCTTGATTTAGATCATCTTTCTCCCATTTTAGATGTCATTTAAAGTCCAATGGACTCTTTCATCTTCCCTATTCGCTACTCTCCAAGAATGGAGTTCTTCAAACTTTTATTCCATGTATACCTGTTTGTTCTGCTGAGAGCCAATAGGATGGTTCTCTTGCCTGAGGCAGTTTTGAGAGAATTCAAGATCATGAGCACTGGATCAAATCGATTCCACTACCATAGACAGTCTTGTTATATGTATATTACAAAAGGTCCTTGAACCTTAGTCTCCTTCCCTGGAAAATAGAGGTAATAATAATAATGCCACCTACCAGAGCTATTATGAATATTGAAGGTATTAAATTATGTTAAACACTTAGCACAGTGCCTGGCAGAAAGGAAACGAATGCTAATTTTATTCTAAAATAAGTTCTAAAGGAGCAATAAGGTATAATGAGAGGTCTAAATAGTATCCACCAGCCACAAGTGTACCTATTCATCTCGTTCTCTTGAAGGCTAGATAGCTCTTCTAAAATCAACACTTAGGGCATTTATTTTTGTGTCTTTTGATATCTGCCTCACACAGACTATGAGAAACTCAAGGACAAGGATTGTGTCTTATTTATTTTTGTATCCCAGTGACCAGCATATTATTTGACATCAGTATTTAGTGAAAGGATAAACAATGAATAAATGAGTAACTGAATGAGCAAGCTTCTCAAGGACCGTCAGCCTGGTACCATTTCCATCCTCATTCTATGTCTGATTCCTACCACACAGTAACCCTGACATTCAGGTTTTGGCATAGAAAGTATTTACATAGTCCTCATTGTATCTAACAAGCACTATGAACATCAGGCACTGTGCTAAGCTCTAAGATGATGAAAAGGAATAAAACATGGCCCTGCCCTAAAGAGGTTTAGAATGTAGAAAGAGACACAGTCTTTATAATGCTTGCAACATGGGACTACTTTCATAGAGCTGTATAGTATTATGAAGCCCAGAGGAAGAAGTGATTAATTCTGAGCAAAAGTCAGGGAGGGCCTTACAGAGATGTTTGGCCTGGACCTTGAAACATTTATCAAGAGTCAGTGTTTTAGGATGCTATGGAGCATAGTTGTTATACTCAGAAATTGGTTTGAGTAAGTAGGATGAGATTGGAGCTAAGAAGGCATTAAAAACTGAGTAAAGGCATTTATTTGCACTTCAAACCAATATGTCTCAGACTTTCTCATGGAAGGAATTAATAGCAGAGGAGACCAAGCATGCACTTTTGAGATCTAGTGACATAATCTAAAGCAGCTCACCATGCTTATACTGTTTGTACTAAAAACATGTGAATTTTGCATCTCACAACATAATATAGGCATGTTTATTTAATGTAAAAATGTCTCTGCACCTAAATTAGAAGTAAAATCAGTATCCCAAGAAGATGCCCTATGAACATCCCAGAGTTTTGCATATGCTGTGGCACATTAACATCATACTGGACCAGGTTTGAGGGTATTGGCTACAGACTTCAAAGGCTCTGTCTGGGGTGAGATGTGGCATGATGAAAGCAGGTGTTGTGAGATAGAATTCCGAGCTCTTAGTGTAATTCATGATCCCATAGGACGGTTGTTGCCTCAGGAAGAATAAAGAGTCAAACTGGCTTTCAGGCTAAAAGAAGTCTTATGATTAATATCAGAAACAATGTTCTCAGAAGTCAAGGTATTCGATTTTCTGGAAAACCTTTTAGAATACAGAAGATTAATACTTTAAGGAAGCTTGGCATAAAGTTGACACTAGAAGTTAGACAGTGAAAAATTAATAGAAAAGGCAGACTACCTTGACTGCAAACCAGTTACTCAAAGGATGCCCTGGCTGGGGCAGAGAGTTTCTGAGTCAGAAAGGACATGTTTGAAGGTGGTGAATCCCTGAAAAGGAGACTTGTGCCCTGCTCAGAGGTGCAGAGTATTGGATATGACTCTTAGATTAGTTGGGGATTCCAACAGATATAAGATTTTTGCTTGCTTCTGAAACTCATCAAGCTTCAGAAATATAAATAGTGTGCTGGTGGATTTAGGGCATGAGAGATGGCACCTGGGGATGAGGGTAGGGTGTGCCCAGTAATAGGTCTGCATTTTCCTGGGCCCCTGATAAGAATATTGGAAAACTAAGTGGAATCCAGCATTAAGACCAAATACCTAACCCCACCCCCATGCCATGACACATAATCTCCTTTCCAGCCTAGACTTGAAAAACATCCTGGGCTGAAAGGGAAGCAGAGAAAATGTTGCATTTAACTGAATTTAAAACTGAAATGACTGAGAATCTCTCTCTCTCTCTCTCTCTCTCTCTCTCTCTCTCTCTCTCGGCAAACATATAGGAATTTGGGATAGAAGTTAGCTACATTTATAAAAAAACTGTTATCATTTTTACAGAGTGGCTGACTTTGGAAATTATTTCCCATTCCAGAGATTTAGGAAGACTAAACTGATAGCAGACTTCAGAATGGATGGAAAGAGGAGACAGACAGAAAGTTCAGGCTTCCAGGGAAAATGGAAAAGAGTAAAAAAAGTCCACTTTGCATTTGTGGGCCAAATGTTCCTTGGCATGAAGAAGAGAATCAAGCAGATGAAAAGGGATAATAACCCGTGGAAATCATCCTGCCCAGGTCCCAGTGCTTCAGAAGATGCTAGGGTTCTATCAATCAGCCAATGTTAACTTGTCTCTCTGTGGTCATCCTTTGGAACAAGAGGGTGAGTTGTATTTATAAGCAGTGATGTCCAAGAGGTGGCTGTCTGGGAGATGTACAAATTACCGTGAAAGCTAGATATTCTGTTCCTATCCTAGCCACAACAACTAGTGCTAGTTTAATGCAATGGCCTCATTTCTGCTATGGCTGAAGCCCAAAGAAACATTACTGAGATGGGCTGAAAGGCTTCCTGGCTAAGCGCAAGTCCATGTGACCTCCTTCAAGCCAAGGAGAAGCACTCGTCTGAAATGAGAGAGAAACCATTGCTTGGTTTCTCTTTGGGAAATTAGCCATCAGACATACAGAATATAACTCATTGATCAAGAGAATCCCTCCTGTAGCAGAAGAACAGGACCAGCATGACCCAAAATATCTCTTCGTTTAAGTCAGGAATAGAGCCACAGGAACATTTTTTTCCCTCATGTCTCAAACTGAACAGAGCAGTTGTTTTAATTTGCTTTTTAAAGCTGCTTTTATGTGATCTTTCTCTTTATGATTTGAATCAGTTAGCTTTCACATATGCCTAAAGGAAGGAGAAAAATATGGAATAAGTAAAAGGGATGGAAGTGAAAGGAAACTATGAGAGGGGTCCTGTTTTGGGAAACCTGAAAGTAAGAGTGGCTGTAAGCACTTGGTTTTAGTTAGAAAGTACAAGACAAAGTGTGGCGCCTAACATAATTCTTTTCTATTTTGTTATCCTATTAAAATGCAAGAAATTTCAAAGAAGTGGGTTTGCTATTCCCCTTCTAATTCAATGTTACAGTTCAAGCATCATTTCCAATTCCAGAGAAGAATCTTAACATTGGGATAATGCCACCAATCCTGAGTCTTTTTGCCAGGTCTTATGTAGCTCCGGTGAGAACCATAGCATTACCCCTTTGCTTCATCTCTTCCTATTTCTTTTCCTGCCTATAGCCCAGTGACCATCTATGTACCTTTATTCACAGGTTGAAAATGAAATGGCAGATCATATGGAAGACTGGAGAATTATGAAAGAAGCAGGCTTTATTTCAAGCTGTTTTATTTTTTTCTTTTTCTTTTCCAAAATGCTTGTCTATTTATTTTCTTGCTCAACTCTTATACATATATACATATATATGTATGTATATTGTGTGTGTATGTGTGTGTGTGTGTGTGTGTGTGTATATAGCTAACCACTCACAGATGCAAGCATTCTAATTCAAAGAGACTGCATTGCCAAAGGCTTTACAGAACAATTGCTAGACAGAAAAATAGTCAGTGAATTCCAAGGAAATTAAATACCTTTATCTTGAAAAACCGCAAGCTCACAATCAAGCTTCAAAGAAATATAAATACACCACCAGGCTGTGAAAATCAGGGTTCCCTTTCCAGGGTAAAAAAAGAGGCGGTTGGCATCGACTCACAAAATCCTTAGAGAGCAGGAAGTTTGCTTGTCTGGCACAGCAAGGAATGAAAATGTGAGACTTCTTAGCAAGAGTAAGGGTGAGTGATGCACGGTGTGGCAGGGGGTGGGAAGGAAAAGAGGAATTCTGGGGACTTTTTCTTCTCTCTTTCTTCTCAGGAGGCCCAGGCTGATTATCCTGGTTCTCTGATTTCTCTGGGGAGAGCCAAGGCTGGAAACCCAAATGTGGGAGTTTAGATAGTGTTCCGGAGACATGCTTGCGGAGGAATCTACTCCTTAATCAAATCAGATTTCTGCCAAGAGATGGAGAAACTCCAGGAGGGTGCCAGAAAGCATGATCAGGAAAAGAGGCAAATAGTGAACCAGTGTGCCTGCATCAAAGGTCAGCAATTAAGACAGTGGCCCAACTTTGTTTGAAAACTGAGACAAGATTAAGTCAATAAATCATGATTTAAACATTTTATGTAATGTTCTCAAAGAGAGAAAGGGGTTTTATCAGTGGAACTAATAGCTCCATGCATAAGTGCCTCTTCCCGGTTACTCTGGGAATGGGGGAATCCCAGGAATGAATGCAGTCATCAGAGTTCCAGGTTGAGTTCTGCAAGTCATCCCTGAGGGAGAGCTTATAGGAGAGGCCATGTTGGGTACGGATCAGGGCTCAGGGTCTGACTTGAGTTTGAATCTGGCACTTCCCCTCATCAGCCATAGGAACCTGGGCAAGTTACCTGAGTCTAAGACCTGAGTTTCCTGAGTTTCCTGTCAGCATTAGGGCAAGAGTAGAGCTGATTTCACAGGGCAACTGATAGGATTGAATTAAAGTGTTTAGCATGATAACTTTGTTCATAGTAAACACATAGTAAACATAGTAAACTCATAAAAGGTGAGCTTGATTTTTATAAAGAGCGTTAGCCAGGAAGTCAGATATATCTAGATTTCATATCTTAGATGTGAAAAGTTAGGCAACTTACTTAAGTTCTCTGAATTTTCATTTCTTTAACTGTAAAATTCAGACAGTATGCCTTCTTTACAGTGTTTTAATGATAACTGAATGAGATAGGAAATGTTTTTTTTAAATGAAGTGCTTGAGCTCATATTTTGACAAATTATAAAGTGCCTCTCGCATAACTTGTTTTGATAAATTGTAAAATTTATCAAATGCTTCTTCCATCCCTCTTTTATTTTGTGTTCCTTTTCTATTCCTCTCCATCACTGTCTCCAGAATCTGCTAGATCTAGTCAACAGATGTCACAGTGAATGAAAGAAGAAATGGCAAGCTTACTATTTCACGGTTCTCAGCAGGACAAACATGATGAGTTACTTTATATTTCCTAGGAAGACCATACAGGTCAGCTCACACATAGGCATGTGAAGTTGCTATTTACAACAAATAAGTCTGTGGAGATTGACTGAAACTGAAGGACAACTGAGTCTGGGCTCAGCCAATAGACCAATACAGAAGTTGGGATATTTAGAATAAGCGTTTATTGTCAGAGCACCAGTGATCTGAGAAGGCAGCAGATTAACACCTTCAAAAACTGCCTTTCTTAGGGAATTTAGGAGAAAATCTGGGCATTATTCCATGAATTACATAATGGTTACAGGGCGGGGAGGTGTTCTGTTGTGCTTCATAGAGCTGTTCCTCTGGCAATATGGTCCTCTGGTGGCATTAGCAATCCAGGAACAAAGAAGGAGTAGTCTGGAAAGAATGCTAGATCAGAAGGATTGTAAGTTTCAGGGTAACTTTGTATGTCAGGGGACAGTCCAAGCTCTGGGTCAAGCCACTGGGGACAATCTATTGTTCAGCTATAGGGCAAAGAAAAGTGAAGCTGGGCTACTGAGAAGGCCTCTACTACAGGGGTCCCAACCAGACTTTCCTTCAGGACCACTGAACATAGTTACATATTGTAGGTTAATGTGACTTTGAAATAGAAACTGCTTGAAAATCATATTGGTCAAAGCATTCATATTCTTGTCAAATGTTTCCAGTGGTGAACTTTGCACAGTGTTTTGGCACCTAGCATAGTTCTCAGTTCATGGAAACTCCTGAAGATTTATTGATGGATTTCAAAAACAAATACGCTGTCCCTTGAGATTGTGGCACCAGTCTTTCCTCTCTGTTCACCTGCCCCAGTGGCTCCTGTGGCCTCTGTCTCTGCCTCCCAGGCTACAGCTACCCCTTGCTTGTTCAAAACGAACTTTCCTATATCTCAGTCAAAAATTCCCACATTACTACATGGAGATATGCAAAGTTTTTAAGGCCTGAGACATACGTGCACCTGAATCCAAGAGGTGATTATTCACCAGTCAGAACTGCAGGCAGAGGAGATGGGTAGGTGGAGATAAAAATCTCCTCAAATGTACTACCTTTCAGGCTGCCGTTCCCCTCTGCAGTTTTAGAAACAAAGTTATTCATTTTCACTTGTTAACTATCATTTGTGGGCAACTTGTGTATGACACCAAAGTTAGTATCTAACTAACCATGAGTTTGCAGGGAGAGTTCAATTTTATTTCAATGAATACAGTTTTGTGTTTGGAACATAGCTGAAGCTCAGAGACTCAAGTGTCAGGAGAAAATCCCAGTTTGAGAGCCATCTGTCTAGATGATATCTGTTTGTTCCCATCTGAATAAGTGAAGGGAGGGTGTGATTAGATGACTCCCTTCTGATAAAGGCCTGTGGTCAGGCTGGAGGGGGTCCACATCAAAAGCTGTTGTGTTGCGTGCTGTGGAAGGCATTTGACTTCTCGAAGAATGACTGATGACAGTGTTAAACAGAAATGCTGCACTCTTTACACTTGCTTCCCATTCCTCATGCCATCTGTTTCTC
This sequence comes from Cynopterus sphinx, assembly GCA_030015415.1. Classification (NCBI taxonomy): domain Eukaryota; kingdom Metazoa; phylum Chordata; class Mammalia; order Chiroptera; family Pteropodidae; genus Cynopterus; species Cynopterus sphinx. Next base: position 68,115,526 of record CM057383.1, read on the forward strand.
AGCTCTGACTCTGTCAGCAGTCTATTCCTGCTTCTACTATCCAGTAAGCTCCTAAAGGCATGAGGAGTATAAAAGGCTTGGTCCTGAAATGAGGACACTACTCAGCCAAGAATCAACATGCTAGAGCCAATACCCATGCTTAACAAGCTGGAAAAGAAAGACTGCAGGGTCTTTCAGTTACTCATGGTTTCCACCAGCATCCATTGAAATTTTAAAACTTCAATCCTTCAGAAAGCTTTCCCTAATCTAATCAAAATTATCCCAGCACAGATCACCTGTCTGCTTATAACCCTCTCCCATGTCCTCACACCTGCCACATTGTGTGTTGTTCAGTTAATGTCAGTTCCACTTTGGCTGGCTATGCAGTACATTCTGAGCCATCTGCCTCCATAGCCAGGCTGGGAGCACTCAACAAGTGCTCTCACACTTTACTATTATTTCAAACAAAATTTCATTAGAAATGACTACATATCACAGTATAGATCCAAACCTTATGATAATTCTGGCTTCTACGTCTGGTATGTCTTTATTCTTTCTTTCTGCTCATTCTTTTAATAAACATAATTGGGCTCTTATTAGTCTAGTCACCATGCTTGTGGAGTTACAGAGCTGAAAAAAATATGGATTTTCCTCATGGAATTCAGTCTAGAGGGGAAATCCAGATATATAATATTAAACTAATGTATTATTTTATGCAGTTATTAGAGTAATACATGATGCATTATTAGTGAAACATTAAAGCAATGTAACAGAGTCAGGTAACATCAGAGAAAATGGCCTGGAGAAAGTGATTCCTGAATTAAATCTTAAAGGAGAGATTGAAGTTAGCCAGGTGTATTGTATGTCTGAGGATTGAGGATAGTTCCAGGCAGAGGTACTAATAGAAGTAAAGGAACAGAAGGTAGGAACAACAATGATGTATGCTGGGATCTGTAAACAGTTCTGTGTTTCTAAGGATGTGTTACAGTTAGATTTTGCATTTCAGAAATATCACCCAGGCAACTATGTGGAGAGTAGAACTGAGGAGGACACAGCTACACGAAGGGAAGTCTTTTTGGAGGATAATGCAAGAGACAACGGGGGCCTGAACTAGGGAAGTGGTAGGAGAGATAGAAATAAGGGTAAGAAATTGAAAAGTATTTTCAAGATAAAATCAACAGGATTTAGTAATAGCCCAGTACATGGAGTAGAAGCAAGAGATCAAATGCAGGAAAATGAGGAAAGAATGTGCCTCACAGGTGATTGAGAAGATTGAAAGAGAGCAGAGAACACTGGTTTTATAAAAGCCAAGAAGGGCATGTGGTTGACAATGAGAAGTGCTACAAGGGGTCACTTAAGCTCAGGACTGGAAATTTTCCAATAGGTTAGAAATAAAATGTTCTGTGATGAATATGGTGAGGGAAGCTTTAGAGGTGCAAGACAAAATTGTATGGTATGAGGAGTGAATAGAAAAACAAAAGTGAATTCAAAACATAAACATTTACCCTTTCAGATACCATAGACAAAATGACCTAGGACCTAAAAGTTTTACCAGCATCCAAAATTATGTTTAATGTCTGAAGAAAATTATTAGTTTCAAAATTCAAAAAGAAAACTACAAAATTGAATGAAGACGTTTGGTTAAATATCTCCAAAAATGTGACATTGTTTCAACTTCATTAATTTTTAAATTTAATATTTATAAAACTTCATTACATTTAGAAACAATTTTTTGGTTAGATTTTTCTCATTTTGCACAATGATTGCTGAGAAATTACACCACTTATAAATTAACCATTTCTTGCCTTTCAATTAACCATTTCTTGCCTTTCAATAAGATCAGAAGCAAAAAGTTCAAAAATGCATTTAACAGAAGATGTAGATGCATTTCTTTGATTTGCTTTTATGTAAGGTGATAAGCATTTTAAGGGCTTTAAAATTTCTTAAAATAGTTGTGATATAGATAATGTTCAAAAAGTTTGGGAAGGACAGAGAAAGGATGTTCACTAAGCAGAGTTAGAGAGAGAAGAACTTTTTCCTTTTCTTTAAGAAGTGTGAGTGTGTGTGTGCGCGCGGGTGCGTGCGTGCGCCGCTGATAAAGAGAATTAGTGGGGAGGAAAAGATTGAGGAGAGCCAAGGAGGTGAGTGAGAGAGGCAAAGAAAGCTAGAGCCCATGGCGCAGAAATAGACATGGAGAGGGGGCAGAATATCTCCTCTGCAGAAAGACGAGAGAATGTTGAGGCCCTTCAAGGGCAGAACTATGCCAAAGTGGTAGGAGGGGAATATAGTAGTACCTCAACAGTCATTTGGGAACTGTTTACCTGAGTAGGAGGGCATCCTTGGTCACTTTTCATTCACTGGGGATATCCATTCAGCCTTTCTCCGCAGGAGTCAGCGAGAGAAACTAGTTCATCTTTGATGCTCAGATGCACATCCCAATACCCCAGTTCTCACCACCCTTAAACCTGTGACTGGAGCATCTGCCTGCACATCCCAGCCAGATCCTTAGTGCATTGCCTCTTAAGTGTCCTGCTGGCCCCCTCATCCCCAAGGATCCTTATGTTTCTATGTTCAAAACCTGCCAAAATTGTCCCAGGTTAAAAGGACTAGTGTTTAAATGAATCCCAAGCACTTTCTGCCTCGAAGGTAGACCTACTCTAAAACCTACATGCCTTCCCTTAGAATTGAGTTTTGAAATAATAAAACTGAGACTCTCATTCACATAGGTACTCCAGAGTTGACACTGTAAACCTGCAGACCAGAGTGTATAGTCTGTTTGGCACAGTCATTATGTCAGCCCTTGAAGGCAGGTTATTAGTATAGGCAGGCACTGCAGAGTTCTGTTATTTTAAAACAAAAACAAAAACAATAGACATCCACTTGAGGCTTTATGAAAGGAAACCCAAGGCTTCTTGATATGGCTATTTTCCAGCTTTCCAAGGTGCAGGAAGTAGTGTCATATTTCTGCTCTGGAACCATGGCTCATTTCTTACTATTGTGTGAAGCTGGCTTTCTTTAATGCTGACATAGCAGCATGTCCCACAATGGCACTACTGATTGAACACTCAAATGTGTAAACATTCCGGAATAACACAGACATAAGTGACTCTCTTGGCATCTTTCTGGATAAAAGGTGCTTTTTAAATTTATGATTGTGGCCCCCGTTGAATCAGGGGCTTGTGTGTTTTTGATACTCCTCTTCAGTGTGGGTTTCTTAAATATCAAAGACAGTATCTAGTTATCACACTTAAACTCAAGGTTTAACACTGTGGAAATGAAACAACCATGTTATTCTACAAATAATTATAGAATACATACTATACACCAAGTATCATGCGAGGCAATGAAAATCCAATCAGAAACTATGCCTGCCTTCAAGTAACTTACAGTCATATACAATGCTTCCAAAAATACCAATATGCAAACTAATTTTAGGCCTGTCTGGAAAAGGAGTACCTATAAAATGTGTTTTAAAATACAAATTTCTGGGCCTCGTGTCCAGAGATATGGATTCAGTAGGTCTGGAGGAAGGACTAGAAATCTATTTTCCAAATTAGTATTTTAGTAATATGTTGACATAGATAGGTAAACATTTTTTCTATCCATAATTTGTTTAAAACAATTGATCTATATCAAGTAAACATTAATTAGTAACATTAACTAAATTATATATGAAACTACTAGAATGTACAAGTATTTTGGTATCATGACTGCAGAGGCTAAATTAAAATTTTTCTGTGCCCTTTTCTAAAATGACTCTCACCACCCACTCCCCAACACCTGTTTGGGAGTTTTTCACCAGTCTCCTCTACTTATGAGATCCCCCCTTCCTCTTTTACTCTGGCTGTGTTGCATTTTTTTTTTTTTTTGTAAAGGAATAGTTATATCTCTTCAAAGAATTTATGTGCAGAGCCTCTACAAGACTCAATTTCTTGTCATTTAAGTGACTTGTAGCATTTTTGGTATAATGATCATGACTTCAGTTTTTTTATACAATTTTCTCTTACAGGACTGGGAATGGAGAATATTGGTGGAATCTTTGTGGTTCTTATTTGTGGTTTAATTGTGGCCATTTTTATGGCCATGCTGGAGTTTTTGTGGACTCTCCGACACGCTGAAGCTACTGAGGTAAACCTCCAAAATGGTATGACTTATAGTGTTGACAGAAGGGGCAAAGTTTACAGGCTCATGAACCTATAAAAGTAATTTCAGACAACCTGTGAAATCCCACATGAGAGTGGAGCACCAATAGAACAGATCTGAGCAAAGAAGATCTGGGTCAATGTTTTATCACTTGTTAATTATGCAGCCACAGAAAGGGCATTTAACTTCTGGGTTTCAGATTCTTCTATGAAACAGCCCAGCAAATAAATATGTGAAAAATGTTTTATGAACAACCAAGTCTTATACAATTATAATTTAAAATGTTACTGTAAAGAAAAATAGGCAAAAGTACCAGGTTACTAATGGAAACAATGCCCTTAGTTCTTCCATCTCAAAGTATGTTTTTGCCTTACAAATAAAGATGCTTAGAGATATCCCAAATTCAGGTGAGCCCAAGAATTAGATCTCCCTTCTCAGGAATTGTAAATAAATTCCATTCCCAAACCTGTGGCTTAGAAATTGGGCTAATAAAAGTTTCAAACAGAAACTTGAAGAGTCTGAGTAGAAGATGACTTTGTCCCATTCTACTTCCATTCTACCTCAGAAAAGGGTCAGAAATCCTTACATGCTAATTGCATTCCTTGGTTTTAAAATGCATTAGCCTGTATCTCATCTACCAATTCTGGATCTTCCTAAAACTTCCTTTACTAATTGATGTGGAATAAACAACTCCTAACAGTGCATAAGTGTATAGTGCCCTATATATTTATGGAGTCCAGCCTTATACAGGGCCTCAATACCACACTGCCTGCCAGTCCTTTGACCCTTCAGCACTCAGCCTCTTTTCCATTTCCAACAGGACCTCATGCCACTCCTCACACCCTTTTGCTCTTTCATACACAGAGGTTAATTTTAACTTCCACATCACTGAGAAATCAAAAGTGACCAGCCCTAAATGAAAACCCCCACCTAAAAATTTATCCACAGCTAAAACCACCCTTGTAGGTACAGCAGATGCTGCAGTCACCCTTCCATCTCTGCCTTTATCCATCTTTCCTCGGCTAATCTAGGATTAACTTCTTTCTCCCCTTTAGTTTTTCTGCCTGCTCTCTCCCCAAAATCTAAAATTATGCTCAAGTTTACTCTGTATTTTAAAATAATAGCAATATTACTATTGCTGTTGTCCTCTCTCTCTCCCTTCTCAAACCAATGTGATCTGCTTGCTTTAGTCTCCACTTCTTCACCTCCCATTCAGCTCTCAATCCAGGATTTCACCCCACCCCTGCATTGAAAGTTCTTGCTAAGAGGTCTGATCCCTTTTAATGGACAAAACCAAAGAGAACGCATTGGACCTTACTGGACTTTGGTGTGTACCTTGACAAAGTGGACATTTTTTTTTTCCAGATGCTCTCTTCTTGTTTGCCTTGCCTGGCACCAAGCTCTTTTGGTTTCCCTCTACTTATCTCTACAGTTTTACTGGCTTTCTATCTTTGTGCAGTCCTTAAATGAGTGCTATATACTTATTTCTTATACTTACTACTTATAGAAAGAAAGACCCAGTTCCAGTGCACCTTTCCCTCTGAGACCTTCCCTAACTCCCCTGCCTTCTTCCCTGGGCTGGAAGAGTTGGTTGTTCCTCCTCCTTTCCAATACCATTGTAACCTGTGCAAAGAATACTTATACACTATGGTGCAATTAGGAACTATGTATTTTATCTTTTTATTTCCACTGTAAGCATGTGCTTAGTATGTAGGTGATAGTCAATAAATACATGTTGCTACATTCTTCTCACATATAATAAGTTAGGAAGGTGTGTTTTAGCTAATAGAGTCATTATTAGAAGCACAGAGAAGTCATGTGACTTGCCTAGAGTCTTTGCTATTCAAAAACAATAGTTTGTATAGAATCCAGGTCTCAGTTCTTAACTTGGGCTATATTCTTTTAAACGATTTTACCTTTCTGTACCTGCTTCAAGTAGAGGATCTGTACACATTTGGTTACTCTCCCATGAGCTCACTTACTGTCTAAAGGTACCTTGAAATATTCAGTGAGGACTCCCAATAGCTAAAATGAAGAATAGGGGCTACATTAGCCAGTTGATAGGACTGGAAGACTGGAAGAAATAACATAAAAGAGCAGAGGCTTCTTCTCCCATCATGGTCTGGGAAAGTGTCCTTTCTAACACAGGGTAGACAACTAAACAGAGAATGCATGCTCTTTGGAGTAGATAAGCTTAGGTTCAAATTATGGGTAACCTATTTATTAGTCAAGTAATTTTTAGCAAGATATATAACCTCTGAGCCTCTTTTTCCACATCTGTGAAATGAATACAATAGTAGCAGTAGCAGTAACAGTATGAGTAGTAGTAGGGGTAGCAGTCTAGGTTCATGATTCTTCATTCACAATTATGAAACCTAAAAAGCTTGGAAAGTTTTATAAGTTTGATGCAAATACATTTGGCAACAAAACTTGAATTGGTATAAAACAACGTTTATGGTCTTTATCTTACTAATGTGAAGGTACATACATTTTGCTACAGAAACATTGATGTATTTGAATATAGGATCTGCCCCAGACTCCACAGGGTGTGATACGTAATTATCGTGTGTATATTGTATTACCTTCCTAAAATCCAAAATATTCTTAAACACAGTAGAACCCAGGGGTTTCATATCAGGATATTGTGGATGTGTGGGAGTAGTGCTGCTGGGGCTTTTGTTCTAATTAGAATGAATCATCTCCAGCTCTAACTGGTTAAGTAAAAGAAATGAGAATCTGTATCCTAAAAACAAAATGCTGGTGAAGATATGGTAGCTTTTTCTAATAATTGAAAGACTGACATAGAGTAGAGGGGTTATTTATTTAGTGGGCTTCAGGGTCCAAATTTAACTAGTATCAATGGGTGAAAATAATCAGGGAGAGGAATCATTAACTCAGTAAATAGAAATGTGAAAACATGGTAGGGCCTCTTTCCCATGCTCTTTGAAGGTGTTCAAACAAAGACTGGGCAACCAGTTGGCAGGGTTGTTGAACATTATGGTACAGAGGGCATGTGAATATTAAATGGGAGGTGGGAGTGAGGAGATGACTTGGGAGGCCTTTATATAATCTTTACCCTCACGATTATATGATTCTGTGACACGGCTCCCCTAAGCCTCGACCAGAACAGGCCTGCAGGAGACCCCTGGAGACTGGTTCTAAGAGGTCGGGCTGTAACGTCTCGTTTTCTCCAGGTGTCCGTCTGCCAGGAGATGGTGGCCGAGCTGCGCAGCATCATCCTGTGTCAGGACAATGTGCACTCACGCCGGCGGAGCGCGGGGGTGCCGCCCCTCCGCCCGCCTGTCCCGGAGGAGCGACCCCCCAGGGGCACAGCGACGCTCAGCAACGGCCAGCTGTGCGGCGCCGGGGAGCCCGACCAGCTGGCGCAGAGACTGGCCCGGGAGGCCGCGCTGGCGGCCCGCGGGTGCGCGCACATCCGCGTCTGCCCCGAGTGCCGCAGGTTTCAGGGCCTGCGGGCGCGGCCGTCGCCGGCCCGCAGCGAGGAGAGTCTGGAGTGGGAAAAGGCCACCAACAGCAGCGAGCCTGAGTAGCCCCCACCGGACAGGATGCTCCGAGGCGAGACCAGGAGGCGAGAGAGGCGGCAGGGCCGACAGGGCGCTCCTGTCTGTCCAGACCCCGGAATCGTACAGTCCACACCTCTCTCCGGGTTTTGGATCCAGTAATTCTACAAAAGGATCCAAGAGCCGACGCCCCCAGCCAGAGACAGCGCCCTGGTTCGGAAACTTGGTCCACCCAGAGACGTGGCGCCCAAGTGGGGAAGAGACGTTCTCCCTTCCGACCACAAAACCACGAGGACCCATCTTCTTCAGTGGGCTTTTCCCTCCGGCCAAAATGATAGAACCTGGGGTAGGGTCCCTGCCCAGACAGGACCAATGAATTGGTAGAATCATCAGCGAGATTTCCCCTTAGGAGGGGGCCATTGTACCCCGGGTCTAGTTCTTACAGGGAAAAAATAAGAAGAAGAAGAAGAAGAAGAAGAAGAAGAAGAAGAAGCTCAACAGGGAAGTTTTTCTTTTCTGTATTTATATGTTTTTGTTAATTTTTTTTCTTTGGTTTCCCCTTTTCTCTCCTCCTTTTCTTCTTTGTAGTCTTCTCAATTCTATTTATTTATTTTGTTTATTTGGAAGGGGAGGCTGGGTTAGGGAAGGGAAGTCTAAATAATACCTAATTCTTTTTCCTAAATTTTGGAACATGGAACAGCCAATGCATCAGATTTCAGGTGCTGAACTCTCTTTTCTGAGTGGTGACTGGGGGCATGAGTGTAGGAGAGGGTCTTGGGAAGAATAAGGTTGAGGGTCTCAAATAAAAGTCCATTAAAGTAATTTTTTTAATGCTAAAAACCAGTTAACTCATAGTTTACTCAAGACTTTGAAATGCTTGGTGTTTCAGGCATTAATATGTCTTTTCTTTCTTTCTCTTTCCGATTTTCCTATTATTGGGTTTGATTTGGTCTTTTCTGAATGTGATCTCTGAAGTAAAGAGACAGGTCAGGAGAACAGAGTTCACAATTTGGGCCCTTGTCTAAGAAGCAGAGAGGAGAGATACAACTTCTCAAACTAGGGCCTTACCTTCAGATGAAATGTGTTGTTCACAGAAGAGGAAGCAGGGGCCACCCTGTGTGTGGTGCACATTTGTCAGCTGTATCTCTTTTCAAACAAACTCAGTAGCTGCCTGTGAAGCCAGGCCCCAAGGCTATCATGGATTGGATTATTTCTTGCTACCAGACATCGGACTTGGGTGCAAGTGTGTGTGTGTGTGTGTGTGTGTGTGTGTGTGTGTGTGTGTGTACACGCATGTGTGTGTGTGTGTGCTTATTAAATGGCAAGACCTTAATGAACCAAGAATTTGTCATGTTCCTGGGGGAGAGGGGAGTCTCCTAGACAATTCACAGGCCTGGGAACTAGGAAGTCTTGAGTCCTAACCTCAACTTGGGTAGTAGCCCCCTTGTGTGACTTTAGGAAAGCACTGAAACTCTCTTCCAGCCACAAAATCAGAGTTATGAATACTTTCTAGGCTCTCAGATGGCTAATAGTCACCACTCTGTCAGATGTTTGCAGGGTCTAGGGCACTCATCTGATGAAGAGGCAAAGTTTTCAACAACTGTTTGAATTTTGCTTGGCTTTGCCAATTGGGAGCTTATGCAGAGTTTTCATTTTCAGATAGAAAACAAATTCTATGCAATTTCTGATTGTAAACTTAAAATCACAGAGAGCGATAAATAAACAGCTGCTACCACCACCTCCACCACCATCTTGAATCAAATTGTCCTCACATTGTTTCTGTTCTGAATGTACTAAAATAAAGACATCTTTGGAAGATGATGAGCTTAATTCTATGGTTTTGTTGTGTGGGTAGGTCGACATCCTCTTCATGCCAAGACAATTAGAGCTACCATTCTGACGGTCAAAAGGTACCCTGATTATTCTCATAACAGATGCCAGTTTTGTCCTAGGCTGACCTTCTCTCAATTTTTTTTTTTCTCTTTAACCACTAAATGTCAGCAAGCTGTGCAGGGCATGAGTATTTTTTAAACATTGCCTCAAATCTTGTGGGGAAACATAGATTTAGTGGGAGGGCACCTGGCGGCCTACTGACCACAAATCCCAATGGTGCCACACTACTCCAACCCACAGTTCCATCCTTTGCTTCTGACAATGTGATCCCTACTGTCAGGTCACATTTGGGGTGAGGGGGTTGTTTTTTAAACATCTCATTTTTATAAGCAGGACATCTTGATCAATAACAAACTTTTAAAAACGGATTAGTGAAATAAATGTCTCCATGAATCATTTATAAAGTCTGTTTCTTTCACCATGTGGACTAAAGATAAGACTGACAGTGCTAGACAGTTTCTATTAGCTGCTGAGACCATCGCTGCACCTCAGTGAAGCTAGTGAGTGAATTTGCAACTAGCTAGTTCTCTTCCTTGGTTTGTCTCCATGTTTTATCTGTTAGTTATAGGCTTCCTTTTCCATTCTGTATTTTCTGTCTGACTCTGGATACTATGTAAAACAGTTTTTTTTGTCTGTTTGTCTTTCTTTGACTGAAATATTTACAATAAAACAGAAACAAACCCTGAAATGTTAGTGATGGGTGAAAGCTATTTTGGTTTGGAAAGAATGATTTGGTGTGCCTAATATCCAGGTACTCAAAAAGCAAATAAAAATATAAATCCACTTTGTGTCTTCCCCTCTACCTACCCTTCTCTATTCCTCTCTACACTGCCCTCCCCACTCCTCTACCCCCTTTGGCACTCTCTTCAGATCCCATGAAAGTCTAGGTGGCTTCTTTCAATTGTAGTCCTAGAAGTCTGAGCCAGTTTCCCCCAAACAGATACACATGTTAATGAAGTTCAGTATTTGTAAGGTTTTGTCTTCCTAACTGCACTTTCACAGAATAGTCATCTATTGATACCTAGGGTAACTCTAGTCGGATATGCACCCAGATTCCACTGGGAGCTTGAAGATTACATCGATTAAAATATAATACTTTGCTTTATTTCTTTTAATTGCCTTGCAAAGCCCCAATGGTCACAAGATCTCTACCTTAGAACTTAGGTGGGGTGTAAGTTGAGAATGTAGATGGCTGAAAATCTTTTGGCTTTCTCTAATCCAATGCTCATATGAGAATATTCATCCTGGGAACTTGCCAACCAGCCCTCTTATTGGTTAGGTGAGACTGAAATAGCATGATAACAAATCTACCTGGGGCCACTCTGAAAGTTTATTAGTTTTGGATTCCAGGGAGTTTAATTTTCTTTTGGAATCCAAGGGGACTTCCCCTCTGCGTAGGAGTCAAATACACGAGGCCAGAAAGGGTTCGAGTATTAGACTCGGCAGATTGGTTTGACTGAAGCTTTGAGAGAACAGTTTGTGGCCAATAGGGTGTGCGCAGAAAGGTAAAATAGTCTGGAAATGATAAGGGAGATTTGATTCCCTGACTGGTTGTCAGCTTTCTTGGGGTAATAACAAAGAGGCCTGTTTGGAAAATTCAGAGAAGGAATCCTTTCATAAAGATTTTGCTTACTTCCTATGGGGACTTCTCAAAGAGAAAAATTAAACCTTTAGTTGCCACAAGCTATGAGTTCTTCCCAGTGCCTTTCAGTGAAAGGTGACTTTCTCCTTACAGGCAAGTCCCCCACCATTACTCAGACAGAGCAAGCACCCTTAGGGACTGACAACCCAATCATCCTACAGTTTGTTTTCAAAGATGGTGATATTATGCCTTCAAAAAACCCATCTCATAGGGAAAAAAATAATAATTTATATATATAAATTAATAATATATATAAATTAATTATATATATATATATATATATATATATATATATATATATATTATTGTTGTTGTATGACTTTCCGAGGAAAAACATCTCCAAGTTTTAGAACTGAGGGGTCAACAACCCCATTGTAATTTAAAGGCAACCAGGCAAGAGAAGCTTGTCATTACTGATAGAATATTATTTTTCAAATTGTATTAATTTCATACCAATTTCTAGATCTGAAGAATAAATGGAAAAATACTAATACTGTTAGTCTTGAGTATGGAGGTGGCATGAGCATGTTATCACTGCTCAAATATCAGAACTAGTGCTGATATCAAGAAATCAAGAAAAAAGTCTATGAAGGCAATATAGTGGAAAATAAACTCTCTGAACAAAAATGGCAGGAGAGTTGAGGCCTTAAGAAAGGGCATAAAGAAATTGAGCATATGCTCTTCCCATAAATTGACCAAGAGCATGTATATAAACATTTCAATGCCTGGGATTTACTGAAGTGTGTCAGGGAATTGGTGCATTATGATTGATGTGTCTGAGGATGACCCCATTAACAAGTTAGAAGTCTGTATTACAAAGGATGAAGGCCAAACACTTAAGTGTAATGGTCCTCTTGCTAAAAAATTAGCTAAAATTTCTGCCCACTTCTTGTGCCCAATCTAATGTTCTCTCTTGACTCTGTCAAAAAAGTAAGAAGGGAACAGGGGCTAAAGGACCTCTCATCCTGTTGGCACATTTTCATATATTGGTGAATGACCTTAAGAAGGTATTTCTTTTGCACACATCACATTAGATTCTGTGGAAAATTAAGAAGTAGTAGAAGAAATGGTACTCTATTTTGGAAGATAAAATTTACCTATAAGAAATAGTGAAAGGAAACCACCAAATATCAAAGTGCTGGACTATATGATTTGGAATATAAAACATGTAAAAATTCAGACAGGCTAAAGATTCTAGATAGTTGAGATAGGTCTTAGTAGAGGAAGCAGGATTGTGTCTTGTGGTCGTTAAAAATATTTTTGAGAAAGTGGTGAACACACAATGCAATATACAAACGATGGATTATAGAATTGGACACACAAAAAAATTTTTTTTGATGTGTAGAAAAACAAGATTTGTTTCATATCCCTTGAGTGAAATATGGTTAATTCATGTTGATAAATTCAACGCTCTGCTGATAAGATAACTTGTTATTGGTGGTGGTGGTTGTTTTATTTTCACCCACAGTGGGGTTTTTTGGTGGTGTTTCCCCCCCCCCCATTGATTCTGGCCCTCCTTATATGTTTCTTCTTGTTTGCTGCCAACAATGATTAGAGATTTTCCCGCACAATCCATCATTTGTGGGCTTCTTTAAGTTGTATTAGTGGGATTAGCTGCAGGGACAAAAAGACTAGCCCTAAAGAATATAGAAAGACCAAGTGAAATAGCAATAAAGTGGTCCAAAGTAGACTAAGAGCTCTTTAAAAATTTATTTTTTAATCACATAATTTTGAAATTGGGTAGGAGTGTAAATACAGAATGATGATGTGTAACTAATGTGAAAAATTAATACAGAATCAAACCCCCAAATTTCCAATGTACAGAAACATTTAGAAAAGTTTTCCATTTCAGTCCATTTAAACTACCCTGTTCTTCATAGCATATGGAATAAGCCTGGAAAGTGATTCTACTTGGATTGTTCTAATTAAATTCTTAGCAACTTCTTCATTAAAAATAACAGCATATAACTTCCATTTCTACATAATCTATATTTCTATAGCAGGAAGGAAGCATAGAAAAACATTTTAAATCACCAAAACTTGGTCAAATGTGAAGGTCAAAGGAGAGAAGTCACAAGTAGGTGAACAGCACAGGGCAGTATTACCAGGAGCCTGTGCATGCCCACACACTCAAATGTGACAGGGCTTTAAAAGCTAGCTCAAAGAAGATCAGATGAAAAATAGTTCTGTACAGAGAGACTTAAAGTTATTTTTTGTTTGCTGCTCCCCCCTTTGTTTATATAAGCTAAACTGGTGTGTATGGAGGAGAGAGGGACAGTTTGATATAGACCTGCAGTTGCCTGTCAGTGGTCCTTATGTTCACTTCAAAAGAGAGAAGAGTCTCCATTATTACTTCAGGCTTTCTCCCTGCTCCTAGATAACATTGCTGGGTTTAGTCTTCCAGCTTTCAGTGGCTTAGTTCTCACTTGAAAGGTCTTTGATGTAACTTATTTCTAAGCCAAATATATATGTAATGCATGAAATAAAGGTGTTCTTCTTTCCACTTCGAGCTGACTGATAAGATAGATGCCTGAAGTGACTTCTTAAAACCTCTCCCCTCTATCCCCATAAGGTGCAAAATAAATTTCCTATCTTAATAAGACCATACAAACCCTCCTGCCTATACTGTTATTGAACTTACTTAGCAAGAACAAAAGCAATGCAGCTCAACTTTAATTTATTTCATACTTAGCAACAGTCTTGTCCATTTCAGGCAGAAAATAATTTTCAGAAAGGTTAGGTCATGAAATTGTTAAAATTTGAGTGATCAGGCAAGCCAATAAATTACAGAATTCAGAAACAACATTTTAGTCAGCTACCATATCTTTTGTTTCAAATAAAACAGCAGATTTGCCGAAGCTACCATTATTTCCAGAGAATTTAAGGCCCCCTCTGCAATCTAGCTCCTGCTGATCTTTCAACCTTCTCCTGATACTTTTCTCATCTACCTTTCATCTCACCCTGCAGTCAAAACCACACAACTTGCTACTCTGTACAGATCTTATTTCTCCCATGCTTTCCTTCTCTACCTTTGTTTTGGTAGTTCCCACTCCCTGAAATGCCTTTCCTATTCATCTCTGCATGGCCACAGCTTACTCATATTTAAGATCTGACTTAAATGTCATCTCCCTTGTGAAGTCTTCAATGATCCCCATCCACAAAGGAGCAGGGAAATAAATTCTCTCTCTCCTGAACATTCCCAGCCTTTCTTAATGACACTTACCACTTTCTACATTGAATTAGATGTACTTGACACATATGCTGTTCCTTTTACCCTCACCTGCCAGAGTAAGGCCCTTAAAATGCAGAGAAAATGCCTTTTTCCTCTTTTATTCTTTTACAGTGTGTAGGATTCCTTGCACATACTTGGTTCCCAAGACTAAGTGAGGCAAATTCAACTCAAGGCAAATGTACATAAAAATGGGGCAGGTGTGAAACTGAGAGACAAGAATATGCTAATATACCCTTGATTTAAAGCAATTGTGTATGGAACAACTTAATAATTTATACCAGCAAAAATAAAATTTCATTTATTTTACTGGGCATGAACCTGATAGGGAGAGCAGGTTGATAACATTTGTACACTGGTGGAGAGCTGGCTTCAACTGCTAGGCATGAGGGAATGTTTTCTTCCAGTCATCTACATGCCTTCTATACAAGTTATAGGAATTCAGCCTCCCAACTCCCACACCAGTTTTTTAAAAACTCAATCAGCCTTCTCCCTTCTCTCCTCATATCCATTTCAATATAAGTGGATCAAGGTGATACTTGTTCAGAATAAATGCAACTTTACTTACCAAAATAATCAAAATTAACTTCAGTTTCCTCCTTACTCTTCAAGAAAACTGAAAAACTTTCTCCTTGATGGTTTGCTTTTAAAATTTGAAAATACCATAACAGTTTGAAGGTCAATAAATTATAGCTCTAGCATATGAACTTATTACCACGCTGGGAAATCTGGCCAGTTTTGATGAGTTTAGAAAGAAGCTGCATTTTTCTAAGCATTAATATTTAGATAAAAGAAAAAGAAAGGGAGTGGAGGGAAGGAACCAGCATTTCTTCAATATCAGCTACATGCCAAACACACTAAAAACATTTGTTTATTTAATCCACATGATAGCAATCTCAGTGAAATATTACCATGTTCAGGAGAGAAAACGAAGCCTTCCAGTAGTTAAACAACATGTTCAAAGTTCCACAGCTAGTAAAAGACAAAGCTGTAACAGAGAAAGGCAAAGATTCAAACCCAGTTCTTTCTGTCTCCCTTGCCAGGATATTATTCACTGTGTCAAACTGCCTAATCCCTTTTGGGGGCGTTGCTCCAGAAAGGATAGAACATTCATAGGGTTCCACATGTACTTGATTTTTATTAGCTAAGACTCTTGCTTTTTGTTGTTAAAGAAGATAAATCATTTTTATTTTGCAACTTTGTTCACCCCTCATATTTTGCATTAGTTTTGAAACAACCTGCTTCTATAAATGCTCAGGTATCATCAAAGTTGCTAAATATATTACTCAAGAGATGGAATTTTACTACAAGAAGTTTTTATTAGGTTTTCTGACAGTGTTTCTTATTAATGACAATGAAGATTGATAATTTTAATATAGCACACCTTGATGAACCAGAACAATCACTTAAAGATGTAAGCATCTAGCTGTTCTGTGTTTTCTTCAGAGGAAGAGCATCCTGTTTAGTGATCAGAGATAACAATCTAAATGAGGGAAAGTATATGTAAGGCCCTTATAGATCTAGAAGTTTGCCACTTAGACTTGTAAATTTGGAAGGGCTCTTTAGTAGTCAGTCCTTCTTTTTAGTTAATTTTCCTACCATTAGGATTATATCCAAGATATTATGCCCAAATCATTTCGATTCGAATCAATGTATCAATTCAAATCAATAAATCTTTATTAAATGCTATATTTGCATTGCTGGGGAGAAAGAAAGGTTTATGGATACAACTGAGGTTTGGGGGTATATTATGTGATATAGAATACAGATCATTAAAGGAAAAATTTTTAAACAAAGCAATGAGTTTCCTATCACTGTGCAAGTTAATGACATCAGAGATACCTTTGCAAATTAAGTATATCAGAGAGGATACTTATATTTTATGAGAAGTCAGAATAGGTGACCTATTATGATGATGACTGTAGAGGAGGAATAATAATTAATAATAATAATGATAATAGCCGCTAACTTTTTTCATATACTTAATAATCATGAGATAATGTATTCTGTGTTTTGTATATGCTATTTTTATATTCAGAACAAGTAGATTATTTTCCTCATTCTACAGAAAAGGAAACTATATTACTTTGCCAACACTAATTTAAAAGCCAATCACAGAACTAGGATATGAACACAGCTGCCCAGCTCCAAAGTCTACTATTTTTAGTGAAGTCCTTTTCATTCATTTAGTAAAGTCCTTGAGATCCCATGATTGTCAGGTATGGAGCCTGCCTTCAAAGTATCATTCTTTTAAACATATCCTCTATTAAAGAGACAAATTTACATAACTATAATGCAAGAGGAAAACAATATATAACACAAAACATTTTTACCTTGTTGAAGAGCTATAAAATACAAAATAATAGAATAATTTAATTAATAATGAAGGACATGATTACAAAAGATATAATAAGTACTTTTGTAATCAACTAATAGAATTTATATTCAGCAATCATTTACTATTACATAGTCAAAAAAATTTCCTTCAACATCTATTCTTTGCATAGTTCTGTCCTAGATACTGAAGAATACATAACATAAGGCATTTAAAACTGAAGGAACTCACTCATTCGATCACTCATTTTGCCCTGAATCTTAATATGGTTTTCTGACATTTCTGTTATTGTATTGCCATTTAACTCATACTTTAAGGCTTATTTTTTATAATTAATAAAGTAATACATATACATGATAGAAAGTTTGGAAAATCCAAAAAGTAGAAGAAAAGTAAAACATCCCAACTGTCGGTATATTATTAACATTTTATCTTCTAGTAATTTTTATTTGGCTTTGAATCTTTATGGTCTTACTGTATGCTCCTACACAATTATGTAACTTTTTCTTCATGCATTTTGAGTTTATCTGACAAGATTTTGAGCTACTGGATGACAGAAATAAGTACCATACTTCCCTGGAGTCCCTGGAGTACCTACAAATAAGCCTTACACAGTGTAGTAGGTGCTGTTATAATGAGTGGATTAATTGCTGATTTATTTTAAATAAAAAATATAAAACAAGGGTCTTGTCCTTGAGATATTTACAATCTGTGTTAAAAGTCAAGTTTAACTGAATGAAGAATTTCAACCTAAGTCAATAGATGATTAATGCTAAATGAGTAATTGTAGGATACTGCTTAGACAAAAGTAATATGTGGTGAGAAAAGATGGCCTGGGAAATACCTTAATGATAGCATGGAAGAATCTGAGATTATTTTTTTCTGACCATCCAGTAAGACCCCAATAGAAATGTGTTGGCTCCTGTCAGTGCCAAGCAGCCACTCCAACAACTGTCTCAGAGGACCCACTGAAGTCTATACAAGCATCTCTTTGTATGAGGGAAATTACCCAGCTAGAGTTTCTGCTCAACTCCGGGACATGGAGGAAATTTTAAGCTACATAGCCATGCCATGGATACCTTTCTCCAGTGGTAAACTTATGAGGAAGAGTTTAAAAATTTTTATAGTTCTTTCTCTCTTTTAAGATCATCAGCTCAAGTAAAAGAGCTGAAAACATACTTATTCTCTACTGCCTAGTATCTAGTAATTGTGGTCTCAGGGCCTCCATCATACAGCTTGTGTTGAAGTATATTGAAACTGAATAATGTGTCTTGGTTCCAATGTGAAGTATTTGTGAGACGCTACAGAACCCCCAAGCTTCTCATATGGCTTAAATTTAATTAATAGTCCACAGCTAATCAATAGGGGCATAGCAATCAGGTGGATGTATGTAGAGCTGGAATTGAAGGATTTCAAGTTATCATATTGGGGATTACCAGAGTATAAAGAAATGTACATCAAGCTGCATTTAGCATGCTGCAGCTAAGGCTGTGGCAGCTTGTCTGACAGGATGCCTGCTCCGGTAACAACTCTTTTGATTCCAGATGAAATGAAAAGTCCCTCTTTAGTAGTCATTAAGGCTCCAATTTTATATCTCATTATTAAACCATGAAGTTAGACAAAACATTGAAATTGAGCAAAATGAAGAGATTTATGAGCAAATTGGAGTCTAGGTGGAAAATTAAAGGCTAATCTCCAAGGATTAAGAAACACAATAACCACACTATTAAAAAGAAATAAAGCAAATCTCAGTGTAAACAGAGGAAATGTTTTTTCTTATTTATCTCAAAGAACCAACTCTTTAAAATTGAGTTTTTAGATGATTTCATGCCTGGTAATACCCACATGAATTGAGAAATGTTGGAATAAGACTTAAATAGTATTTTAGTCTCCATGTAGAACTAGAGAAGTATGTAGGACTGATAGCCCTAAGCAGCCTCCTGTGGGGAAAGAATATTGTAATGAGAGCAACATGAATTATTTCAGATCCATCTTGCCCTAAAAACAAATTCCAGCTGGATGACCAGGATCAGAGATTAAATTTGTTTGATTTTTTAGTTTCTCCCCTGAGAAGTCACTAAGGGACCATTTAGCCAGAGGAAAGGATGTTTCTAGCCAGCAAAATGTCCATGGGTAAACAACAAGGCTGAGACCCCATTCAAATCTTTATCAGAGGCTGTCTTCTTGGAGGAATGCTGTTGCAGGAGCAAATTGGTAATGCTAACTAAGAGAAGAAAATTCCATAGGCAGCCACTTAAGCCAGCCACCAATCATTGAAAGCATTTTAATTTAAGACCAAAAAGTGTCTTAAATTAAAGATTTAATTTAATTAGGATGAATAATCATAATCTCAACTATTGGAGAAGTAGTTACTTTAAGAGCAGTAAAAACAAAAGTTGTTCCCTGGTGGCTTTCAGAAAAAAAATCCATTCCCTTCAAAGCCAAGGCTTGAAAACCAAGGCTCACCCTGAAGTTAAGTGGTATGATTTGGAGGTTAGTATTAATTACTACAAGATTATAACTGTCTTCAAATATTGCATCTCCCTCAGTAACCTGCCATGCCATGGTACTTGAAATTGCCAATAAAGTGACTTCTTTGGGTTTAAGGAAGTATAATACTGAGTTAATCAGTTTAAGTCAACTGTTACCCAATAGCAGAGGCAATGCCAGGAAGAGGTCAAATTTTATGAAGGTTATGGAGGTTCAAGTAAGGTTTGGTGCCAGCAGACCCACCTCCTAGGATTCTGGAGGCCAGCTGGTGTCAGAGACAGAGCAGATGAGGGTAGGGGCAGGGAAGGAAGGAAACGAATATTTCTTTA
The DNA here is from genome assembly GCA_030015415.1 of Cynopterus sphinx. NCBI lineage: Eukaryota > Metazoa > Chordata > Mammalia > Chiroptera > Pteropodidae > Cynopterus > Cynopterus sphinx. Next base: position 68,135,087 of record CM057383.1, read on the forward strand.
GTCTATTGTGCTCCAGGCAGTAGTGTAAGTGCTTTTACATAAATTATCATATTGAACCTTTACAGTACCTCTCTAAGACAGTCATTCTCACTTTCATTTTAGAGCTTTCTTCTTTCTTGAAGAGTTGGCGGCTCAGGGAGTTGAAGTAATTTGTTCAAGTTCACAAACTTCTTCTAGATGGTTGTGAACTCAAGTTTTCCAGCTTCAAAGATCATGTTCTTTCAGCAAAATCATGCCAAGTCCCTGGAAATTAAGGAATAGGGGGTTTATATCACAATTGGGTTAGCCAGGATTCTCCTGCTCCAGCAGGCTATGTAGAACATTGTAAGAAATCCCACCATCTCTCTTAATAAACTCTTTCAAAACTAGAAGGGATGTAGAATCTCTCTGTGAGAAGGGGAGACTAGTTTGATACCCAGGTTTCTGTTTCCTCAAGTTGTACCAACTCCTTGGAGTGTTGTCACAAATCACTGTTGCTGCCACCTTTGTTTTCAGGGTCACTTTGAACTGTTTCACAAATCAGATTCAAGTGGATTTAGGATTCTTTTATTCCCTATAGTAGTGATAAGGGCCATCATTTGCAAAATTCTTAACCTTTTTAGTAAACCCAGTTAAGTCATTGTTTTTCTTTCTTTGAAGAAAGACCTTCTCCCACAGACTTAGATAATTACCTTGAAACTGGTGGCTCAGGTCCTGTGGCTATTTGATAAGGATCACTGAAATTTAGCATTCTTCCAGGCCCATTGTAAGACAGGAATGGCTTTAGGTCAAAACTGGGTCCTTAGAGTTCAAGAAAGAAGGGGACCTTTAACCCAAGTTTTTCTTTCTTTTTTTGAAATATATTAACCAAACCTGTTTTTCTTTATCCGCTTATTAGACAAATCAATTATAGAAACGTAACTAGATATATGATTCATGTAACAAGTTTGTATTTTCGCTTTTCCTTGTCTAGGGACAGAGGTGGCACTTTGGTAGGAAACCCAAGTCCACGTCCTAAGGCAGAGAGAGAAAGAGCTCCATGAAACTCTAGTAGACAAGTACTATAACCCTCCTCAGCAGGAAGCAGATACAGAAGAAGAGACCTCCCATCCCTCAATATCCATACTAATAAAAAGGGGTTCATAGTACTTAGAAAAGCGTTAGGCAGGAAAGTTAGATAGGGGATTTCGGGTCTGCTCGCAAAGGCTGAGATTGTCCTATTCTAGAAAGAGTCCTCTCTAGGACGACCACAATTAAGTAAGCCAGAGGGATTTGGGGGCTAAAAGTAACTCCTACAAGGAAACAAGTAAGCAGATAATTGGGTACTAGTTTCAGCCAGTCACTCATGCCTGCTCAATGAAGATCCCAAAGACCTTCAATTTTCCTGAGCCTCATTATACCATCATTATAATATGATTGATATTCCCAGAAGTTAATTAATATCATTATAACAGACTGAATTCTGGGAACAAACATGCTCAGAAAGCAAATGATGAGTTACTGGATCCTGTCATGCTTAGTTGTCAACGGAGAAAGCCTACTCCTCTAGGAAAAGTTGCCACCCACAGCAAATAGGTATAAAACCCCAAGGACTTTATTACTGTGCCCTTTAAGCCTTTTGAAACTTTTGAGCCATTCTTCTATTGCTTGGCCCGCTTCCACATCTGGAAGTATACTGTTGCTTTACTTTTCCTTCTAACAAAGCTATTCTTTTCTGCTGTATTTAGGGGTCTTGCTCAATTCTTTGTTCGAGACATCAAGAGCCTGGACAATATGCCACATGGGGAACCCCACTCTCCAGTAAGAGTAGAGCTGCAATAAGGGCAAATGATGATACAACATTAAAATGAAGTCTTGGAGAAAAAAAAAAATAAAAATAAACACAAATTAAGAGGCAACTAATTAATGAGACTCAGAAGCTGTGGCTGCTCTCCAGAGCATGATCCATCCTCACAGGGTACCAAGATTCTAACCTGCTTCTGTGTGATGGAATCCAAATCCTCCATACCACTTCAAGTAACTGGGAACATCTCAAAACATGTCTAAGGAAGTTCACTCAACCCACTGGCAGCTTTCTAATTTCTAAGCAATTACTTTCCTCATGCAAATGGAAACCAATCTTTATTTATTTATTTGTTTGTTTGTTTGTTTATTTGTTTATTGTTAATGCCAAATTCATAACCCAAACTGAATAGAAAAAGATAAGTAGCACAAGAAACAAGGAAGAACTTTTTATAATTTGTCAAAATATGAATACCAGTGACATTTTTATTTTAAATGCAACTTGCTCAAAGCACTGGTAGCAGCTGGTCTCCTTGACTGCAGTTACCGGGACCTTATTGATAAAGTTCTCAGGCATTCCCCACATTATTTAGAACAGGGCTATGCTTTCACAAAGCTACTAAGTCAACTGTTTTTCAAACAGTTTAAGACCTTCAAAACAATAATTAAGTGATATTTTATATCCATCAGATAGGCAAAGTAAACAAATAAAAATCTGATGATACCAAGGGCTGGTGAGAATGTAGGGTAAAAGAAAGTCTCATGCATTCACTGTTAGCAGGAGTGTAAACTGGAAAACAATTTAATAATATCTGGAAAGGTAAAGATGAAGAATACCTTATGATTCATCAATATCATATCTTGGCATCTATTTAGAAAAAAATTTGCAAATGTTTAAAGTAGACATGAACAAGAATATTCACTGCAGCAGTTTATAACAGTAAAATACACATTTTTTTAAACCTAAGAAAAATGTAAATGTCCATCAATAAAGGGATAGATTTTTTAAAATAATGATTTAATCAATATGAAATGAAACATTTTACAGTTGTAAAAATGAATGAATCAGTTCTACATATTTCAATATGGATAAATTGTACAACATAATGTTCAGTGAAAACCCTGAATCTCAGGTGAAATATGCCATCTCTCAAGGTTAATAACTGAAAAGAAACACTGCTCAAACATTTTTTAAAAGCAATATTCTAAATTATATGAACATGGCCTCAGTTAGGAACTCTGGGAGGTTTCACTATTGATATTATGCCAACAAGAAGGTTTTTCCTTAAGGTATCATGATTTAAGTGTACCTGTAATATATAGAAGGCCATTTGTACTAGCATTGGCATGGAATTGGAGTGTGCTGGTGAAATGGAAACAAGGAGCAGTAGCAACTCCCTATTACAAATGCTTAAAAGCTTGCCCCATTAAAGGGATGCAGATAAGTGTTTTTTTTTTTTAATTTTAATTAATTAGTTTTAAGTGTACAGTACATTGGTTAGACATCTATGTAGTTAGTAAAATAATCCCTCTAATTGCTCCCTCCCTCCCCTGACCCTCCACCTAGCCAATGTATTAATGCTAACTGCATTCCCTGTGCTGTGCTCCCCATCCCAGTGACCATCTATCAGCTACTAATTTGCACTTCTTTAGCCCTTCACCCCATTCTCCCAGCACTCCAAACCTCCCTCTCCTCTGTCTGACACCAAATTGTCCAATATATTTATGAGTCTGTTTTTGATTAGTTTGTTCTTTTGATTCCTTAGATTCTGCATATAGGTAAAATCGGATAGTGTTTATATTTCTCTGTTTGACTTAAATACCTTCTAGGTCCATCAAAGCAATATTTTTCCATTCCCTTCCTTTTTATATGTAGGGGTCTTGTTTTCTTAGCCTTTCAGCCACTCTATCTTTTGGTTGGAGCACTTAATTCTTTTCCATTTAAGGAATGTAATTTCCATTCATAGGAATGTAATTGTTCCCATTCTTTATTCCTGTTTTTGATACATGTTTTTTCTTCTTAAAGAAGTCCCTCCAACATTTCTTGTAACACTAGCTTAGTGGTGATGAATTCTTTTAGCTTATTTTTGTCAGAGAAGCTCTTTTTCTGTCCTTCAACTCTAAATGATAGCTTTGCTGGATAAAGTATTCCTGGTTGTAGATCCTGGACTTTCATCCTGTTGAATATTTATTTTTGCCAGACTCTTCTGTCCTGCACAGTTTCTTTTGAGAAATCAGCTACCAGTCTTATGAGTGTTCCCTTATATGTAATTATTTGTTTTTCTCTTCCTGCTTTTAATATTCTCTCTTTGTATTTAACCTTTGGCATTTTAATTATGATGTATCTTGATGTGGGCCTCTTTGGATCTCTGAATTTTGGAATTCTCTGAGCTTCCTGGGGGTTTTATATCCATTTTCTTTACCAGGTTAAGAAAGTTTTCCAACATTATTTCTTCAAACAGCTGTTCAACATCTTAATTTTCTTCTGTTATGTTGATCAGGTGAATATTTGTCCCATATGCTCCTTAAATTATTTTTATAATCTTGGCATCTTTTTTCTTGCCATTCTAATTGAGTGTCCTGATTGACTTTCCTGTCCTCTAGATAGGGCATGTGATTCTCTTTTTTATTCACTTTGTTTATTCCTTTGTTTATTCCATTTAATATACTTCTCATCTCAGTTAATGTGTTCTCTATTTCAGACTGGTTCTCTTTTATAATTTTCAGTTTCATTTTTTATCTCTCTGTTGGAGTTCTCTTTACTTCCCAAAAGTTCATTGAGCATCTTTATAACCAGTGTTTTGAACTCTGCATCTGTTAGATTACTTGGCTCTATTATATCTGGATCTCTGTTCTCTTCTCTCATATGGTTTCAGTTTGTCTTCCCATTTTGGCTGCTTTTCCATGTCTGTTTCTATGTACTAAGCAAAGCTCCTAAGTCTCCTGGTCTTATTAGAGTGGATTTGTGAAGTAGATGTCCAGTGGCACAGTCCTGAAAGGAGTTCAGTTGCAGGCCAAACTTAGCCCAAGCCTCTACCCCTCCAGGGGCTGCCTGTGAAGATTCAGCAAGCAATCCACAGATGCTGTGCTTATAGTTGACTGAAGAGGCCACACTTGAAACCAGGGCCAGCTACCTCCATTGTTGGTCTAGGCACTGCTCAGCAAGGAGCACCTGACTGGCCAGGATACACCTGAATGTGGCTTGCATGGGGCCCAAGTTGGGGTAGGCAGGATTTTAGGGAATCTTCTGGGTGGAGTGATTTCTTATATCCAGTTTAATGACTTCACAGTTATGCTGGTGTACTGGTAGGGGGCAGGGCTCAACAGAAAACAATGGATACCACTGGCACTTCAGTACACAGCTAGTCTCACCTTGGCCCTCACTCTGACAAGGTCTCCCTGTAAGTCCCTGATGCCCCCTATGAACAGCTGAATGCGCACTGGTGATCAGAGCAAGCAGGTTCGTTACCACAAGAATCCGCTCCTGGATGTGGTCCCTTTAAGAGGTGTTTGCTGCTGCCACTGCCTCTGTCTCATTCAGCTGCTCGGGACTGGCCAGCCCAGCGTCCTCGCTCCGTCCTACATTCTTCCGTTGCAAGATGATTTCTTGAATATCTCATAGTTGTATGGCTTGTTCATGTAGATCCCAGGCGATTTTTTCCTTGTTGCTGCTCCTTGTTTCCATCACAACTTTGATTTACTCACCAGAGGGATGAACAGAGCCTCTGTCATCTATGCAATTTTTTTTTCTCTCTAATAAGTGATTTTTAGAGAGAACATGTTAGTTAACAGTAATGTGGACTAAACTATTTAAGACTTCACATTGCCTGTTACTATGGACAGAATAAAAGGATTGAGAACTACTTATTTCTCCCTCTCTCTCTCTCTCTCTCTCTCTCTCTCTCTCTCTCTCTCTCTCTCTCTCTCCCCTGACCCCTGCACCGTTATTTTTTTTCAAATGAGTTTTAGTCCTATGTGTCATTTGGAAGAAATTTATACAAAATAGAAAGGGATTGCAAAAAAATCAGGGGGTGAGGGAACTCCTAATTAAATGGTAGAAATATATAGGCAGCATGGTACCATGGGAAGTCAGAACTAGAGTCAAAATCTGGCTCTACCACTTATGAGCTGGTGGCACTTTGAACAATTTGTTTAATGGTTATAATCTCCAATGCCTTTTATTGTAAAATAGAACCACTTTTGGTGTTTCTTGGAGGATTACAGAAATATCAAATGTAAAGTGAATATGTACAGGGCTTAATAAATAAGAAAGGCCCAAAGTGATAGACCTGTGATGATGATGATGATGACTACCTTTCCCAGGCTGCTACTACTCACTGTTGTCACCTATATCCTCCTGATATATATAATGATCATGGGAAAGGCATAGGAAATTTTTCAATCTGATCAAAATTTAAGTCAGTGAAGCATTAGTAGCAAAATGTAACTTCTTACTCTCAGATCTATTTTATTAATGTAGTATCTTCTGGTTTTATTTTACTTTATTGTTTGCACATTAGTAATTAGCAGAGACCTGATTATATAAACTGTACTGGGCTCTTGTAAAATTATTCTTATGGAATTATCCTTTGGTGAGATGGTATTAGCTGAGATGGAGAGTCTTTACTGGAAACATCCCAGTGAACGTCACTAACTCTACTGTAAAGAATGTTTTTGAATATGATATTCACTGCATCATACCATGTCCACTTCACCATGCTTCCAGGGAAAACTCGCTTTATATACATAATAGTGCATCATGCTAATCTATAAAAGAAATTATCCCATGTTCTCACTCTAAGTGGTCTAAGCATATATTAATATAAAGTAAACTAGTCTAAAGTTTCCTTTCTCCAATAGAACCTGCATTTACGTATGTTGAAATATAGCACTTAGAAAGGCAGTGAAATTGTTAACTCCCACCTAGACCCTAAATAAGCGTTTTTCCCAATAGATTATTTATAACACACTGTTGCATCTCAGCTATTGAGGTATTGAAATGTTGTTTGAGACAAGCTGGAAACACTCTGGAAAATAACTTGATGAAAGAAAAACAGTTGAAGAAAGCAATTTTGTGGTCTATTTTCCTGGTATGATACTATCTAGGATGGGGTGTTTATATGTAAGCAAAAATCAATTCTATATGCTGAAAGAAAGACAAAAGCAAGTCTAATCAAAGATATTAAGCAGTAACACTTAGCAGATAATTTAATGAGCAGAGAGCCAAAGATTGATATTTTTGTAATTATTGCTATATTTATGCATGAAGAACCACAATTACATTTTGCATTCCTCTTGCTTTCACTTTTGGTAATAAAGCTGCATTAATTGCATTCTTCTTAGTCAGGAACAAAGGAAAACCTAAGGAAAGGCTATATATAACATGTAGACCTACATATATACACATATATATGTATACAGTAACTTATAAAAGAAGCCCCATTAGATAATCATCAGACTACTCAGAACAAACCATACAAGCCAGAAATGGATGGAATTAAATATTTAAATCATTAAGAGAAAAGAACTACCAGCCTAGAATAATGTATCCAGCTAAGCTCTCCTTAAAATATGAAGGAGATATTAAGACTTTCCAGACATACAAAAATTGTGGGAATTCTCCACTATGAGGCCTGCACTACAGGAAATATCGAAAGGAGTCAGTTCATCTAAACAAAATGACAAAAATACACACACACACACACACACACACACACACAATTAGGAGGAAAGTGACTATCAGGCAAATAGAAGTAGAGGAGTGCAACCCTTACTAAAAACAGGGCATTATAAGCTTAAATAAAAACAAGATAATTGTTATAACAAGACAGTAATGAACAACCAACATACATAAGAACAAATTGACTGAAAAGGGGGGATTCAAAGATCCAAATTTGCATAAGGGAAAGGAGATAGGCACACACAGAAGAAAATGGATGAATATATATATATATATATATATATATATATATATACACACACACACACTATGCTTTTCATATTCATAGTGGTAAACTCACCAAAGATTCAGAACTGAATATGTAACATAAAACAAGAAGGACCAGAGGCAAAACCCACAAAACTCAGCCAAAATTAAGAAAACAGAAGCACAAGGACAAGGAAGCAATGGAAACATCAAATACCAGAAAGCAAAAGATAAAATGGCTATAAGAAGACCTCTTATTTCAATAATCACCCTAAGTGTAAATGGATTGAACTCACCAATAAAAAGGCACAGAGTGGCAGAATGGATCAAAAACCAAAACCCAACCATATGCTGCCTCCAGGAGACACATCTCAGTTGCAAACACAATTATAGACTCAAAGAGAACGGGTCAAAAATGATATTTCAAGCAAATGGTATTCAGGAAAAAACAGGAGTAGCAGTACTAGTACTAATATCAGATGAGATAGACTTTGAAATAAAATAATTAAAGAAAGATACTGAGGGACACTTCATAATGATAAAGGGAATCAGATACCAAGAAGACATAACACTTATTAATACCTATGATCCCAATAAGGGAGCCCTGAAATATGTAAAGCAATTACTAACAGAACTAAAGGGGGAAACAGACCAAAACACTATCGTAGTAGGGGACCTAAATACCACACTGTCAGATATAGACAGATCATCCTAACAGAAAATCAGTAAGGAAATAACATCCCCAAATGACACATTAGACCAACTGGACATAATTGACATTTACAGAGCCTTTCATCTCAAAACAGCTGCTTCCATAGTCTTCTCTAGTGCACATGAAACATTCTCAAGATCGACCACATACTGGGACACAGAGATAGCCTCAACAAATATAAGAGGATTGAAATCACACCAAACACATTCTCTGATCATAATGCTTTGAAACTAGAGAGCTACTGCAGAAAGAAACTAGGAAGAACCACAACTACATAGAGATTAAATAATAGGCTACTGAAGAATATGAGAGAAGAAGTAAAAAGAGAAATCAAGAGGTACATAAAAACAAATGATGATAATAGGACAACATATCAAAACTTTTGGGACATGTCAAGAGAGGTCATAAAGAGGAACTTTCATATTATTGCAGGCCTATCTCCAAAAACAAGAATAAGCCCAAATACACAACCCAACACTTCATCTTAAAAAACTAGAAAAGGAAAAACTAATAAAGCCTTAAGTCAGTGGAAGAAAATAAATCATTAAAATGAGAGCAGAAATAAATAAAATTGAAAACAAACAAACAAAAAAAATAGAAAAAATAAATGCAAGAAAGAGCTGGTTCCTTGCGAAGGTTAATAAAATTGACAAACCTCTGGCCAGACTCACTAAAGAACAAAGAAAAAGACAAAAACAAAATTAGGGATGAAAGAGGAGATATTAGGACAGACATCGTAGAAATACAAAGGATCTTGCAAGAATACTATGAAAAATTACATAATAACAAATCTAATAACCTAGAAGAAACAGATCAGTACTTAGAAAAATACAACCTCTCTAGTTTGACTCCAGAAGAACTGGAAATATCTAAATAGACCAATCAGCAGTATGGAAATTGGAACAATCAACAAAAATCTACAAAAAGTACAAGTCCAGGACCAGATAGCCTCACCAGTGAATTCTACCAAACATTCAAAGAAGATTTAATACCTATTCTCTTCAAAGTCTGTCAAAAAATCAAAGAGGAGGCAATACTTCCCAACTCATTTTTTGAGGCCAATATTACTCTGATACAGAAACCTGGTAAAGATAACACACTATAAAATAATACAACAGACCGATATCTCTCACGAACACAGATGCAAAAATCCTAAATAAGATACTAGTGAACTGAATACAGCCACATATTAAAAAGATTACACACCACGATCAAGTGGGCTTCACCCCAGCGTCGCAAGGATGGTTCGACATATGCAAATCGATCGATGTGATACACCACATAAACAAATTAAAGAATAAGAATCATATGGTCATATCAATAGATGCAAAAAAAAAAAAAGCCTTCGACAAGGTAGAGCATCCATTTATGATCAAAACACTTAACAAAATTGGTATAGAGGGTAAGTACCTTAACATAATAAAGGTCATCTATGACGATCCCTCAGCCAACATTATACTGAATGGTGAAAAACTAAAAACCTTCCTTCTAAGATCAGAAATAAGTCAAGGCTGTCCACTGTCACCACTGTTATTCAATATAACATTGAAGGTCCTAGCAAGTGCAATGAGGAAAGAGAAAGATATAAAATATATCCAAATAGGAAACGAAGAAGTCAAACTGTCACTATTTGCAGATGGCATGATTTTCTATATAGAAAACCCTAAAGACTCCAGAAGAACACTATTAGAAACAATAAGCACATACAGCAATGTCTCTGGATAAAAAATCAACATTCAAAAATCCATAGCATTCCTATACTCTTATAACAAAGTGTCAGAAAAAAAAGTGGAACAAAAAATTCCTTTTGCAATTGCAACAAATAGAATAAAATACCTAGGAATAAATTTAACAAAACATGTGAAAGTCCTATGTAATAAAAACTACAGGACCCTATCAAAAGAAGTCGAAGAAGATACAAAAAAAAAAATGGAAAGATATTCCGTGTTCTTGGATTGGAAGAATCAGCATAGTTCAAATGACCATATTACCTAAAGCATTATACAGATTTAATGCCATCCTCATCAAAATCTCATCAGCATTTTTAAAGAAATAGAACAAAAAATCATCAGATATGTATAGAAGCACAAAAGACCCTGAATTGCAAAAGACATCCTGAGAAATAAGAGCAAGGCCGGAGGCATCACTCTGCCCAACTTCAAATTATACTACATAGCGACAGTAATCAAAACGGCATGATATTGGCAGCAAAACAGACATGGACCAGCGAAACAGAAGTGAGAGTCCAAAAATAAATCTATATTTACATGTGCAAACAGTGTTCAATGAAAAAGCCAAAAACATGCAGTGGAGAAAAGAAAGCCTCTTCAATAAATGGTGCTGGGAAAATCGAAAAGCCACCTGCAAATAAATGAAACTAGACTGTTGTCTATCACCATACACCAAAATTAACTCAAAATGGATTAAGGTCCTGAATATAAGACCAGGATCAATAAAATGCAAAGAAGAAAACATAGGCACTAAGCTCAAGGACCTTGGACTTTAAGAGGATTTTATGAATTTGACCTCAAAGGCAAAAAAATAAAAGCCAAAATAAATGATGGGACTACATCAAACTAAAAAGTTTCTGCTCAGCAAAAGAAATCGTCAACAAGGTAAAGAGACAACCATTCGAATGGGAAAAATATTTGTAAGCAATGCCTTCGATAAGGGCCTACTATCCAAAATATACAAAGAACTCATACGACTCAATAACAACAACAGAAACACAAACGATCCAATCCAAAAGTGAGCAGACACCTCTCCCTAGAGGACATACAAATGGCCAACAAATATATGAAAAGATGCTCAACATCACTAGCTAGGGAAATGCAAATCCAAACCACAATGAGATACCATCTCACACCTGTTAGAACAGCTATCATCAACAGAACAAGTAATAACAAATGTTGGAGAGGATGAGGAAAAAAGGAACCCTCAGACACTGCTGATGGGGCTGCAAATTGGTACAGCCACTATGGAAAACACTATGGAAGTTCCTCAAAACACTAATAATTGATTTACCATATGATCCAGCAATCCCTCCACTCGATATTCACCCCAAAGACTTGAAAACCTATATTCAAAAGGATATTTGCACACCAATGTTCATAGCAGCGTTATTCACAGTGGCCAGGACATGGAAGCAAATCAAGTGTCCTACAATAGATGATTGGCTAAAGAAGCTGTGGTACATTTATATGACGGAATATTATTCAGCTTAAGAAGAGATGAAATACTACCATTTTGACAACCTGGATGGACCTTGAGGTAATCATGCTAAGCGAAATAAGCCAGACAGAAAAAGTTGAAAATCACATGACATCACTTACATGAGGGATATAAACCTAAAAGCAACAAATGAATAAGACAAACAAACAGAGACTAATGGACGTGGAATATAGGCTAGTGGTTACCAGAGGACTATAGGCTAGTGGTTACTAGTGGAGTGGGGAATGAGGGGGGAGGTAGATGGGGTAAAGGGAGTCAAATATAGGGTTTAGGGGGAGGGTAAAGCGGGTAAAAATGATCAGATATATGGTAGCTGAAGGAAACTGGACTTTGGGTGGTAAATGCACAACAGAATACACAGAGGTCAAATGATAATGTACAGCTGTAAATTATATCATTATATTAACCAGTTTACCCCAATAGACTTAATTAAAATTTACAAAAAAAGAATTAAGTGTGTGGGGAGGGTGGTGAACTGTCTGTGTTAAAATAATAGTCATCAAGTTTAATAGCACCTATTAACTGGAAATTTCAGAACCACTTAAATTCAGTCCTATGCAATTCAAAGGGAACTGTCACATACACAGTTTAAATAGAGATAAATTAAAGGAATGGACATATTAAAGACATATGAAAGTCAAAATATTTCCTAGGAAGCAAGCAGTCATAGGAACACAAGTTTTTCCTTATGGTCTCATGGTTTAAGTCTTCCAAATAGCCTGTTGTTTTTTTTTTTCCCCTTCCTTTATCCCCCTAAAGACGTAAAAGCAATGCCAGGCACCTTCATTGGTTATTTTCCAGGATACTGTATTGGAATGGCTTTCCAGTGCAGATAGTGTACATATTAGTATCTAAAAGCAACAAATGAACAGGACAAACAGAAACTCACAGACAGGGTAGGGGGTGGGGGAGGAGGGAGAAGATAGACAGGGCAAAGGGGGTTAAATATAGGGAGATTGGGTAGAGTGAAGTGGGTAAAGATGATCAAATATATGGTAGCTAAAAGAAATTGGACTTAGGTTGTAATTTCACAATGGAATATATAGTTGTCAAATGATAATGTACATCTTAAAATTATATAATTGTATTAACCTATGTTACCTCAATAAACTTACAAAAAATTTTTTAAAAAGAATAAAGAAAATAAAAAGAAGAAAATATGACATATTCACAGAGCTCAACGGAATTGCCTGAGGTATGTGAACAGCTATACTTCCTAAGACAAGATAAATGAATACCTATGAACAATATTTAATCCTAATGGCAAGACAGGTTGATGTATGACAAATGCCTGGTTTGGAGGCAATGCTTACTGTGACACAACTTTGCTGAGCTAAATATTTACATAGAGTGGAGAAAAGTAGTGTAGCCAAGCAGCTGCATTAATGTGAGCCAGAAATTAAAGTATGTTGAAGGATGCTTGATTAAATGCATCTGGGCATCTTCAATGGTGCCTAAAAATAGTTTTTTGAAGTATAACTCAGTAATATAATTACTAGTTCAATTACGTTCCAATATCTTTTAATTCATTTATTTGACAAATTTTGTTGATTAACTACCATTGCCAGCTCTTGAGCTAGTCCCCAACTATTATCAGCAGACTATAGATCTAGAAGTATGTCTTCTTTCTACATAGATTACCTTTTTAATGATTAATGAAGAAAAATGCCTTGGCTTTGCATAAAATTTATCTTTAGAAACTAAAAAAGTAAGTGCATAAAAAGGTATGAACAATATCTGGTTCTAGCAAGGGCTCACTGTATATTTGACTAATATTATTAAGCCCAAAATGCTCATTAAAATTCTCTCAAGTTCTCATAGTTAATCTCACTATATTCTTGAATGATGTCAGAGTTAAAAAAAAAATAGTAGAAATGAATTGGCAAATTCTATTTTTAGCATAAACTAGATAATATCAACTAAGAGTCCATTTAAAGACAACTAAAAAAAACTGAACAAATATATTTTTAAAAAAGTTTTGTAAGGCAAGAAAAGGATCCAAGATCCAAAGAGAGACAAAAACCAAAGAAGTAACAGGACTATGTGTCCTGACAAGTGTCTGCTGATTCAAGAAGAGACAATTGAGAGGCTTATAAATAGCAGTTTATAAGACCTGACAAGGAAGGCCTTGATTCCACCATGTTTTGGTAAGGTCTCAAAAGACTACTTCTTAGAAGAAAGGATGAACTGGAAGTAGACTAACTCACAAAGTTTTTGAAGCAAAATTCCAAATAATGTCTGAAATTGGATTAAAGTATCCAGAGAATATAAATTCTCTCTGGAGGAATATAGACATTGTATTAGGCCTTAAGTGATTATTACAATGTTTAATTGACATGTCATGTAATCAGAATTAACGGGCATGTGAAGAGATTTTAAAAAATGACATAAAACCAAGAAAAATAATGTATAATTGAATCAGACCTACAAGGACTTCAAATAATAAGACACAGACTTTAAAATAACTGATTAAAATGTTCAAAAAAGTTAAAAGAATGAGCATTTGGGCAGTGAACTTGCACAGTGTAAACTTAAAATTTAAGAACTCAATAGATAGATTGTCTAACAGATTACAGGTACCTGAAGTGTGAATTAATGAGTTAAAAGATAAGTTAGAACAAAATATCTATACTAGATCTCAGAGACAAATAAATGACAAATTCCTAAGTGAGCATAAAAGACATAAGTGACACATCAAGAAAGTATAACGAACTCTAGTTAGAGTTTCAGAGGAAAGAATAAATATGTTAGAAGAAATATTTGAAAATATAGTTGGTAAAAACTTTCAAAATTGATGAATTTTCAAAAGAAATAATGAAAGCTAGAAGATAGTGAAATAATATTTTCAAAATGTTGATAAAAAATATTTGCCAATCTATGATTCTAAACAAAATTATCTTTTTGAGATGCAAAAGTTAAATAAAGACTTTTATTTAAGACAAAAGTAAAAAAAAAAAATGAATCACCTCTAGTCTATTGCTATAAGAAACACTAAAAATTGTTTATTACAGAAAAAAATTGATTTCAGAAAGAAGGTTGAGGAAAAAATAAAAAGAAATAAAAATTAGAGTTATGCCAGAAAAACAGGAGACTAGGGGGCTCCAAGGTCTTGTTTCTCAACAAACTATCAAAAAATAAAAATGAAAAAACAGAAAAAAGGAAGGAAGGAAGGAAGGAAGGAAGGAAGGAAGGAAGGAAGGAAGGAAGGAGAGAGAGAGAGAGAGAGAACGAACTTGACTTATATATAAGCAACACTTAAGATGATTATTCGTCTATTTTTTATCAGAAATCTTGAAGGGCAGAAGGCAGAGGGATAATATATTCAAAATGTGCTGAAAGAAACGAAACTGTCAATGAATAATCATGTATTGGCAAAACTGCCCTTAAAAAATGAGGACCAAATGACGATATTCTTGTATAAACAAAAGCAGATGATTTCATTACCACTTGACCTGCCCTAAAAAAAAAAAAATGCTAAAAAGAGATCTTTAGTTTAAATGAAAGGATGCTACACAGCAACTTAAAGCCATATGAAGATATTAAGATCCCTGGCAAAGGTAAATACATGGGCAAATACAAAAGCTAGTATCACTGTTATCTTAGTTTGTAACTCTACTTTTTATTTTCTACAAGATTTAAAAGACAAATTGTGACATCAGTAACAAAATGTAGGGGAAGGCAGGCCTGTAAAGGAGTAGAGTTTTTATATGCATTGAAGCTGTTGGTATCAATTCAAAATAGATTGTTATATATAACCTCCATGGTAACCACAAAGAAAATACACAAAAGGACATGAGAAGAGTATCAAATAATATATTACAAACTATCAGCTAAACACAAAAGAAAGCAATAATGAAAAAAATGAGGGACAAGAAAAATCTATGACATATAAAAATCAAATAAAATGACAAATTTAAATCTTTTCTTATCAATAAGTACTTTGCTGTAAATAAATTAAACTCTTCAATAAAATGATGTAGATTATCAGAATGAATAAACAAACAAATGAACAAACAAAGAGTCCAATTATACTCTCTTAAAGAGACTCACTTTAGATCTAAGGACACACATAGATTAAAAGGAAAAAAGAGAGCAAGAGTGACAATAGTAATATTGGACAAAATAGATACTAAGTTCAAAACCATTACAAGAGATAAGTAAGGACATTATATATTACTAAAAGGATCAATTCACCAAGAAGATATAATAATTATAAATATGTATGCACTAAATATCAAAGCTCCAAATATGTGAAAAAATATTTACTGAATTGAAGGGAGAAATAAACAGCTCTACAGTAAAAGTAGGTGGCTTCAACACCCTGCTTTCGATAGTGGTTAAAAAAAAAAGACTGTCAGTCCATTCAGGTTGCTGTAACAGAATATAATAAACTGGGAAGTGTATAAACAATGGAAATGTATTTCTCACAATTCTAAAAGCTTGAAAGTCCAAGATCAAGGCACTGGTAGATTTGATGTCCGGTAAGTTGCTGCTTCCTTTTTCATAGACGGCCATATTCTCTCCGTGCCTTTACATGGTGAAAAGAGAAAAGGAGCTCTCTGGGTCTCTTTTATAAGGACACAAATCTTATTAATGAGGGCTCCGCCCACATGACCTGACTGCCTTCCAAAAGCCCCACCTCCTAATATCATCACATTGATGCATAGAATTTCAATATATGAATTTTAGGGAAACATGAACATTCAGCTCACTGCATAAACAGAGGTTTTAAACCACACCATAGACAAGTAGGACCTAATCGACATATAAAAAACACTCTATACAACATCAGCAAAATACACATTTTTCTCAAGCACACATGTAACATTCTCCAAAATATATCAGATATTAAGCCACGACATAAATCTTAATAGATTTTAAAATATTGAAATTGTACAAAGTATCTTTTCTTCTCATCATGGAATAAAACCAGAAACCAGTAGCAGAAGAAAAACTGGAAAATTTATAACTATGTAGAAATTAAATAACATATTTAAATAACCAATGAATTAAGTATAAATCACAAGGGGAATTAGAAATTAGAAACAAAACTGTGATACCAAAAATTATGAGATGTAGTGAAAGTAGTGATAAAAGAGAAATTTGTATCTGTAAATGCTTACATAAAAAAAAAAATCTCAAATTAATAACCTAATTTTATCCCTTAAGGAACTAGAAAAAAATAAAATAAAATTAGATCCAAATCTACCAGAAGGAAGGAAATAATAAATTAGAGCAAAGATAAATAAAAATAGAAAATAGAAAAATAGAAATCATTAGTAAGATCAAGAAGTAGTTCTTCAAAAATATTAACAAAATTTACAAACTGTTAGCTAGTTTAAGTAAGAAAAAATGAGTGATGATTCAAATAACTAAAACTAGAAGTAAAAAGAAGACATTACCACTGATAACATATCGATGCATAAGCTCATAAGAAACTACTAGATACAACTGTATGCCCACACATAGATACCAACACATAGACAAATTCCTAGAAATGTATTGCTTATTGAGACAGAACAATGAAGAAAAGAAAAATGTGAAGAGACCTATAACTAATAAGCCGACTAAATTAAGAATAAAAAACCTGCCAACACAGAAAAACCCAGACAAAATAGTTTTTAAAGCAATACGTGTTACTAGAGAAAAACAGGATATTTCATATTAAGAGGAAGTTAAATTTATCAAAAAGATAACACAGTTTTACATTGGCATGTGTCTAATAACGTGATATCAAAATCATGAATCAAAAATTTTCAAAGCTACAAGGAAAAACAGATTCATCTATAGTCTAAGTCAGAAATCATAGCATACCTTTCTCAGTAACTAATTCAAGCAATCTATCTGCTTGTAACAACTGTTAGAAATACAATTTGTAACAAAAAAATCAGAAGAATATAGAAAGATTGAACAACACAATTAACAAGCTTGATCTAATTGCTTATATAGAACTTTGAATTTAATAACTGTAGTATACATGTTCTTTTCAAACTTTCACAAAACTTCATCTCAAATTCACCATAAACTGAGACATTAAGCAAGCAAAGCTTGATAATTTCCAAAGGATTGATACACTAGGGATTGTGTTCTCTGACCACAGTTTAATTAAACCAGAAATTAATTTCAAAATTTCTTTAAAATCTCTATACATTTGAAAATTAAATAACACATAAGTCACAAAAGAAATCATGAGTGTTATTTGTGTACCCTTAACCTTTGTATATTGATATTCTAACTCCCAATGAAATAGTATTTGTAATGGAGGTGAGACCTTTGAAAGATTAGTTTAAATGAGGTAATGAGGGTGGAGCCCACAGGATAGGATAAGTGTCCATATGCAGGAAGAGATTATAGCTTGCTCTCTCTGCCGCATGAGGATATAGCAAGAAAGCAGCTATCAATAAGCCAAGACTCTCCACACACCAGATCTGCCAGTGCACTGATCTTGGACTTCCCAGATAACAGAACTGTATGAAATAAATGTTTGATGTTTAAGTCATTCAGTCTACAGTATTTTTGTTATAGTAGCTTGAACTAAAATGACAGGTGAATTTTGAACTAAAAAAAGTAAAAACACAACTTACCAACATTTGTGGGATACAGTGAAAGCAGTGCTCAGAAATAAATTTGTAGCATTGAATACCTGTATTAGAAAAGATCTAAAATCAATAATCTAAGCTCCCATCTTAAGAAACTAGAAAAAGGGCAAATTACATCTAAACTAAGCATAAATAAACAAACAAATAAATATTAGACTAGGAATTAATGAAACTGAAAACAAGGAAATAGAGAAAATTGAGAAAACCAAAAACTTGTTGTTTGAAAACTTCAACAAAATTGACAAGCCTCTGATCAGGCCAAGAATAAAAGAAAAAAGACACAAATTACACAAATCAGAAAAAAAAGAACATCATTAAAGACCCTATGGACATGTAAAGGATAATAAAAAACATACCATGAACAATTCTATGCTCGCAAATTTGATAACCTAGATAAAATGAACCAGTTCCATGAAAAACACAATCTTTCACAATTCATGCCAGAAGAAATAGACAATCTGAATAGCCTTAAATCTATTAAAGAAATTGAATTAATCACTAATAGTATTTCAAAAGAGAAAACACCAGGTTTAGATGAATTCACTGGTGAATTCTACCAAACATTTAAGGAAGAAATTATACCAATTCTTGATAATTTCTTCCAGAAGATAAAGACAGAAGTACTTCCTGACTTATTCTGAGGCCAGCATTGCCTTACTTAATACCAAAACCAAAGACATTACAAGATAATAAAATTTTAGACCAATATCTCTAATGAATATAGGTACAAAAATCCTCAATGAAGTATCAGCAAATCTAATCCAATAATGTATAAAAATGAATATATATCAAGACCAAGTGGGGTTATTACAACTACACTAGGCTGGTTCAATATTCAAGAATCAATGTAATTTTCATTGTGAATCTCTTTCATTTCCTTGGTTCCTAAGTATTTTACTGTTTTTGATGCTACTGTGAATGGGATAGTTTTCTTTATTTCTTGTGTACGTTGATTTTGTATCCTGAAACTTTACTGAATTTGTTAACTAGTTGCAACTATATTTTTGGTTGAGTCTAGGATTTTCTATGTATAAGATCATATCATCCTCAAATAATGATAATTTTGCTTTTTCCTTTCTGATGTTATTTCCTTTTTTTTTTTTTTTATTTTGAGTGATTGTGTAAAATTTCCAGTTTTCCATTGAAATAGATTGGTAAGAGTGGTCACCCTTGTTTTATTCCCGATCTCAGAAAAAATCTTTCAGTCTTTTACTGTGGAGAAAAGAAAGTGCTTGTGTACTGTTGGTGGTTCAGCCACTATAGAAAACAGTATATACTCAAAAAATTAACCCAGGATTCAAATCCATATGATCCAGCAATCCTAATGTAGGGAGGAGGCAAGAAAATTAAAAATGTTAATTAAGCCACATTCAGAGACTGCAATATGCAGATCAGACCTGCAGTCAGGCCAGAAAGACATCTTCTGATTGCTAACAATTAATTCCCCACATCTGTGAAGGGGAAACAGGAACCAAGAGTCATTCCCTGTGGCTAACCAGGGGGAACCTATGGATTAAGGCTGGGAACTGCCAGCAGACCTTTCACTCTACATATTCTTACCTTTTTACTTTCTCTTCCTCACTGTATGTCCATATCAAAGGAAATTTTGGAACTAAAGAATGACATAGAAACTGAATTTCCTGAATTCTCTCACCTTTTTCCTGTCTCTTTCATTGTTCTTTTTTCTCTCTACTGTCACTGTCTCTCTCAGTGCCTTTACTCTGTTTCTCTCTGTCTCTTGCACTCTCTTACTCTGCCTCTGAGAGGAGACCATACTCTGTCTGTGGAGAGTTACCCCTTTTCTAATAAACTTTTTTTTTTGACTCAACTTTGATGTGTGCATTGAATTCTTCACTCTCTGCCAAAGGACCCTCTTATCTCAGGGCAGGGCTTGGTCTCCCCCTGCACTGGGAAATTTCCTCTACCCTGCATCAGTCCTACTTCTCATGAAATGAAAATAGGATATCAAAAAGATATCTGCACTCTCAAGTTTATTACAGCATTATTCACAATAGTCAAGATACATAAATAACGTGTCGATCAACAGATGAATGGATAAAGATGTGATAAATACATACACACATGCGCACACACAGAAATTTTATTCAGCCAAAAGAAAAAAGGGAATTCTGCAATTTACAACAACATAAATGAACCTTGAGAGTACTATGCTAAATGAGTTAACTAAGGAGAAAGAAATACTGTATGATATAACTTATATGGGAATCTAAAAAAGCCAAACTTGTAGAAACAGTAGAATTGCGGTTACCAGTGGCTGAGGGATGGGGAAGTGGGGAGATGTTATTTAAGGGTATAAGCTTACAACTATAAGATGATTAAGGTCTATGGCCATGCCACCCCAAACATCTAATCTCGTCTGATCTCTGAAGCTAAGCAGAGTTGGGCCTGGTTAGTACTTGGATGAGAAACCACCTAGAAATATTAGGTGCTGTAAGCATTAAAAAAAAGGATTAAGTTCTTGAGATCTAACACTTAGCATAGTAGTCAACAATACTATATTATAAACTTCGAAGTTGCTAAGTGCCTAGATCTTAACTGTTCTCACTGCATAAAAGAAATGCTGACTATGTGAGGTGATGGAGGTGTTAGCTAACATCATAGTGGTAATCATATTGCAATTATAAATGAATCAAATCAACAATTATACAATGTTATATGTTAATTACATCTCAATAAAAATCTATTAATGTAATCTATCATATCAATAGGCTAAAGAAATTAGTAAATACTTAAAACTGAATGAAATTGAAAATGTTGCATATCTAAACTATGGCAATCAACTGTGCATCGAGGCAGATGTGCAATTCTAAATACATATTATAAAAAAAGTTAGAAAACAGTAAATTATATCCAATAAGAGCAGAAGAATCAAAATAATAAAGATAGAAGTCAAAAATAATAAAACAAAAATATAACAGAGATTCAACAAAACTAGTAATTGATTCTTTCAGAAGACCAACAAAATTGGTGAGACTAACCAAAAAAAACATAAGTAATCATAACCTAGAAAATAATGAGATGTCACTGTAAATCCTGCAGCTCTTGTTGCAGAAAAATCAGACTGGCGAGAAACCAAGCACAACTCGGAGACTTGGAGAACTCAGGTTTATTATGCTGGTGGTCCCAGAACATCTAGTGCTCTGAAGATCTGGGCCCCAAGCTCAGGGGTAGCCTTACTTTTGTAGGGCTTATCTGCACAGTTACACTTGGCATGGGCCAATTGGTTAATTTGTCCTCAGGCGATTTCAGAGAGAGAGAATTGCTATGGGTTATGGGCAATTACAGAACATGAGATTTTCAGACAGGAACTTAGGCAATACATCTTTTATCTAGACAAAACAAGCGAAGGGGAGGGTGAATCTCCAGTTGATCTCCAGTTTATTCTGACCTTCAGCCTATGTGGCAAGCAGGTCTACAGAAGCAGAACAAAAAGCTGATTACAAGGTTAGCCATTTGAGTGGAAAATTCCTCTTTAAGCTGACAAAGATAATAGAGTATTTATTATTATTATTATTATTATTATTATTATTATTATTGTTATTTAGGCGAGATAATCTTTGGTTGACCTCATAGATTGCAAGAACCTTGTCAATCCCTTACTTTTTTATTTTTACACCTACAGCACCTGGTCTTACTAGGTGGTCTCCCATCCAGATACTAACCAGGCCTGACTCTGCTTAGCTTCCAAGATCAGATGGGCTTGGGCTTGTTCAGGGTAGCATGGCAATAGACACTGACAGTCATGTCAATAATGTTGACAAAAATAAAATACAGAATCTCAGAATTTCAGAATTTAAAGTAATAATGGAGCCTAAAATTTTTTTGACTTGTAATTTCTTTGTGAATCTGATAGAATCTATAATATATTCTCTTGAAAATACAAATATGTATAATATATACATATACATAATATTTTATACATAATTTCAGTTGTTTCACTATATGTAATTCATCCAATCCACGTTATGTGGTAGATAAAGCTCTAAGGCAGAAAGAGATGAAATGACATGGCTGGTTAGTGGAAAAAAACAAAAGAAGTATTACAGACTCTTAATTTCTAAACCAGTCATTATTCTCTCAAATGAAATATTATTTTTCTCTTCATCTTTGTTCCCATCTGTGTGCTGATGCTTTTCACACTGAATTCTCATATAATTCTGTCCTTATCCTTTTGTGTACTTGAAAGAAGACTTTGGCTAAGATGATGACTCCCTTGTAAAATAACAGACCTTTAATTGCTCCATATCACTGTTATTTGAATATATGCATTATCTTTCCAACTATATTTTAGGGATTATGTTTTCCCCAAACCACATATCTAACTGCAAGAAATACATTCATTATAATCATTCATTGAACTAAAAAAACAAATATCTTCATGATAGAACTATATATCCTATCATAGTGTTATAGTGTTGTTAGGAACCCAGATTCTGGCACCAGACTGACCTAAATATGAATTCAGCCTTGGCCATTTACTAGCTGTATGTTGCAGGGTGTATTACTTAACCTGTGTCTCATTCAGTAAATCTGGTATGGTACCAAACACACTTCATAAGATTATTGTGAGGATTAAAGAAACTAATTTATGTGAAATATATTGAACATTGTCTGGCACATAGTAAAAACATAGGAAGTAGCTTTGGTTGTTATAGCATAACCAACCTTGAATTAAAGACACAGTTGGAGGAACACAGACTTAGAAGCTTAGAATCAGACTGGTCAGCCAGTCCAAATTATTCAGAAAACTTTTATACATTATTCTAACAGATTCTGCCTTTGTTTAACCTATTCTAATGACATGGAACTCATTAAAACTGAGTTCCCGTTGTTTCAAAGTTCTTCCTTGTTATTGGATTGAATCATAAAAACTGCTGTTTATAGGTCAAAATGATCGAATTATCAACAAGTCCTAATAAAAATGACCAGAAATTTGCTTTTCTGTAACTTTCTCTCATTTTAGTTCTCTCCTTCTATATGATACTCCTTTAGAGATAATATACAAGATAGATAGCTCCTGCCTTTGGAGAGGCTCACATGCTTGTCAAGGAGACAAGAAAATAGCAATTATGTACAATTTTTAGTTTCAGGACGATGAAAGAGGAATGTTTCAAACAAAAGGCTCAGCAAAGCAAATTCCAAAGAACAGAGAGCTATGAGGAAATGAGAGTATAGAGCAGCATTGCCCAATTAAACTTTCTGGGATGATGAAAACATTCTATATTGGCATGTCCAATGTTAAAGCACTAATGACACACAGCTGAGCACTTGAAATATGGTTAGCATCATGTGACTTGGGAAATGCAATTTTTATTTAACTTAATTTTAATTAACTTAAATTTAAATAGCCATGTGGCTACCAGCTTGAACAGGGCAGGTACAAAATAAGAAGAGACAGGGAATCACATGAGCAGATACCAGTTGTAGAAAGATAATTCTGTCTGTGTTGTGAGGACTGGAGATGGGTGGAGACGGTGACTTGTCTTTAGGAGTCTGCTCTATAAGGGGAAAGGAACAACAGAAAAGTGACTCAATGATATCTCAAAGAAACGAAGTATATAACTAATTACTCCCAGTGATATAAAATACTCACACACATATTTATGTACCTTGTACACAGTGTTTGTTCACAGTAATGATCCACATTTCTTGTCTTTTTTCTTAGTGGCTCACAGGACTTCCTAAGTGTTTCAGAGTGCTCCCAAGAGTACCCAAGCTCACAGATAGGTCCACCATTAAAATATCTGTGCAGCATCCACCCTGTTCTTCCTCCTCTGTGAATATTTCACTCTGCTCTTCTCATGGTTCTTGCCACTGAGGCTATTTTTGATGGTTATCATGTCAAAGACCCTGATACTCCCAAAGCTATTAATCCTATAATGCCAGAAAGACACTCTGTTCTCTGCAGGAAGAGAAAGAAAGACTCCACTTCAGCAAACTAAGCCACAAGCTTGGCCCACCCACCTTTTGATTCTGAGAGCACTTGCTTTAACCAGATTTTTCAGGCTCCCCTGCCCTAACCCCTTTATGCCTTACCTATGGAGCAAGACAAAACAAAACAAGATGAGAGTAGTAAGTCCCCAGGAACTGCCATTGGGTCCCTGCTAAAGAATTTTGTCTCCCTGTTTCTAGGAACCAATAAATACACATGCATGTACATCACAACCCCTCACCTGCTCTCTAACACACACCACATGAAAGCACACACACCTTATGCAATAAACCTCTTTAACTCCTAACATTTAAGCTAACATATTCATACAAAACTGAATTCTCTTCAGGATCAGCCAGCACCATCCATATTCCATGCACATTCCTGCAAAAGAAATGGACAAAGAAGTATAATAAGCAATCACAACCCAAAGCCAGATATAATGTGTATGGAGCTGGAGCAATAGCATAGCATAATGTGAAAGCGATGAACTTGACTTTGGTGTCAGACTGACCTGGATTCAAATCTTAGCTTGGTCACTTTTACTAACTGGGGTGGTCTGGGGCAGGTTACTTAACCACTGTGAACTTCTATTTTTAAATTCATAAAATACCTACTTTGGAAGTTGTAAAATTAGAAATAGCATATGGTACCAAGAAAGTGTTCAATAACAGAAGCTACTATCACTGCAATGGTACTAGAACACTGCAAGCGCAGAGTGCCACAGACCTTGGGAAGGGGACACAGAGTGCTACCACATCCTCATGCAAAAAGCATCTTGGGATCGTATTAGATTACAGGCTAGAGATCACCTAGTGAAGGCACTGAAGCCAGAGACAGGAACTGAGTGGATCAAGGTCACAATGCAAATTAATGACAGAATTAGGACAAAATTCCAAGTATGTCTGGAAAGGTTCAGTCTAACTCTCCTTTCTGTAAGGCGGCAACCTCTCAGCAGTCCAGGCTGTGCTCTGACCTGCCCCAATCTCACTCCGAAGTGACAACCTGCACGCCTCCTTTGCACCCAGGGCGTGCCCTCGTGACGCGGAAGAAAAGAGCAGATGAAGTCGGTTTCTAGTGACTCTCAGGTAGCGCAGACATCCCGTCGCTATGGCAACCTGAGCTCGGCGGGCGAGGACCCACTCCTCCAGGGCCCCCTCCCATCCACGCAGCGGACGTGACACGCGCGACGGGGTCGCGTGTTGTTGTCGGGCCGAGCAAGCTGCTTCCGGGTCAATGCAGGACACGGGGCTCCTGCGGGCCGCGTTGGGGACTAGGAGCAGCGTCGCGGGGCCGGGGCCGGCCGGGAGCAGGCCGGGAGCTGTGCGGCGACCGCGGCGGTGGCCGGGA
Organism: Cynopterus sphinx; assembly: GCA_030015415.1. NCBI lineage: Eukaryota > Metazoa > Chordata > Mammalia > Chiroptera > Pteropodidae > Cynopterus > Cynopterus sphinx. Next base: position 68,160,619 of record CM057383.1, read on the forward strand.
GGGGGGAGGACGGGCGCGGCAGCTCCCCGCCTCCCGGGCTGAGGGGGTGAGTGGAGCCCGGGCCTGCCGGCACCGAGGCGCGGCGGGCGGCTCCCGGGCGACGCGGTGTGAGCGGACGCCGCGAGCACCTCGCCGCGGGACGAGGCCTGTCTGGGAGACGGGAACGGATGGGACGCCAGCCGGGGGCTCCGGGGAGAGCGGGCCTCGTCTGGGCTGGCCGGAACGGGAAGGGCTGGGAGACTGGGAGAGAGGGTCCAGCCCCGGGTCTGGGAGCCAGACTGAGTTCCCAGGGCTCAGCGAATGGGAAGATGCCCGCTGGCCGGCGGGAGGTGGACGAGAGTCTGGGGATGGTGGGTGGGGAACCGGGAACCGTGTCTCTGAACCACTGAATCCAATAAAAAAATAGAAATGAGTAAACATATCCACCGGGAGGTTCAGCGTGCGGGCCTTCTTCACAGGCTCTGTGGGCATTAGGCCTGCGCCTTCCATGGGCTGCTAAAAGGATGCGGTAGTTTAGTAAAGGCTTTGGGGACAATCGTTTTGCCCTCAAATTGGGGAACGTTGAGAATGAGAGGACAGGAGTAGCATGGGTCCTGGGCGGAGGGTACGCTGTCCTGGGATCGTGGAGAGGGCTTGTATAGGCTCTGTGTGGAGAGCACTGAATGGGGAGTCCAGAGTTCTAGGACCCCTCCTAGGAAGACATTCTGGGAATTGATGTAGCGACTGTCTTGTCTCGGGACACAGCGATGCTGGAAGTTGAAGTTAAGGAAATTGAACTACAGTCAGCGGAGGAAAGAGGAGCTGTACTCTGAAGGTTGCTAACCTAGAAGGAGTTTGTTGGCACCCTCTAGGGCTGTTTGGGAAAATTTGCTAATAATCCTAGTCCAAATACAAGTTGAGCTGAGGCATGTCCCAGTCTTTTTGTGCTGCCCTGGAGTTCTTAAATTGGTTCCCAAGAGTCCAATTTGAGCAAAGAGATTATGTGTAGGTACTGAGGACTATTGAAAACATTTAGTCTTTGGGTCTTGAGATATTAGACCTAGACCTCTAGGGTAGGCGCTTTAGAACTTTTTAAAAATTATGCTCTACAGTAAGAAGCATATTAAAAAAAGATTTTATTAAAATATAGGTAACATACGATACTGTGTTATTTTCAACTGTACACCGTAGTTATTCAACATTTATATACATAAGGAAGTGATCACCTTGGTAAGTCTAGCAACTGTTTGACACCATAAAATGCTATCATGACATTATTGACTATGTTCCATGTGCTGTACACCGCATATACTTGGAAGTTTTAACCTCTTATTTTCCTTCACCTTCCCTCCTTTTTTGATTTTTCAATTACACTTAAACTTTAATATATCAGTTTCAGGTGTATAGCGTAGTGGTTGGACATTTTTATAATTTACGAAGCAATCCCCCTGACTAATCTAATACTCACCTGGCACCAAACACAGTTATTACCGTATTATTGACTATATTCCCTATGCTGCACTTTATATCCCTATGACTATTTAATAACTACCAATTTGTACTTCTTAATCCCTCCACCGTTTTCACCAGCCCACCAACTCCCTCCCATCTGGCAACCATAAGCTTGTTGCCTACATCTATGCATCTGTTGTAAGAAGTACATTTTATATTATGATCTAGCACATAATCCATATATAAATAAGTTTCACAAAATATTTACCCTTATTACATGTGATGCAGCCTAATAATTGCTATTATATTCCACTCTTGTTAAAAAATGCTGACAGCCTTTAAATCTATTTATGGGTCACAACTTGCATTTGAAGAACACTGTCTCCAGGCACATTTCTTTGGCTGAATTGGTGTCCTCATGTTCTATGTGTCTATAGAGAGCAAGGATGATTACAAGGACATATAGGTTGTGAGTGTGTGTAGGGGGGCACATAGTAAACTCAGATTTTATTTGCTGTTGTAACAGTGATCAGCATGATAGCAATAGTCATCGAAGTAATGAAAAGCGGTGAGAATAAGTTCCATGTCAGTCATTATTAATAAGCAAATCACTCATAGTTAACAGATAGTGGACCTGTATAGTGTTTCGAGTCATAAAGGTGTTTTGCCTCCTTTACAAATATTTGTATCAAATTAACTTGTCAAATTTTCTTTTCCTTCATCTTCCCATTGCCTGAAGAATAAAGCGCAAACTTTTAAACAGAATACCATAACTCTTGCTATCTGGTCCTGTCAGCCCATCTTTATCTTCTAGCCCTATACTCTACACACTCTATAGCAAAAATACTACATTGATTTCTCACTTTTATTTATTTGGGCCTTTACATGTACTTTGTAGGAAATCTCATGGCTCTCTTTTGCAACTCAATTTTATGTGTGGCCAACTTCCTTAATGAAGAGAGTCTCTTGGTGTTCCCAAAGTGCTTTGTCCATTCTTATATGTTACCATTGTGAATATTTGTCTCCTTTTGGAGAGAAAAGGATTTAGTCTTGGCATATATTCTTCGCACATTTTAAATAAGTAGTCCACCTCTGTTAGAGGCTGAAGGTGTTTGGTTACTTGACTCATCTAAGCTCTCCCATTTGTTTGGACTTTTCTACTCTTAGCTTTCATCGTAGTAACAACAATTTACTGGCCACTTATTACATGCCAAGCACAGCTAGATGCTTTGAAAACTTTCACAGATACCCTATGAAATAGCTATTAATAGCTCCATTTTACAAATGAGAAAGTAGGCATAGAGGCAAGTAACTTGCTCAAATTTCAGTGCAGATTCATAATTGAACTCAGGCCGAACTGAAGGCCATACTCTTAATCACAGTGCTCTTCTAAAAACAGGTGATTTAAGCAGATGGCACACTGCCAAAACTTAGAATTGTGTGCCTATGTGAAATTTCCCCTACTAATTCACTAATGGGCCTCAGGAATGTGATCTATTACTAGTACTATTGAGAAAATGATTATTTAAAATGATTATCAATGCTTTTTCAGTGATTTTCAAAATTTTTCTTTCCATCTGTTATACTCTTGATTGGTGTATTTGATTTTCATTTCACTGCCAGAATATATTTATTTTTTTCAAAGTAAAATTCACTATTTCACTTATCCAAAACAAGTATTTGTTGCCATGTGCAAGACACTGCTCCATGTAGTGCTGGACTAGACTGACAAATCCGTGCTTTTATGGGTCTAGGTTCTGGGGGAGAGGGACTCTGAAACCAGCTCTAACCTCACAATTCGTGATTAGTGCTATAAAAATGAAAGAGTGTGAAGTGATTGATGGTGGCAGTGGTGCCATTTTTGATGGGGTGGTCAGAGGCAGCCTCATTGAGAAAGTGATATATGTGTTTAAATTTATTTGAGGTTTAAATGCTGAGGTGAAACCAGCTAAGCCAAGAGCCAGAAAGGGGGCATTCTCATGAATGCGTTAAAAGGGGGAATTAGCTTGGCAATTTTGAGAGATAGAAAGCCATGCAGGCTGAAACCTAGTGGGCTTAGGAAAAGGGTGGAAGAGAGAAGGTTATGAATAATACAGTTTATTCAATTTCCTGTTTTGGTGAAAGGGTCTTTTTTTTTCACCAGGATGTTCGTAATTTCAGAAAATACTGTTGTGCACATTCTTCACTTGTCTGCTGTGCACCTGAACAAGTTTCTATAGAGTTTACACCAAGAAGTAGAATTGCTGTATCACAGGGTATGTGCATCTTTAATTCACTAGACAGTGATGAATTGTTTTACAAGGTATTTGTATTAATGTAAACCAAGATATTTGTCCTCCCACACAATGGAAGAGTTCCTACTCTTCCACAGTTTCTCCAGTTTTTAAATTTTGCTAATTTATATAAAATGGCATTTCATTGTGATTTCGATTTTTGTTTCTGTATATTATTGAACTTGAACATCTTTTACATCTATTTATTAATCATTTGAATTTTATCTTCTGTTAAATACTTGTTCATGTCAATTATTTTATTGGGTTGTTTGCCTTTTTCTTATTGTTTTTAGGAGTTACATGTGTTGCAAGTATCTTTTCCAGTTTCTGCCTTGTTTTTTTAAGTGTATAATGTCTTTTCATGATCAAAAGTTTTTTATTTTTATCAACTTTTCCTTCATGCATTCTTTTTATGAAATATTTCCTTCAATTAGGATCTTAAAACTCTTTTTCTATTTTCTTTCATAAAGATGAAGTTTGTCTTTCACATTTTATCTGGAGCTGAGTTTTTCTATCTTGTGAGGTAAAGATTCACTTTCATTTTCCCCAAATTGATATTCACTTGTACTGAGACCGGTTGTTGAATAGTTTAACTTTTTCTTATTGATCTCTATGCTATTTCTTGCCTTATTTACATATACCTGTTTCTGGGCTGTCTTTTCTATTTAATTGATCTATTCTACCAAAAAATACTCTTGCTAAAGAGTATTTTTCTTTAGCAAAATATAGTAGGTTCTTGTTATTCATGGTACTTACGGAAAGTTGCCATGAACACTGAATTAGTGAGGCTGGAACCATTGCTCCTAGGGGAAATATAGGGTTACATTTCTGCTAGTCTCTGATTACAACACTTTGTGAATTGATAAATCCATACCTGGTTTTATATGTATTTCTGTTTGAAGACACCTTATTCAATAAATAGTCTTGATTCATTAGCTTTGAATTTATAGTGAACAGCACTATAGTTCATGCCTGAATAAACTTTATTTCACAAGTATTTTTTTCCATAAGGCACATCACAGCCTTCTTCTGCTTAGGAACACTAGGCAGCACTTTAGTACTACACTACATTTCAATAGTGAAATCAACACACATAAATAAAAATATAAAAAATCATCGCCCTAAGTAGATTGTGAAAAGGACACTTGTTTACAGCATGAGAGCTGAAACAAGAAGGCAGAATGACACCTTGTTTTACCTCAGCTGGAAATGTGCATGTCAGGTGACTCATTTTTTGTTGCTTTGTGAGTATTTGCAAATTACTAAAACTGTGTACTCATTAATTAGTAACTTCCCATTTCCCCCTCTCCCCAGTCCATCATTATATACTTTCTGTTTCCTATGAATTTGAGTACACTAGATACCTCATATAAATGGAATCATACAATATTTGTTCTTTTGTATTTGGCTTATTTCACTTAGCATTGTCTTCAAGATTCATCCATGTTGTAGAATTTCCTCCCTTTTCAAAGCTGAATAATATTCCATTGTATGGTATATTTTGTTTATCCATTAATTCTTATATCCATGGATATTTTTTTCCCACCTTTTTGCTGTTGTGAACATTGGTGTAGAAATATCTATTCAGGTTCTTGCTTTCAGTTCTTTTGGCATATACTCAGAAGTGTGTTTGCTGGATCATATGGTAATTCTATGTTTAATTTTTTGAGGAACTGCCATTCTGTTTTCCATAGCAGCTATATCGTTCTACATTCTCACTAGCAATGCACATGCATTCATCTTTAGTTACTGAAAAGTGCCTGTTGTTTTGAAGTATAGCATAAGTTATTAACTCTTGCATATGACATGTATCTTATGGATACCAAAATCACATATTCAATATTAAATCTATTGTGGCTGTAGGTTTAGCAGAAGAATATAGCTCATACTAGGTGGCAAGTATTTCTAACTCTGCTAGTGATTCATTACTTTATCATGTCATCTCTTATTTTTGGAATCCCCATAGATATAATTATGTGTTTTAGTGGTAGCTATGAAGGACTTTTGTTTATAAGTACTCTAACCTCAATTTATTAATAAACCTTTTCATGTTTCATAAAATACATTTGATATACAGAATCAGAATTGATTAGAAAACTCATTGATTAGCACCTTTACTGAGTGCTAATTAAGTGCAAAGTTCCAGTCTGTGACTGCTACAAAGAAGGATTATGATTTTTTTGGTCCTTAATCTCAAGAACTATACAGTCTAAACAGACATTAACACATGAAAGTGACATCACTGTGCATGAGTGGTATAATGCATAATAGTAGTATACAGGACAAAAATGAAAAGACGCTATGCCAACACGTAATTGATTAATTGCCCATTGAATGGTTTAGACAATAGATACCACAAGCTCAGCTCAATGCAAATCAATAATTATGGCAGGAGGTATCTAAAAAGGCTCCATCTCTGAAATATATTCTGAGTTGGGCATTGACAAAGGCATAACATTTAAATGGGTGGAGAAGAGAAGGGAAGATCTTCCAATTAAGGAGGTATGACATAAATATCAGACATTTTTACTGTTTGAATTATTAATTGGTATTAATTAGCATAATCCTGGGACCAAAAAAATTAGGTCAAGTCTAATTACTGAAAATTGCAAGTCCCCCAGCTCTGCATTAATGCTACCATGCTACTGGGTGGTGATGGTAATGGTAATAGTAGATAGTAGCAGTAGCTGTAGCAGTAGATGTAATAGTAAGTTTATAATAAGTGGAGTCTATGTGCCAGGTACTGTGCTGAACATTTTTTTACCCATATCATCAACCATTCATCTTAGGCACACTATAAACTAGGAGTTAGGGGCTATCCGTTACCCCTTTTTATGGACAAGGCTTAGAGAACTGAAATAATTTGCCTACCGTCACACAGAGTAGTGGAGTCAGTCATGATTTATATCCAGGCAGGTTGGTTCTAGGATCGGTACTTATTATCAGCAGGCAATACCATAGTAGCACTAAATGCAGAAGGAGCTAGTGAATTTTTTAAATGACCTATAAACTTTTGCAAACTCTGTGTGGCTGATGTTTAGTATTCTGGCAATCCTTGCTTTTGAGCCAGGGATTGTAAACTCCTAGAGGGCTGTGGGATGATAAACTAGTAGTTTGTCTGTAATGGGACCTTGTTTCAACTTGGTAGTTTCTGTTGGTGCTCATGAATAGAGAAATAGTGGAGCAATCTGTTCTGTAAATAGCTGAGTAATGAATGACCTTAAACTTGTATATTCACAACTGAGAGATAGCTTGCAATTTTCTTCTGATGAAAAACTAATCCATTCAAAAAAAACATATTCATTGATTTGGGGCAGGAAGGAGAAGTCAAAAATAATTTTTCCTCTGATGACTAGATGATTCAATACTGCTGCCTTGTTTTGTTGTTCAGTTACATCTATGTGGTTACGAGAGGTATTTTGGGTGTAATAGTTTTCATATATTTTTATATGTTGTATTTCTATGATTTGCATATAATGCCAAAGATTGTTTACGTGAAATATATAGTAAAGACAGCATGGCTCAACAGATTAGGGATACAGAAAATATGACTTAGCATGCTGGTAGGGCCATAGAAACCTGAGTAAATCACCTTAGTTTCATGTCCTGTAAATAGAGATGTGGCAGTTTATTTCAGGAAGTGGTTATGGAAAATTACTAAGCGTTAAAATGATTATTAATCTCAGTGTGGGGACACTTGGTTTATGGGGAACATCAATTTGAGAGTAGTTGTGTTTACTCCTGAATTTTGAGTAAGTGTAACATTAAAACCTTGCAATTTATCCCAAATTGAATCTAGACTAGAAGGGGTGAGGATGTATGCAAATTATGAAGGATGGGGGATAAGGATAGAATTCGCTTTGCAAGCTATTGAAATAAAGGGTATAGAGAATGTTAAATTTTGTTGTTTTTGCTGAAAGTTTATGGAAAGTGTTTTTCTATATTTTAAGATGCATAATTTAATAGAGATATAGACAGTTGGTTTAGACCAACATTTCTGGACAATAAGAGGCTGTGGAAATCAAGGAAGAAGTGCTTAGAAATATTTGCACACAAATGACTTTAGCCTAAACAGTAATATTTTCTTAATTTTTGTTCCCTCTCAAATACTTTCTCATCAAAATCTTAAAATTATTGGACTAGCACATTTGGATCAGAAATTCCAAGTGCTATATGAGCATGCAAGTTTGTCATATTTTCAAATGTGCAGTTGTAGATGAGAAAACTTTGTCTCTTTTTAAATGTGCCATGTATGAAATATACTTCTTTAGTAGAAAATACATAAATATCTGAAGCTGTACTCACTGATAGCAGAGTCACATATTTAGACATCAAGCATTTGAGTTAGCTATTTTAATGTCTGTAGTGCTTTAAAGAGACACATTGTGCTGTGATAAGTGAAGAGGATAGCAGTGCCTTACTAATAGCATAATTCGAAGACTAAGCAGGAGTCTGAATTCACATTTCATTTGGCAGTGTGGGATTTTTTTTAAATCTACCTTGAAAAGTTGATGTGTCACATTATTACTCTTGAATGTAGTTCAGTATACAGTTGAGGAAGAGACTTTGAGAAATAGGATGGTTCCTAGTAGGGTGTGAAGTCATAGTTGCCTGGTGTGTCATGATAATGGATTTATCAGCTATACTCAAATTTTGCACTTAGAATGTGTAGGGTAAATTTGTGAATTGGTGAACTATAATTCTACAGAATAGTTCTGAAAGTTTATTAGAATTAGTTTGTTTTCCTTTCTTTTCATCCCAAAGAGGCATCCACTTAGGTATATTAGATAATACTAGGGGGAGAGAATTGAAGGTTAACATACTTTATGATAAATGAAGTTAGGAGTGCCGTACAGAATGAGACTGTCTAGCCCAATTATATGGACTTGGACAATGTCCCTGAAATGTTTTTGTGGGAGAGAGAACTGTCGTTCATGACTTTTGCTGCAAAAGCTTGTTGATGGAATACTCTACAAACCTTAAAAATGACTATGCAGATAAATATTAATATAGAAACTTTTTCATGAGCTATTTAAGAAAAAGGCAGTTTACAAAACTATATATGTAAAGTAATTTAATCTGTGTGTAAAAAATATATACATGCATAGCATGGGAAAATGGTCTGAAAAAATATACATCATAAGTTGCATCTTTAGGCTTAATCCACTTGCTCTATCTGTTGACCAAAGTTTCTGGATATGGCGGTGGCTCCAAATATGCTTCCCATATGAAAACCTTTTGGTAACATTTATTTACATGCTTAGCTTAGCTAATAAAAAGGGAAGCCATATCTAAATGGAAACTACATGCTGTTACAATTTTCTTTTACTTATTTTTAATTAGACAGTAAAACTATTCAGAATGTATATCACTTGTATTTTTTAAAGCAGTTATTTAAAAATACCTTATTAATACAGCTTTATTTGTTCATTTATTTAATCTTTCATGGAAAGAAAAATGTAACACACATATACTCTTCTAGAGTAATTATGTTTTACTGGGGTACACTTATGGTGAACATCAGAAAAATTAGGAAACAAAATTAATAAACCAAAGCCCCAGCTACCTAAAATGCCCAAGAATCTGACAAGGTTTGGTATAGTGGGTATCTTTTTAAAAAGGAAGCTTTCCAGGGGTGAGGTTGAGTCTACAAGGCAAAAGCTAAATGGGTTTTTAAAATAATAATTAAAAAAACTTGCAAAAAATTGAGAAAGTTAGTAATCTTAAGAGATTCTTTGATACTAGCCAGATTTTCTTCCTTAAACTTCTTTTGCTATATATTACCACCTGTACCACCCCCCCCAATTAACCTATAAATTCCTTTTATTCTTAAAAGAAAGAACAAGATATAACAACTCTCTCTCTGAACACTTGGTTTTTCTTCATCAACTGTCCCGTCTTTTTTGCTTTCATCTAAGCTCTTCATATGTCTTCACTTACTTTATGCTATAGTTTCTACTTCCTTATACTGAAAATGCTTCCCCAGGGTGAACAAATCCCTAATTGCCCAATCCTTTAGACATTTTAAAATTATCATCATTTTATGTAGATTCTCATCTCGATAGTCTATACATAAAGATCAGTAGCCCCCATCCTTGCACTGTATTTATGGCGATTTATAGAAAATTTTCTTACTCTTATCTCTACAAGGTAAAGTTGAATCTGAGCAGTCAATCATAAGCTGACTCTACCATCCACCCTATAGTCAAATCTCCTGCCTCCCCTGCTACTCAACATGTATTTTATGTTTTAGCAATACCACATAATAGCCTATATTTTGTTGTTTGTGCCTGTTTACATTCTATCATTTCCTGTGCCTGAAATGCTCTTCTCTATCCTGTTAACCTAATCGTCGTTTTACAAATGGCTCAAGTTTCACCTCCCACTTTCTTGATTATATGTCCAAAAGTTAATCACTTCTTATGTTTAAATTCACTATTTCTGTGTGACTTATTTCAGGTAGGTGTTATTTCCATGTATTTCCTTCTAGATTGTAGATGACCTGAGGACAGAGTTTGGATTTTATTAATTCTTCCTTCTTTAGTGTTTAGCATACTGTTTGGCCTAGATGTACTGTCTGGTTCATGTTTGTTATATTGAACTAAGTGAGACTGTAAGCTTTGTGAGCTCTTGCCTTTTATGAATACGTGAATGGGCAAATAAGCCTAATAGGTACCACTTGATAAGGTACAAGAAAGATAACAGAACTAAATAAATATATGTGCTCTGTCCATTTTTATTAAGTGGTAAAACAATGTTTATTCTCAGCTTGTCTTATAAACAAAATAGATATCTAAGTGGAGAAAAATGACTAGAATGAAATGTCATCTCTCCAGAGGAACCTAAGGTGAAATTGTAGAGCTTTAATCCTATTTATATTAAAATATTGGCAGGTAGCTTTTAGAGTATAGTTTTATTTGCCCTTCTCTGATGAATGGATAAGATTGATTAGTTGTATATAAGTGGATCCATGTCAAATGAGTGAAAGTAATTTTAAACTACTTGACAGTGTGTTTCTTTCCTTCTCCAGTATTTCTATGCTATGAAAACTCTTCCTGAACATTTAACCTCATCCTAAATGAATGCATATTTTAAATTATTGCAGTTTATTTTTTAGAACTGTAGATTAGTTCCCAATTATTTACTATTCCAGTAATTTGAATCCTATAGAATCAGCTTCCTGCTGTAGGAGGCACCACTCTTTTCTTGGTTAGTCTCCATAGTAAGAGGTGACAGGGAGGCCTGAAGCTCCCAAAGCATCCTTTAACTTTGCCTTTGTCATTTCTGCCTTGGAGCCATTATGGTTCCAAAGTCACAGTAGTTTGGATACAGTTTACGTAATTTGGATGAAATATTTGGATGACTTTTTATTAACACATTTAACTTGACTACCAAAGGAAGTAACACTGTAGGCCTGAGGGTATTCTTCCAACCCTCCTGCACACATCATACTGGAGCTTTTGCTTTGTTACTGGTTAAAACCATGTTAAAGACCAGCAGAATACTGCTATCTGGGTCTGTCATCTTACTCACATCATCTCATCCCCACCTGTCATTTTAATTGTAGTTTACTTCTGAGGCTTCGGTGTGTTTTGTTCTGCTTTCTTTTTCTTTCTGATGCTGTTTTGCAAAAGTATCTGTTTCCATTTGGCCATCGTTTTATTTCTCTTTTCTTTCTCACTCTCTAATTCCTTTTAAAATTATTATTAATATTATATATTCCACATGGTCCAAATGGATTTTTTACCATAGATAATTGATAATAATGAAGAATTTAAAAACTCTTTGACAAATTATTAAGTCATTGCCAAATATATCACTTAAAAATGTTTTACATTTTGAAGAGATAATATGTGAAAAAGAGATGATGTATGCATCTGATGAGTTCAGGTGGTTCAAATGGGCAAGCAGTGAAAAGCAGATCTCCTTTCCAGACTATTTGTCATTTCTCCCACTGGGGTCAAATAAATACTAATTTCTATTTTATCCTTATGGAGGTAGACTATGTAGATATAAGCAGATAAAACTATTTTTATAAGATTTAAATGTATATTTTAGAACTCTTTGGCGGTAGTATTTATTTTTTATTTTTTGGAGTTTGTGAATGAGTCTGGTAGTATTCATGCCTTGTGAAGTATGGTACTCTACTATAAAGTGTGTGTGTGTGTGTGTGTGTGTGAGTGTGTGTGTAGTAAATACTGATCTTATATATAAGCCTAAGGATGTATTTTATATGCCCTCCAGCATATAAAATATAGTGGTCTGACATGGCCTATTTTCTATTTACAGTTACATTAAGTTTCACAGTAATTTTGATCTGACCCTTTGGGAACATAAAATGCAAATTATTTGATAGCATTTGAGGGTACTTAGGTGACTGGGTGTTCTGTTCTGATATTAATCTATTTGGAAAAAGTATACTGAGCCCCAGGTCCTCCAATTATGCTTTATCTTGACTTTCTCCAAGTACTTTACAAGAACACATTATAGTCAGGATTTGAGGCACAAAGGAGTTGAAATTTTCACAGGTGTACTCCACAACTTGGTAATGGAACCAGGCAATATCACCCAATATTTCTGGCTCCCTGACTTTAAGGACCAGATCAGAATACTTTTACTTTCTTCCAGAAAGTCATAGATTACCCTAAAACCCCCAAAAAAAACATTTTCAGAGGCTACAGTTAAAGATCTTTTTCAATCCTGTAGTTACATATTTTTGAATCTGGTTTTCAATTTTTCTTTTTCATCTACTGTTCCTCATCAAACTGCCTTATCACATTTTGAGTAGATTTATGTTACTGATCCATTATGCAATCTTAATGTTCTAATCCAGAACCCCTCTATTAATATGTACACTATCTGCACTGGAAAGCCATTCCAATACAGTATCCTGGAAAATAACCAATGAAGGTGCCTGGCATTGGTTTTACGTCTTTAGGGGGATAAAGGAAGGGGAAAAAAAAAAACAACAGGCTATTTGGAAGACTTAAACCATGAGACCATAAGGAAAAACTTGTGTTCCTATGACTGCTTGCTTCCTAGGAAATATTTTGACTTTCATATGTCTTTAATATGTCCATTCCTTTAATTTATCTCTATTTAAACTGTGTATGTGACGGTTCCCTTTGAATTGCATAGGACTGAATTTAAGTGGTTCTGAAATTTCCAGTTAATAGGTGCTATTAAACTTGATGACTATTATTTTAACACAGACAGTTCACCACCCTCCCCACACACTTAATTCTTTTTTTGTAAATTTTAATTAAGTCTATTGGGGTAAACTGGTTAATATAATGATATAATTTACAGCTGTACATTATCATTTGACCTCTGTGTATTCTGTTGTGCGTTTACCACCCAAAGTCCAGTTTCCTTCAGCTACCATATATCTGATCATTTTTACCCGCTTTACCCTCCCCCTAAACCCTATATTTGACTCCCTTTACCCCATCTACCTCCCCCCTCATTCCCCACTCCACTAGTAACCACTAGCCTATAGTCCTCTGGTAACCACTAGCCTATATTCCACGTCCATTAGTCTCTGTTTGTTTGTCTTATTCATTTGTTGCTTTTAGGTTTATATCCCTCATGTAAGTGATGTCATGTGATTTTCAACTTTTTCTGTCTGGCTTATTTCGCTTAGCATGATTACCTCAAGGTCCATCCAGGTTGTCAAAATGGTAGTATTTCATCTCTTCTTAAGCTGAATAATATTCCGTCATATAAATGTACCACAGCTTCTTTAGCCAATCATCTATTGTAGGACACTTCGGTTGCTTCCATGTCCTGGCCACTGTGAATAACGCTGCTATGAACATTGGTGTGCAAATATCTTTTTGAATATAGGTTTTCAAGTCTTTGGGGTGAATATCGAGTGGAGGGATTGCTGGATCATATGGTAAATCAATTATTAGTGTTTTGAGGAACTTCCATAGTGTTTTCCATAGTGGCTGTACCAATTTGCAGCCCCATCAGCAGTGTCTGAGGGTTCCTTTTTTCCTCATCCTCTCCAACATTTGTTATTACTTGTTCTGTTGATGATAGCTGTTCTAACAGGTGTGAGATGGTATCTCATTGTGGTTTGGATTTGCATTTCCCTAGCTAGTGATGTTGAGCATCTTTTCATATATTTGTTGGCCATTTGTATGTCCTCTAGGGAGAGGTGTCTGCTCACTTTTGGATTGGATCGTTTGTGTTTCTGTTGTTGTTATTGAGTCGTATGAGTTCTTTGTATATTTTGGATAGTAGGCCCTTATCGAAGGCATTGCTTACAAATATTTTTCCCATTCGAATGGTTGTCTCTTTACCTTGTTGACGATTTCTTTTGCTGAGCAGAAACTTTTTAGTTTGATGTAGTCCCATCATTTATTTTGGCTTTTATTTTTTTGCCTTTGAGGTCAAATTCATAAAATCCTCTTAAAGTCCAAGGTCCTTGAGCTTAGTGCCTATGTTTTCTTCTTTGCATTTTATTGATCCTGGTCTTATATTCAGGACCTTAATCCATTTTGAGTTAATTTTGGTGTATGGTGATAGACAACAGTCTAGTTTCATTTATTTGCAGGTGGCTTTTCGATTTTCCCAGCACCATTTATTGAAGAGGCTTTCTTTTCTCCACTGCATGTTTTTGGCTTTTTCATTGAACACTGTTTGCACATGTAAATATAGATTTATTTTTGGACTCTCACTTCTGTTTCGCTGGTCCATGTCTGTTTTGCTGCCAATATCATGCCGTTTTGATTACTGTCGCTATGTAGTATAATTTGAAGTTGGGCAGAGTGATGCCTCCGGCCTTGCTCTTATTTCTCAGGATGTCTTTTGCAATTCAGGGTCTTTTGTGCTTCTATACATATCTGATGATTTTTTGTTCTATTTCTTTAAAAATGCTGATGAGATTTTGATGAGGATGGCATTAAATCTGTATAATGCTTTAGGTAATATGGTCATTTGAACTATGCTGATTCTTCCAATCCAAGAACACGGAATATCTTTCCATTTTTTTTTTGTATCTTCTTCGACTTCTTTTGATAGGGTCCTGTAGTTTTTATTACATAGGACTTTCACATGTTTTGTTAAATTTATTCCTAGGTATTTTATTCTATTTGTTGCAATTGCAAAAGGAATTTTTTGTTCCACTTTTTTTTCTGACACTTTGTTATAAGAGTATAGGAATGCTATGGATTTTTGAATGTTGATTTTTTATCCAGAGACATTGCTGTATGTGCTTATTGTTTCTAATAGTGTTCTTCTGGAGTCTTTAGGGTTTTCTATATAGAAAATCATGCCATCTGCAAATAGTGACAGTTTGACTTCTTCGTTTCCTATTTGGATATATTTTATATCTTTCTCTTTCCTCATTGCACTTGCTAGGACCTTCAATGTTATATTGAATAACAGTGGTGACAGTGGACAGCCTTGACTTATTTCTGATCTTAGAGGGAAGGTTTTTAGTTTTTCACCATTCAGTATAATGTTGGCTGAGGGATCGTCATAGATGACCTTTATTATGTTAAGGTACTTACCCTCTATACCAATTTTGTTAAGTGTTTTGATCATAAATGGATGCTCTACCTTGTCGAAGGCTTTTTTTTTTTTTGCATCTATTGATATGACCATATGATTCTTATTCTTTAATTTGTTTATGTGGTGTATCACATCGATCGATTTGCATATGTCGAACCATCCTTGCGACGCTGGGGTGAAGCCCACTTGATCGTGGTGTGTAATCTTTTTAATATGTGGCTGTATTCAGTTCACTAGTATCTTATTTAGGATTTTTGCATCTGTGTTCGTGAGAGATATCGGTCTGTTGTTTTCTTTTTGTGTGTGTTATCTTTACCAGGTTTCTGTATCAGAGTAATATTGGCCTCAAAAAATGAGTTGGGAAGTATTGCCTCCTCTTTGATTTTTTGACAGACTTTGAAGAGAATAGGTATTAAATCTTCTTTGAATGTTTGGTAGAATTCACTGGTGAGGCTATCTGGTCCTGGACTTGTACTTTTTGTAGATTTTTGTTGATTGTTCCAATTTCCATACTGCTGATTGGTCTATTTAGATATTTCCAGTTCTTCTGGAGTCAAACTAGAGAGGTTGTATTTTTCTAAGTACTGATCTGTTTCTTCTAGGTTATTAGATTTGTTATTATGTAATTTTTCATAGTATTCTTGCAAGATCCTTTGTATTTCTACGATGTCTGTCCTAATATCTCCTCTTTCATCCCTAATTTTGTTTTTGTCTTTTTCTTTGTTCTTTAGTGAGTCTGGCCAGAGGTTTGTCAATTTTATTAACCTTCGCAAGGAACCAGCTCTTTCTTGCATTTATTTTTTCTATTTTTTTTGTTTGTTTGTTTTCAATTTTATTTATTTCTGCTCTCATTTTAATGATTTATTTTCTTCCACTGACTTAAGGCTTTATTAGTTTTTCCTTTTCTAGTTTTTTAAGATGAAGTGTTGGGTTGTGTATTTGGGCTTATTCTTGTTTTTGGAGATAGGCCTGCAATAATATGAAAGTTCCTCTTTATGACCTCTCTTGACATGTCCCAAAAGTTTTGATATGTTGTCCTATTATCATCATTTGTTTTTATGTACCTCTTGATTTCTCTTTTTACTTCTTCTCTCATATTCTTCAGTAGCCTATTATTTAATCTCTATGTAGTTGTGGTTCTTCCTAGTTTCTTTCTGCAGTAGCTCTCTAGTTTCAAAGCATTATGATCAGAGAATGTGTTTGGTGTGATTTCAATCCTCTTATATTTGTTGAGGCTATCTCTGTGTCCCAGTATGTGGTCGATCTTGAGAATGTTTCATGTGCACTAGAGAAGACTATGGAAGCAGCTGTTTTGAGATGAAAGGCTCTGTAAATGTCAATTATGTCCAGTTGGTCTAATGTGTCATTTGGGGATGTTATTTCCTTACTGATTTTCTGTTAGGATGATCTGTCTATATCTGACAGTGTGGTATTTAGGTCCCCTACTACGATAGTGTTTTGGTCTGTTTCCCCCTTTAGTTCTGTTAGTAATTGCTTTACATATTTCAGGGCTCCCTTATTGGGATCATAGGTATTAATAAGTGTTATGTCTTCTTGGTATCTGATTCCCTTTATCATTATGAAGTGTCCCTCAGTATCTTTCTTTAATTATTTTATTTCAAAGTCTATCTCATCTGATATTAGTACTAGTACTGCTACTCCTGTTTTTTCCTGAATACCATTTGCTTGAAATGTCATTTTTGACCCGTTCTCTTTGAGTCTATAATTGTGTTTGCAACTGAGATGTGTCTCCTGGAGGCAGCATATGGTTGGGTTTTGGTTTTTGATCCATTCTGCCACTCTGTGCCTTTTTATTGGTGAGTTCAATCCATTTACACTTAGGGTGATTATTGAAATAAGAGGTCTTCTTATAGCCATTTTATCTTTTGCTTTCTGGTATTTGATGTTTCCATTGCTTCCTTGTCCTTGTGCCTCTGTTTTCTTAATTTTGGCTGAGTTTTGTGGGTTTTGCCTCTGGTCCTTCTTGTTTTATGTTACATATTCAGTTCTGAATCTTTGGTGAGTTTACCACTATGAATATGAAAAGGATAATGTGTGTGTGTGTGTGTGTGTGTGTGTGTGTATAATCATCCATTTTCTTCTATGTGTGCCTATGCAAATTTGGATCTTTCCCTTATGCAAATTTGGATCTTTGAATCCCCCCTTTTCAGTCAATTTGTTCTTATGTATGTTGAACGTTCATTACTGTCTTGTTATAACAATTATCTTTTTTTTTATTTAAGTTTATAATGCCCTGTTTTTAGTAAGGGTTGCACTCCTCTACTTCTATTTGCCTGATAGTCACTTTCCTCCTAATTGTGTGTGTGTGTGTATGTGTGTGTGTGTATTTTTGTCATTTTGTTTAGGTGAACTGACCCCTTTTGATATTTCCTGTAGTGTAGGCCTCATAGTGGAGAATTCCCACAATTTTTGTATGTCTGGAAAGTCTTAATATCTCCTTCATATTTTAAGGAGAGCTTAGCTGGATACATTATTCTAGGCTGATAGTTCCTTTCACTTAACAGTTTAATTTATAGTTTAATAGTTTGAATCTAATTCCATACATTTCTTGCTTGTATGGTTTGCGCTGAGACGTCCAACGATAATCTAATGGGTTTAACTTTATAAGTTATCTTTTTCCCTCCCCGGCTGCCCTGAGAATTTTGTTTCTGTCATTGATTTTTGATAATTTTAATGCAATGTGTCTTGGTGAGGCCTTTTTGGGTTGAGATTATTGGCTGTTCTGTTGACTTCTTGTATTCCAAGCTTTATTCTTTAGATTTGGGAAATTCTCATCAACTATTTGTCTGAAAATGCTTTTTCTATTCCCTGTTTTTTTTCACCTTTGTAAATGCCCGTTATTCTTGTTTCCTCTCTCCATATCAGCTAGTTCTTAAATTTCCCTTTCATTATATTTTATTTTTTGGTTTCTCTCTTCTTTTTTCTGATTTATTTCTAGATTTCTGTCTTCAGTATCACTGAACCTTTCCTCTATTTGGTTGACTCTATTTCCCAAGCTTGATATTTCATTTTTCAACTCTTGCACTGTGTTCTTAATTTTCAGAAGTTTTTTTTTTTTTGAGAGTTTCAGTCTCCTTTCTCTGCTAATCTAGTAGTTTTTTCAGTTCTTGAAATTGTTGATAATGACTTATTTTGGAACTCACTCAGTCTTTTCAGAAGTACCATCCTGAATTCTCTGTTATTTAATTGCATATTTCTATTGTCTGTAAGCTTATTTTCTGGAGATTTTCTTTCTTTCTTTCTTTCTTTCTTTCTTTCTTTCTTTCTTTCTTTCCTTCCTTCCTTCCCCTCCCCTCCCCTCCCCTCCCCTCCCCTCCCCTCCCTCCCTCCCTCCCTCCCTCCCTCCCTCTCTCTCTCTCTCTCTCTCTCTCTCTCTCTCTCTCTCTCTCTCTCTTTCTTTCTTTCTTTCTTTCTTTCTTTCTGAGATGCCTCGTCACCTTGTTGTTCATGGTGTTTAATGTACTATTTCTCTGCCTGGGCATTAATGGAAGTGTATTCTGCTGTTTTTCCAGAAAGAAAACATTATATAAAGGTCTCTCTCTAGCCTTTTGTAAAGAAGGTGCTTTTTTTTTGGTTTCCAAAAGGTGGCGTCTAAGCCTCTTCGATTCCTGCTTTACATAAAGTCTTAATAACACTTTCTAAATTTTCGTGTAGATATTTAATCACACTTGCTACCCTCAGTTTCAGTCCCTGTCAGTGTCAGAAACAGTCTTGGCAGCGTTTATTCAGATTCCCCTGGGGTTCTGTAGTAATAGGTCGCGGAAAGTATGCGGGGAGAGGCCCTCTGGCTTGAGGGTTGTGGGCTGCAGCTCAATCTCGGTTTTGCAACTGCAGCAGGCAAAAATCAACTGTTGTTCCTCTGCGGGTCCGTCCCACTTCTCTGCTTTCTGTCCTGATAACTGGGCCCTACTGCCATCCTGCCACAGGGAGCTCAGAGCTACCCAGGCAAGAATGTCCAGGGAACTGGCCACATGAACTTGCTGCTCCTTGTCCCCTCCCCCTCCTCCTGCAGGGCGTTCTGGTAGCTGTGAGAGGCAGCTTCTTTATTACTTCCAATCCACTGCCTGACACCCAGGGTTCTGACCTGTGGTAGCTCCTATGTGCAGATCTCACGCTCAGATGTGCTGGTGTGCAGTTTGGGTGTTTTTTGTAGAGTTTTAGATGTTCAGCTTATTGTTGTTTCTTTTTGAACTGCCAGTTCTATGGAAGTTAGCATTGTAACTAACTTCTTTGACTTTTTGTTAAACATTTCTAAAAATTCTTTTGGCATTTTGAGACAAATCTTTGATCAGAGCTATGGTGCTGCCACTAATGGCATAGAACCTGCTCTATATTGTCTGATGCTGTTAGTGATAAATTTACATTGATAAAGAAACTTTCAGCCTGAAGGTTCCTGAAGGCCTTGATGAGAGCACACAGTTCAATTTTGACACATTCAGTCCTGGGATAGAGGACACAGCTGGCACTTATCACTCTGTGTGGACAGAAAGAACAAATGTATTGTACTAAAACTGGCTCTATCTTTAAGCTCACAAATGAGGATCCTGACAAAGAGCAGCCCTATATGCTCAGGCTGACTTATGATATACTCATTATGAAATGTATTCCACAGTCTAAACTGTGGTACATTGTACAGATAAAAGTTTGGTTCAGTAAATGGACAGGTTTGTATGAGCACAGAAACACTCAGATCAACCAAACAGAATAGAGAGCCCAAAAATGAACTCACATCTAAATGGTAAATTAATCTATGATGAAGGAGGCAAGAATATACAGTAAGGAAAAGACAGTCTCTTCAATAAATAGTGTTGGGAAAACCGAAGAGATACATGCAAAACAATGAAGCTAGATAACTTTCTTATACCATATACAAAAATACATAAAAAATGGATTAAAGATTTAAATGTAAGACTTGAAACCATAAAACTCCTAGAAGTTAATATAGGCAGTAAACTTTGATATCGGTCTTAGCAATATTTTTGGGGATATCTCTTCTTGGTCAAAGACCACAAAACCAAAAATAAACTGTTGGCAAAGGTATACTCTGGCTCTCTTTTAAGGATAATTTCTAGAAGCCACATTAGAATACTTTATTTCTATCTCATCAACTAGAGCTTAGTCATATATTTATTTCTAATTAGAGGCAGCTATGTATACAGTTAAAAATTCTTTTACTATGGTAGAATAGAAGAATGGAGTTCGAGGGACAAATATCACAGGATTCATTCAAACTCTTTAGTCTGATGTTTAGTCCATACCTTCCTGTTTAGTCCTTTTTCCTATTACTTACTACATGAGCCCTGTGTACCAGTCAAAAGTGATTTGATTTGAAGTGATTTCCTCCCCTTCTAAATCTTATAGTACTTTTAATCTGTATTGTAATTTTTATGTGCTGAACTGTATTGCTGTCATATGTCTACATATTCTACATATGTAGCTTAAGTTATATGGCCTTATCACAGTATAAAATCTTGTGGGCAGTGGCCATGTCTTATATGCCTGCAATGCCTAGCCTAGTGCCTTGTAAATAATTGGTTCTCAATTAATATTTCTTGTATCAATAAAATAATCTTGATGATTTCTTGGTTTCTTATAGAATTTTAGGATAGGAAGATGGATCAACCGAGTGGAAGGAGTTTTATGCAAGTATTATGTGAAAAATATAGTCCTGAAAACTTTCCTTATCGCCGTGGTCCTGGGATGGGAGTCCATGTCCCAGCCACACCTCAGGGCTCTCCTATGAAAGGTAAAAAAGATGGGACCTAAAACTTTTTTTTACTGGACCTTACTTAGGGACATTAAACTAGATATTGCCTTGTTTGCAAATGATTTCCTTTATTTTGAATTATGAGTAGTCTTTCTCCCTTGCTATGATTTCAGTTCTTTGAAAAAACTGAAAGGACTTGTATCCCTCTAGACTGGCCAAAAGGCATTTTAGTTGCACTCATAGGGCCAAAATAATATTTGAATGATAATATTTCAAATACATATTCTTTCAAGGAACTTGGAGGCTACATGATACAAGACTGGACTGTGCCTTCAATGACCTTACGGCCTAATTGGATTACAAAATACTCACATTTACAAAGATAACGCAGAGTAGTTTATAGTGAGTCAAATGGATGGCACAGTGATTAGGACAGAAGTTTAAAAGAGAGTTGATTAATATGATCAGAAAAGAATTCAAAGCTATGAGACCTTAACTAAGCCTTCAAGAATGTATAATTTGGTCAGAGAGTAGATGAAGACATTCTAGGAAAGGGATTATGGTGTGAGTAAGGATCTACAACTAGAAATGTGCAGGTTGTATGTTTTTGCTTGCATTTTAGTTTACTGTTGTAATTAATAGTTCTTGGAATTACTTCTTTATATTATGGGAGATTAATATTGAACAGTGTTTTAATTCCTGTGTGCAAAGGTTACTAAGCATTTATTTTCTCAATACAGCTATCTTATCACTCCATAAACTGGAATGGCAGACAGAAGTGGACTTCTTACTTGGTCATTTTTTTTAGGATCTATTCCCAGTCTGAGGAATTTGATACTGGGAAGTACTAAGCTGAAAAATCATATAATTTGATTCCTCCCATAATAAAATATTACCTTTGTGAGTCTTTGTATGATTGCAAATAGGGAAAAATTGGTTGAATTCTCATATTTATCCTTTTTATTAGAGATAGTATATGATTTTATTGACATGTAATTTTGAAATAGGCAATAGTTTGACTATACCCCAGTGTGATCAAATTCATTGAAGAGTTTGAGACTGAACATTTTCTCTCGTTACAATTATATTTTTTTAAAAAGACTTTTTTGTAAGGGACAAATTCCATATTGATATGAAATGAAAATGGTTGATGGACAAGTATGAGGGAAATAGATGTAGATTTTTAAATATATCCACTTAAGTGAGAAAGATTTCTTGAATGATATAAACTTGAAGAACAGAAGTGATTTAGCAGAGACTAATGGTTTGAGATAGTTTTCAAAGGCAGTAAAACTTGAAAATATACACAAGACAGAGAAAAAAGAGCAATCCAGAGTGATACTTGTAAACTTCTTCTTTTTTTTTTTTTTTAAGAAAGAATCAGGACCAATGAGAAGATAGTGGTAGTCCAGGCATGAATCACATAGATCTAATAGTATTCACATAACAAGATGACAGCACGTTTGGCTAGGTGGTAATTGGTAGTTGGGATAAATAATCTTGCTGAGAGGTAAAGCTTATAGGATTTTTCGGGTAGTACTGGTTCAGTACTTCTCATCTCTTCCTGGTTTGTTTTTGAACTTAACTCTTGCCTGGTTCATATTTGGCTGTCTCTGTTTAGAATTCAAAACCTTGGATCTCATCATATCCTGTATTTCCTGGGTCTTTGTATAATTTCATACAGTTTGATTTTGATTCCTGGGGGCAGAATGTGTGTAGACAAGAATTAGGCTGACATAAAAAGTGTTTTGTCCCCCATGCTTCAGATCGCCTCAACCTCCCAAGTGTTCTGGTATTGAACAGCTGTGGAATAACCTGTGCTGGAGATGAAAAAGAAATTGCTGCCTTCTGTGCTCATGTGTCTGAACTAGATCTTTCTGACAACAAACTCGAAGACTGGCATGAGGTAAAGTTTTTATATTGCTTCATTTTGGTGAAATATAGTTATAACCATTGTATTATTGTTTATGTTTTCTCAAGAATTCTTGTCCTCACTTGAGATTCTTTTTGTCTCTGTCTAAAGATAAATAACTGACTGCTTCAGCTGTTCTTATGGTGATTTTTCACTTAACTTTGTTATTTCTAATTTGTTTTTCATTAGTGTGAAAAGCACTGGAGAATTTTATTTCAGGCATCAAGAGGTTGTTAATAAAAGAGTACAGAGGTTTAAACTGCTAATAAGGCATTAAATTGTCTACTATTTCACTAATTTACACATTCTATACTATTCTATACTATTACTTCAACATTTACCTACCTAATTATAGCATTACCTGATAGAAGATACCCTTCTATCCTAAGAAACTACCCTAAGAATAAGAAAAAGTCATTTTTCCTACTCGATCTGTTCTCCTGTCTTAATTTAGGCTCTTATTTCTTGCTTGGACTATTGGAAAAGTTTGCTAATGGGTTTTCTGGCCTTCGTTTTATTCTGCTTACTGTAAGCTATCTTCGGCAATGCTGCTAGACTTCTTTTAATAAATGAAATATGATTATGATACTCTCCTGTTCGAAGTCCTTTAGTTACTTTTCACTGCCTAGAAACTAAGGTCTGAACTCCAAATGTGGCCCTCAGTCATATGGCCCTTTGCTATTTCTAGAGCTTTATCTCCATCTTTAGCTGAATTCTTTTCCTTGCAGCTCATGATAAAATCTTGACATGAAAAGCTTTCTTGTTTTATTCTTTCTGAATCTGTTGCTCTCTTTTCTCCTCTTGTCTACTAAGCCTCTTCCTATGTCTCTTTCAAGAAGACTTGGACCAAGTTGCTATTCCTCTGTGAAACTTTCCCTGGCTCTTATTCAGGCAGAGTCAGATTATCCCAGCACCTGTATTATGCTGCTGTGAAAGGAGTTATCACAATGCCATGCAATCACTTGCTTTACTTGACAGTTTTCCTACTAGACTGGGATTATTCAAAGTAGAGATTTTTATCTTTTTTTCGTCAGCACCCATCATACTAGGCACTCAAAAGTTTGTTGATTGTATTAGTGAATAAATGATTGTATCTTAAGGATTGATCAAGACCACTTGCTCTAACTTTTTTTGTGATCTTAAGAAATTCACTTAATTTTTTAGTGCTTCAGTTTGTTTATCCATAAGATAAAGCTGCTGATAAAATAAATCATTGAGGCACTTTGTAGATGTTAAATGCTATACAAATTCTAAGACAGCTTTCTTCTTTAAGGAAAACCTATCTATAACCTAGTTTTCTAAAGCTTTCATTATATTTATTTGTTGCATTATCATGTTTAATTTGATAACTGTGCTGCTCTGTTATATTTCCTCTTTTTGTTAAGATGTTTACCAGAATTCTTTGAGATTTGTGTCACTCGATTTCTAAGTGACTTGTTAATATATAAAGATTTATTGGGCTGTTCCAAGAAACAATCTCTGTTTGTACATATAGTTATTTATTGATTTACTTATCTAAACAATTTACTTATCTATTCATCAAATTACTATCTGTGCCTCTTTGTCCTCTGAGATGCTTAATTGGCATGTATGCTGTGTCCACACTGCACAGATGCAAAAAGAAATACCTTAGTAATCCTCTTTCTCCACCATTCTCACAGTGGCCCTACTGCTGAACCTCTGGTGAGACTTTTTGGCCTACATGGGTGACAAGTTAGACCCAATCTTCCTCTGAATCATTCCAGCTCCTATGTTCAC
This sequence comes from Cynopterus sphinx, assembly GCA_030015415.1. Classification (NCBI taxonomy): domain Eukaryota; kingdom Metazoa; phylum Chordata; class Mammalia; order Chiroptera; family Pteropodidae; genus Cynopterus; species Cynopterus sphinx. Next base: position 68,185,241 of record CM057383.1, read on the forward strand.
AGGCTGATTTTCCTAATTATTTTTCTTTGAGAGTATAAAATTTCACAAAAGTGTGGTGCTTTGTACTTGGACCTATGCTTTGACCAAGTACATAAGCTTTTGTGGGAACTTGTGGGAACAGTTTAATAGTGATATAGTTGCTACCTCAAAAGAACTATTTATGTCGGTATGGATCAGAACACAGTTTACGCTAGGTAATTCAGCATTTTCTCTGCTTAGACAAAGGTCTACACTAAATATTTTTCAGGCTGCAATGACATGTATAGAGTTTCACATGTTTATTTGTACTATGCTCAGCTTGTATATTCCTGTATGTGCCCTACAGCCTGTTTTGGGGAAGTTTTCAAATAAACGTTTGTTACTGCTACCCTTCAGGTTTCCACTTTTCAGTTTTTTTGTTTGTTTGTTTTCATTATTCCTTTATATTTTGTCATTAGCCTTAATTGTAGTTGATCCCAGTCTTCTAGAGTATATGTCAAACCACAGAGATATGGGAGAAATGCTGAAAGCAAAAGAATATTGATTTTTAGGATTGATCAAACTCTTTGCCAGGCTACAAATGCCTCATAGGTCAAAATTTTAAGACATTACATTTCAAACCTATTGCATCCTATATATCTGATTACCAAAAAGATCATTTGTCCCTTGGCCTTAACTAAGTTTATTCAGCCAGTATTTAATATAGCAATGTGGAACAAGATAATATTGTTTGTTCTTTTAGTGTTTTGAATGATCAGTAATGCTATGAGAAACTTCTTTTGTAATTTAAAGTGCTGGCTGCTGTATATCCAGAGACTAAGATAAATATGAGCAAGAAGTGTAATGCTTTTGGGGAAACAAAGATTTATCTCCATCCTTCTAGTATTGGGCATCTATGTGTTAAAAAGAAGATGCATTTTTTTTTAGCTTTTGATTTGAATTTTTGGCTAGGTAGATTTTTGTCTGACCTTTCCCAAGATATCTCCTTTTTCCTCCCTTTCTTATCAAAACCATTTTATAAAAGAAATTAAGCCAAGTAGTTGAATTAGCTACTCAGGTGAGGTAGAGAATAGTTTGAGTATAAATTACAGGTTGTTGTCATACAATGCTTTTCCCATTTTTTAAAACTGCAGTTTCTTTCTCTTTAGAAGCCAGAGGGCCCCTTATTAAGTCAGAATTGTGAAGACTTAAAAGATCTGTTTTTCTTCATATTTCTGCACATGATTATAGTCAATTCATTCCATCTAGAGGGGTCTTTTTTTATATTTCGAATTAAAAAAGAGAAGTCAATACACTGCCCTAGAAACGCATTGAATGTTTTGTCAGTCTTTGTTATTAGGACATTTTTCTGTGATTAGTAAATTTAACTGTGTAATGAATATTATATTTTTCAGAATCTTATTAATTTGTTATCCCAAAATACTTTATAATTTTAGTCTTATAAAGAAAATATTTTTTTCTAACATATTATTTTTTTCTGCTTGAATCATTAGACTATAGTCCAATAGTCCAATTTTATCTTTTTAGGATATCCTAGGGCTAATGAGTCATTACTCTAAATCTTTATTCTCTTTGGATAGTAGTGTAGGTGCTGACTATGAAAAAGATTACATCAGTATCTGTTAGCCTTGGGTATTCTCCCAGAAATTGCTTCAGAAATGCTTAAATTATAAATTTTTGAGTATTTTCTTTTTTATTACAAAATAAAATATGAAGGGTGGTGGTTAGCAAGGGTTTATGTTTTCTGTTATTTAACTGGGGATATACTATAACAGCAGTTATTCTTCATGCTGTAGTTAAAGCACAATTCTTCATCTTTTTTTGCCCTTGAAACAGATAAGCATAGCTGATCACATCTTCTGTATGAAAGTACTTTATATCATTAGCATTCAGGTGGTAGAATAAAGTAGAGGATTGGTCCCTACATGGACTATTTAGTTGTGTTGTGACAACAAACTTAACTCCAAATCCTAGCCATATGGCTCACAAATGCTTGATCACAAAAGGGATGAAGCAGGAGAATATGCATACACTGGTATAAATTTCTTACTTTTTAAACTGAAGCCTAGTGTATTTTCTCTAAAAGAGAGTTTTTTTCTTCATTTGTAAAATGAGAATTAAAAATATACCACTTAAAACGTTAGTATGTAGAATAGATGAAATAGTATATGCGAAGACCATTCCCTTTGACATACTACTCTGAATGTTATTAGAATTAATCTACTTCTCATTGATTTCAGAGCTCCTGAACTGTATAGCACACAGTGAGTCTGATGTAAAATACAGATTTTTTTTTCTATCCATAGTTCTCAACACTGGACACCTTTTTGACATTACTTATGGAGTTCTGAAAAGAAACAGGCATTCAAGTTCCAATCATGAAGGTTGTCTCACCTGGGAAGCTTCTGATTCAATAGTTTAGGATAGAGCCTGGGAATCAGTATATTTTGAAATTCTACCAATGATTTTTTATATGATATATTTAAATATAAATAAATATGACATAGTCAGGGTTGAGATATTGGTTTATATTACTTATATTAGTAATAGTTACATTTATTGAATGGCTTTGTGGCATTAATTATTCAGCAAACATTAAGTGCCCACTGTGCAGTAGTGAACTAGGTAAGTATTATCCCTGCTTTCATAGATTTTGCATTCAATTGGAGAGTAGATAAGGAAACAAGTTTCTAAAAGATGTATCAATCACTATGGTAAATGCTTTACATGTGTATCTCATTTAATCCTAACAGCAGTCCTGTAAAAGAGATGGATAGTATTTTCTCTATGTTACAAATGAGGAAACTGATATTTGGAAAGGTTAAGAAACTTGTCAAGTCACACAGCTAGGAAGTGTTGGAACCTGGTTTGAATCCAAGTTTTCTGACTAACTCTAAATATTCTATTCTACTCTTTTTCTTATAACTTTTAGTCACCACATTGCTGGGCTTTTAGATGCTTAATACATTCACTGTGCTTCTGGAATTTATTTCATACTACTTTAAGCTTAGTTCTTTAATTTTTTCTGGTTATATTTATAATTTTCTAGTTGCGGAATAGTAGTTCCCCTTTATCCATGTAGGATAAACTTCAAGACCCCCATTGGATGCCTGAAAACACTGATGGGACCAAATGCTATATGTACACTATGTTTTTTCCTGTACATACATGTGCCTTGGTTTCTCTTTGGCATAACTGAATTGCCAGCATCACTACTCTTGTGCTTTGGCATCATTATAAAGTAAAAGAAGGGTTACTTGAACACAAGCATTATGATGATACTGCAACAGTCGATCTGATAACCAAGACAACTGCCAAAGTGACTAATAGGTGGGGGTGGGTGGTATACACAGCCTGGATATACTGGAGAAAGAGACAGTTCATGTCTCAAGTGTGAAGGAGCAAGACAGCACAAGATTTCATCACAGTACTCACAATGTGTGCATTTTAAAACTTATGACGTATTCTGGAATTTTCTATTTAATATTTTCAGACAATACTAACTGTGGGTAACTGAAATCATAGAAAGCAAAATTGTGGATAAAGGGGGCCTGTTTTATATTGGAAAGAACAATAGCTCTGATGTTTAAATTCTAGATTTGGCTTTTGTGATTCTGAGATCTTGGTCAAATTATTTAACATCTGAGTCTCAGTTTCTTTATTTATTAAAATGATAATTTTATTAATCATTTTGCAATTTGTTCTGCGAGTGTAGTGAAATAAGCTATATCAGAGACTAGTACTATGCAGAGCAAATAATTAAGATCAGTAATAATCAGTTCATTTTCTAAAAATTTTTCTGTGTGCCAATTTGCTAGCTAAATCATTAAATTGATGATCATGTTTTCTCTTTCATTATATAAAGTCAATATATTTTAAAGTTTAGTATACCTTTGAACGAAGTTGAAACTGTTTTCTAAGTAATTGTGACTGTAGAGTCAAATTTGAACACCTGAATTGCGTTCTTCAAAAAACTTTTAATTGGCCCTAATGTTGTACTATGGACGGAAAGAAGGAGATATTCAAAGAGATTACATCGCCTAAAATGTCATCTAAACTATCTTTTCTCTATTTATCAAAGAGAACGTCATATAAAACAGAATCAAAACCTTACCAAAGGCAATATAGGAAATTTTTCTTTTGTTCCATTACTTTTCAGTTGTACTATTTTATAGGGATTAAGTTATTTGCCAAATTTGTTGAAATTATTTATGCCTCTCTGTGGGTACAGTCACTAAATAGGACTCCTTTCTGTAAATGTCCCTTTGCCTGGAGATCTGCTCAGTTAGGCTTTTTTGAGCATGATTGTTGTTTAAAAGCCTGATATCCTTTTCTTTTTTCTTCCTAGGTCAGTAAAATTGTGTCAAATGTTCCCCAGTTGGAGTTTCTAAACCTGAGTTCCAACCCTCTGAATTTGTCAGTTTTAGAAAGAACATGTGCTGGGTCCTTCTCTGGGGTTCGCAAACTTGTCCTGAACAACAGCAAAGCTTCTTGGGAGACAGTCCACACGATACTGCAGGAGTTACCAGAGTAAGCCCAGACAGCATGATGGAGAGGGGGCTATGTTGCCATCTGTGTCAGTACATAGAATTACTGCTGATCTCCCATCTCAGAAATACTAGAATTACAGATTGAATGAGAATGAGGTTAGAAAAATGAAGTAATAACAATGAAAATGTGAAGATAATCTAGTAGCATTTTTATTGGAATACTTGTTCAGTGTTGAGTATCACCAAGACATAGGATACATAATCCTTTGGCTAGAAAATATCCCTGAGAAGCACTGATTATTTCTAAATCAGCCCAACCTTTCTCCATTTTAATCTTCTGATTACCTGATTTTAGAATTTTGCCTCAGTACACTTCTTTGGGAGGAAAAAAAGTTGCAGTATCTTTTAAATATATGAACACTCAGATGATTAAGTACATAACTGGCCTGATTTGAAAATGGACATGGTATTCTTTTCCATAATTTAAGCAATAAATTATACTTTTGTTAATTTAGAAATGCTTTGTATCTATCTTTGAATATGTATCTATCTTGTTTGTATCTATCTTTGAATATGCATATAAGTGTTCAAAGGAAGTAGGTTAAAGAAATATATGAAGTTTTAGTTTCTTCGACTGTGTAAATATGGAAATTATCAAAGCATTTTAGAATCTGGTCTTACCCCACTTATTTTCTCTTAGTTTCTCACAATCACTCTAATTAAAATTGGTTTTCTCACAGTATGCAATACCTAGCATGGCATAGAATGAGCTACTAAATTCCAGTTCTCCTTGCTAACCATCTGACCTTTGACAGGCTAATTGACTTCTTTGAGCTCTGTTTCCTTGTCTGTAAAATGGGCATAATTATATCTAATTATATCATAATTATATGCAGAAATAGAAGTACAGTTGAAAGAACCTGGCACAGGGCCTGACACAGGGTAGTTATTGTTTCTATTTGTTAACATTTGTTTATCTTGTTTCTGGAATTTTCTTTCATCTCCTCATAAGTTATGCAAATCTGTTCCTCCTTCAGGGCCTTGCCTCCCTTCCTAATTATTCTAACTACAAATTCAATTCCATTCCTATGTGAACTATTGTACTTAAAGTTAGTCCTGCTTAATTAAGCACAATATTGTTTTAGTACTGGGTTATATGTCATTCTTTCCTGTTTTATGCATTTTAGAATTTGTTTTCTTTCTCAGCTGTATTTTAAGCTTTAGGAAGACACCTTTACATTTTCTTTACAACACCTAGCAGAGTCTCACACACAGTAGGCACTTATTTATTTCTTAAGTGATTGAAAATAGGTGCAAAGTAGGCACTTAACTGCTTTAAAGATTGAAATATTTCCTTTTTTCCCCTGCAGTTTGGAGGAGCTCTTCCTGTGCCTTAATGACTATGAAACAGTGTCTTGTCCTTCTATATGCTGTCATTCTCTAAAGCTACTACATATAACAGATAATAACCTCCAAGACTGGACTGAAATACGAAAGTTAGGAGTTATGTTTCCTTCGCTGGATACCCTCATCCTGGCCAATAATCATTTGAATGCTATCGAGGAGCCTGATGATTCATTGGCCAGGTTGTTTCCTAATCTGCGATCCATCAGCCTCCACAAGTCAGGTAAGATGCTGGCTTGTTCTGATTCTGCACGCAAATTGATCTAAATTTATGCATAAAATATAGTGAAAGTATATTTCTTTTAGTGACAACTCTGCCTTCTTCTAATGTGCATTTTTAAGAGCAACATCAGACGCTTATTGGTTAGCTAAAGTTAAGGCCTTCACTTTCATAAATCAAGTGGTATAGAATTATATTAGCTATGTTGTATAAATTAAAGGGGTCATCCTATGAAAGGAGTGAAATTAATGAATTATAAAATAAAAGATGGAGTAAAAAGGATATAAGGAATGATGAACCAAGACTATTTTGTCTGGATTTAGATTAGGAAAACCCAACCTGCTATGCCTTTCAAATGTTCACTTTTCTTTTCTAGTATTTATATATAATTGATTGCTAGTTTGTTGCCATCTAATTCTTTATGTCACAGAAATGAATATTTTTAGCTTGTTTTTTAAAAAATTAATAAACTTTTTTTTAGAGCCGTTTTAGATTCATAGCAACATTGAGCTGAAAGTACAGAAAGTTCCTGAATACTTACTACCCTCAGACATACACAGCCTCCCCCACTATCGACAGCTCAGCATAATTTGCACTATTGAACTTACCTCTGGACACATCATCATCACTCAAAGTCCATAGCTTACATTAGGGTTCATTCATGGTGGTGTAAAATTTGTGGAGTTGGAAAATTTATAATGGCATGCATCTACCATTGTAGTATTATAGTAATAGTTTCATTGTTCTAACAATTCTCTGCGCTCCACCTATTCATCCCTTCCTTCCCTCCCCAGTCCCTGGCAATCACTGATCTTTTTATTGTGTCTATAGTTTTGCCTTTTTCAGAATGCCATGTAGTTGGAATTATATAGTATGTAGCCTTTTCAGATTGGTTTTTTTCACATAATAATATGCATGTACATTTTCTCCATGTCTTTTCATGGCTTGATAGCTTATTTCTTTTTAGCATTGAATAATATTCCATTATCTGGATGTTCCGCAGTTTGTCCACTCACAAATTGAAGTACATCCTGGTCACTTGCACATTTTGGCAAAATTATTAATAAAGCTGCTTTAAAACTCTGTTTGCAGATTTTTGCGTAGACATAAATTTTTAATTTATTTGGTAAAATACCAAGGAGTGTAATTTCTAGATCATATGATAAGAGTATGCTTGGTTTTGTCAGGAACTGACAAACTGTCTTCCAAAATGGCTGTACCATTTTGCATTGCCACCAGCAATCAGAGTTCCTATTGCTTCACATTGTTGTCAGCATTTGGTGGTGTCAATGTTTTAGATTTTGGCCATTCTAATAGATGTGTAGTGGTATCTCTGTTCTTTTGATTTGTATATCTTTTGATATTCAACATATGATGTTGAATTTCTTTTCATATGCTTCCTCACCATCTGTATACCTTTGGTGAGATGTCTGTTCAAGTCTTTTGACCATTTTTAATTGGATTGTTCATTTTCTTATTGTGACATTTTCATAGTTCTTTGTAAATTTTGGATAACAATTCTTTATCAGATATGCCTTTAGCACATATGGTCTCCCAGCCTGTCTTTTATATATATTTTCTTGACATTGTCTTCCATCCTATTTCTTAACAACTATATAACTGAAATAACCTACAACTGAAAAAAACATAAACAGTTTAACTTGCTATAGAGGTTGTAAAGGGAGGAATTCAGTTTTAGGAACCAGTATTTTGCATAAGAAAGCTGCTTATTTCACAGCTCGACACCCCTGAGCTAACTCTTTTCTTCCTCCTAGATGGACATGACATTCTGAAGGGAAGAGGACGGTTGTAACTTGAGATAGTTATGCACCAGAGTCCTCATAAATTGCTCCTCTGCCATTATTTGCTGACGGTTGATAGAAATAGGAAGGGACTAAGTTGTTCTCTAAAATGGATTTGATGTGTTGTAAAATTGACTAGCTTCATTATTACAGGAATATTTTTCCTACCAGGGCCAAGTATTGACTTGGATGTTACATTTGCTCACAGCCATCGGAAGAGTTTCATTTTAGAATTAAATGAATTTAATTTGTTGCATGTTCTTCTTACCCAAAGGATCAGGTTTTTTGTTTTTGTGTGTTTGTTTTAATTTTGAGTCTGTTTTCCCTGTTTCCAAAATGAGGACAGTATGAAAGAGGGATAATATTAAGTTTCTGGTCCTATTGACCTTGCTCCCCTTTCAAATTTGTTAGGTCAAAATTTGAGTCTGTCAGTATCAACTCTGATTAATAGTTGTGTTCTGTGAATCTATATTTGATGAAAGAGATGATTGCATCACCTTTCATTTGGGTAGAGAATTAGATGTTGGAGGATATAGGTCTCTCTTCTTGACCACAGGGGTCATAAGAATAGGAGGCTATACGGAAGGTTTTATGGTGTTTAACAGTATTTTATTTTCTCCTTGGATTAAAAAAAAAAATTCAGGATCTCTAACTAGTTTATGGTCACTTTAACATTTCAAATATTATTAATCGAAGTATTTTTTTTTGCTATGTTTATCTTCTTATGTGGGGGATTTTCTGGATTTACTTAATGTTTATTTCTCAAATCAGGTTTGCAATCCTGGGAAGACATTGACAAACTAAATTCCTTCCCCAAACTTGAAGAAGTGAGATTGTTAGGAATTCCTCTTCTACAGCCATATACCACCGAAGAGCGAAGGAAATTGGTAATAGCCAGGTCTGCTGTCCTGATTTTTCTGGTTCCCCCACCCCCCTCAGGGGCCTTGCTATTCTATTAAAGGAATAATGCACTATTTAGGAGAAAGTATACTGTAAATTGATCCATTTCTCAAACAGACTGTATTTAAAGGAGCTGCTTTTATAGCTTCAGATCCTAGAAGGAAAGGAATGCAATATGATGAGAAAAATGTGAAATGTAATTGGCCTGCCAAGACCACTAAAAAATTTCCTTACAAATCTATTTTTATAATTTTTGATATTTATAATATTTAAAGTTCTATTTTGGGTCATGAAGAAAAAGTAAGTATAATAGGGAATCAATTCTATTTTAGTTGTCCTTATTTTCTCTGTTAACACAGTGATCATTTAAAGTGAAATACCTGAAAATCAGGCTGTTTCATTAATGTAAAATGAGAAGCTTTTGTATTTTTTTCTTGTTACATAGATTGACTTAAATTTGTTATCCTCTTTCTCTAACTTCTCTGCCTTTCACATCTCTGGCCCCACAGACTACTGAAATGACCCATGAGTATTTATTTTTGTATGTACCTTTTGCAGCAATAATATTCAGCTCAGATGTAAAGGGCCATGGAACTTTGATTTGTTCTCTTGTGCACTAACATAGTAGCTTCGAAGGGGAACAGTAGGCATTCAAGTTCCCTAGAGAAGAGCAGTTAGTTAAACAGGGTATTGGTCTTTCTGACCAGCTAATGCCTAGCAGATGTTTACTGCTTTCCAGTGGTTGATATATCCATTAATATTTCGCTGAAAAAAATAAGTTTCAGCATATTTTTCTTCTAAGAAGTCTTGCAGTAGACCTTGTATTTAATTTTCTTCACTAGTTCCTCCATAAATATAATAAGTTAACTCTTGAGGTACATAACCAGATTGTATTTATTACTCTATAGACTTATGCTGTCCCATATGGTACCCATTAGCTATGTGTGACTTTTTAAGACTTGAAATATAACTAGTTTGAATTCAAGTATAAAATATAAATTGGATTTTGAAAGCTTTATATGAAAAAGAGAATGTATTTCATTAGTTATTTTTTTAGTGTTGATTACAGGTTGAAATGATTATACCTGCATTTATTGGGTTAAATAAAACATATTATTAAAATTAATTACATATGTTTTATTTTTTTAAAATATGGCTACTAGAGAATTTAAAATTACATATGTGGCTTACATTATATTTAGGTTGGCCAATGCTGCTTACAATCTTATTTTGAAAAGTGAGTTATGATTATAAAAGGTCAACATCACATTCAAAAATGAAACTAGGTATTTTTGGTCTTTTTGTTTCTTATACCACTTCATTTTATGTCAGTAGTTGTATAGAATCAGAGCAGTATCAAATGTATCCTTTCAAGAGAATGAGACTGGGCCTCAAACCAGTAATTTTATTCCTAGAGCTGAATATTTTTAGTATATTAAAATGTCTTTATTTTTGGTTTCACTTACAGATTGCCATCAGTTTCTAAACTTAATGGCAGTGTTGTTACTGATGGTGAACGAGAAGATTCTGAGAGATTTTTCATTCGTTACTATGTGGACGTTCCACAGGAAGAAGTGCCATTCAGGTAAAAATCTCTCATCAGTTTAGCAACACTTTTAGCAAGTATTGAGGCAATATAAGAACCGTTGTAGAACAAAATCTAATAATTTGTTCTTTGACTCTCTTAGAGGATATTGATGATAAGTTAGAAAATAAAGCAACACAAAAGCAAACCTATTATAACTCATTTTCACAGTGTGTTTATTCTACCCTTGCACTTGTATTAAGAATGGTTGGCTAAGTACTTAACTGCTCCTAATAGTTCCTATTCCATACTCCATTATCATCGATTCCTTGTTAATCCTCTTCTCCATATTTTCCCCAAAACCTAAAACATCTCTTTTTTCACATTGCATCAGCTTTTAGGATAAACTAAGTTTCACAGTTTGGAAAGTTTGATAAATGTGCATTAACTAGGTTTAGGGATATGAGAAAATGACTGGAAAAAGAGTCCAGGAAATATTAAAGGATTTGGGGATGGTTGAGTATAGAGAAATACTGAGGGCTAAATTAATAATTACCTTTAGGTATATGAAGAGTAAATATAAATATAATGTGGTTCGGAACTATCTTTAATACTCTTAAATATAAAAGGAAGTTTAACCATTGTGATATAGGTAGATATAAAAGAAAAAATCCCCAAATACGTTTTTGGGTGTTGATAACTATAATTTGTTATCCAAAAGTTATATGCTTTCTTTAATGACTTTAAGAATAATATGAAATCTCATTTAACAGGAAGGTTTTCAAACAAACAGGATGCAAGTTAAGACTGAGAAGGAATCAAATCAGTTGGTCCTTTGGGATACAAATTACTATTTCATTCTTCTGAGCATATCCATATTTCACCAAAGTCTTCTATTATTTACAGACTTCAAAGCATTCTGAATGGCTCAACCAGTGGCTATATAAAAAGATTTTGTGGTATTGTTAGTAGAATTTTAAAGCCTAAGCATTTAAAAAATATTAGACAAATTAAGTAAGGATTTAGAAAATCGCCTTTTAAAATTAGCTAAGAGCAGCAAGGTAGAGAGAAATAGATATTAATGTTTTTAACACAACCCATGAAGATTTTTTTGATATAAAAAAAATGGGTGTTAGCTTCATTTGAGTCAATCTAACATATTAATAAAAGAAGTGAATATTTGGCTTTAAGCCAGAGCCTTTCATTACAGTTTACTTAACTTTCAGTCAGTTGTAAGTAGTATATATATGGATGGTGAATTGTTTTCTGTCTCTGGCATTTAATGCCTACTTTCTCACTCACTACTGGTTAGATACCACTGCTTGGTCTCTTTCTTCCTTCTTGAAATTGAAATGGGCAACCTGATTTCGTGTCTCCTACCAACATCATAGCCTATAAAATGTTTTTCAAAGATGTGAGTGCTCTACTCACTAATGTATTTTTCAAGGCCTTGGAGAAGGAAGTGTCTTCTGGATCCTCTTAGTGTTCATAGATGGAGAATGGATGAAAGAGTAACATAGGTGACAATAATTTCCATCATTCCTGTGTTCTGAAGTTTTTGAATTTTTCTTTACACATTATCCCAAACTATTTGTGTCATCTCAACTTCCTTTAGCATAGACCACCATTGAGTCCAATTTCCAGTCAGCCATCTAGATAAAAATTTAGAACTAATCTAAGTGGTTCTAAATGATTAAAACTAGCTCTTCGAATCTCTGTTAATGTACCTATGTCAACAAAGTCAGCTAGATCTAAAATTGCTTTTCTTTCCTTGGTCAACATACTCTGAATCTATTATTACACTTATTTCCTATATTTTTGTTTATGTAAATGACCAAAGTCTTGTAATTCTTATGGTGTTTTTGTTATTAAACCCTCAGAACATGCTGTGATCTGATGGTAGAAAAACAGAGTATATATGTGGAAGGATGAGGCAAATGGGGAATTAGTTCACTCTTGCAAGGTAATTCCCTCAGGCAGGGGGATTTTACTACCTTTTAAAGCAAGAGAAACGGTCTCATTAGACCCAACTAGCAAGGGGGACCTAAGTGAGGAAGAGGGAATTCAGGATACTCCCAAGTCCTTCCATATACTTCCATTCCAATTCATTCTCATTCTTTCTCTCTCTCTCTCTCTCTTTCTCTCTCTCTCTCTCCCTCTCTCATATCAGTGCTCCAGTTTTCATAAAATATTCCCAATATGAATACAGATTTAACTGACCTATAATTCAACAGCCTGGAACATCAAAACTTCTACTTTTTCATATAACTACCTCAGTTCTGTTGCTGTAAGAGAGAAAAGATTGTTTTCTTCAAAGTACCTGGGTTGCAGTCTGTGCCTTAAGCCTAGTTTATAGGGATTTGACCCTACGATTCTCTTCATTTAAGCTACTTATACCCTTAGAATAGCAGATGCTCTACTTCATAGTCTTGAATTCTTCATGCCTTTATATTGTTTTATTATTGGCATCACTCTCTTAATTACCTAAAGCATTTCATGTGACCCCAAGTGATAATTAATTATTTTACCACTTCATGTTAAAGATTTGCAGAATCCTTTCCATGAACACCGATATCATATTCAGTGCCCCCTACTAGGCCAGAAATCAACCCCAAATTGCCTTTAATTACCTGAGGTACTATGCCAATAATCTCCCTGGTACTAATTTCTTAGTGCACGCAACAGAAATCAACCGGCCAACTTAAGTAGGATAGGAACTTAGTAAAAGAATAATGAATCACTGAATTGACAAAAAGATTGGAGAATTAGGCTTGTGTAGTATTGGTGAGAAGCAAGGCAGAGCCAAGATTTCTGTATCTTATTATAGAACAGTATGCTTCTTACACTGGGTACTGGACCATTATGAGTAAGCTGTTGAACTTCATTGCCATTAGACATTTATAGCTGTGCCTTTGAACCTTGACCCTTATCAATCTGTTGTGAATAATTTCTCTTAAAACGTGAATCTTTGCATTACTCTTAAGGTGTAAAATTCCAGCTACGTTAGACAGATTTATGTTACCTTTCCATGTTCTAGCTTTTGAGGAATGGAGAAAGAGAAAATCTATTTCCATTTAGGCTTCTATAGTAGAAGATGGTTCCTGCCTCTCATCTATCTTGGATTCCTCTCAAATCAGGGGAGCATTCAGATGCTGGAAAGCCAAAGTCAGCCTATATCTCCTGTTCCCTAGTGTTTTTTCTAGTGGTGGAATTATTCCTTTACTCAGAAAATATTTTTTGAACCATTATGATGTGCCAGGAACTGTTAGGCACTTAAAAAAGAACATGATGAATAACTGCAGAGAAATTTGTATTAAAATGTGTTCATTTAGCTTAGCATGATAATCTCAAGATCCATGTTGTCCAAAATGGTAGTATTTCATCTTTTCTTGTGGATGAGTAGTATTCCATTCCATATTATATATGTAATATGTGGGATATAAATCTGAAAGCAACAAACAAGCAAGACAAACAAACAGAAACTCATAGACATGGACAACAGTTTAGTGGTTACCAGAGGGAAGCGGGGAGTGGAGGGGTGGGGAGAGGGGAGGAGGTAGATAAAAGTAAAGGGATCAACTATATGGCAATGGAAGGAAATTTAACTTTAAGTGCTGAACACACAATGCAGTATACAGATGCTGTATTATAGAATTGTACACTTGAAACCTATATAATTTTATTAATCAATATCACCCCAATAAATTAAAAAATTTATTCATTATGAATTAAAAATAGTGAAGAAACAGAGTGTTAGTCCTATAGTTACATCTTTATCTTCCAAGTTATGTGAATATTCTCTTCCTAAAATACCAATGAATAGTGAATAACACAGTGCATAGTTAGTCAAAGGTAAAAATTTGATTTGATAATTCAGCTTTTCATACAGAATGACATTTGAACTTTTGTTTCTAAGTAGGATGGAGATATTCATTTATTTTGGAGAAAACATTCCTTTTCTTTTGACCATGGATTTTTCTTTTTTAAATCAGGGTTTAACTTAGAAATTCTAACTTCTATAACATCCTTCCCCTAGTTGTTAAGTCCTGTGAGCTTTTCTACCTCCTTTCATCTTTCTGTCTTATGTCATTAAACATGAAATACCTTTACTCAATTTAGACATAAGTAAGAAAAGTTAGCAAAAATATCTTTTTAAAAGATGAATAAAAAGCCATTATGATCAGTTGAATGTCTTTTATGGTGTAGCAAAGTTATTTTGTGAATCATTTAGATTATTCACACACATCTGTTTTCATGTGATTAGTCACTTTGGCAACAGAAAACTTTAAAGATGAACCAAAATTTACATATTCTTGTTTTCCTAGCAGAATAAAATATAGGCTCCAGTAGAATACCTTCTATTAGCTGGATCATTTAAATTTTTTTATGATGAACAGGATAAAATGTTTAAAGGACCAAAGGGAGGCATATTTATTAAGAGTTTTATAATTTCTTACAAGATGCTCAATTATCCTTATTGCCTTCAACTGATAGGTGGAGCTGGAAGTTTAGCACCTCTACTGTGACTATTTATGGTAATAATAGACCAACAAAAACCTGAGCAATCACCAAGATGTTTCATATTTATTTACTTTGTGAAACAATAGATGAATAATCTCCATTTTTTTTAATTCTTGGCTTTTAAATATCTTAGTGTTGCTTTTTCTAATCAATAGATTTTCTTTTCAAGCTTCATTTGTGTCTTGTTTCTTCACGGCTTGTATAGCAGTGGTGCACCATTTCAAAAAGTTTAGTCTGTAAGTCAGGTGGTTGAAAAATTGTCTTCACTAGGCTCATTGTATTTCAATTATTGGACTCTCACATTCTACTAGTAGAACATCTAGGAAATAACTATAGATTCTAGCTGGGTTTAAAGAACAGTTTGATTTATTTACTGAATACTTACTATAAACCATGAGGCACTGTGCCAGAAGCGAAGAGATTAAAAAAAAAAGAAAGAAAAGAAAAAAAAAAAGTGTCTCCTCTCAAGAAGTTTGCCCTCTGGGCTGAGCTAGAAATATATTTTCTTGGCTGGATCCTCCTTATGTTCCCAACCTCTAAAAATCAAGTTACCCCCAATTCAGTCCTTGGACCTCATCTCTTCTGTGTTCCTCTCTTACGTACCTTTATCCAGCTCTGTGGCTTTACATGCCTTCTGTATTCTAATAACTGCCAAATTTATACCTCCTGCTCTGATCTGCCCCTAAATTTCAGACCAGTATTTCCAAATGCTTACTTGACAGCTCCATGTGGATGTTTAAACCTTAAGTGCCCCAAACTGAACTTTTGCTCTCCTCTCTTACCTTCCCCTGGTCCATCTCTACCTCTTCTACCATATCTGCTGCTCTACAAGTTTTCTTCCATCTCTCCATTTCTCTAGTTACTCAGGACAAGAACCTTGGCATCATGCTTGATTTGCTGATACTGTACCAGAGATTCCTTCCTTGATCATCCAGTCTATCTCTTAACCTACTTTTATTTTTATTTATCAACACTTAATTTTTTGTGTACTTTTGGTCTCCCTCCACTGTCTTGTATGCTCTGTAAGAGCAAGAACTTATTATCTTGCGTACCTTGTTATACTCTCAGTGCTTAGAGCAGTGCCTGACACAATAGCAACTCTTCAGTAAAATAATTAAATATTTGCATTTTGCTCTGGGAACATAAAGGGAGAGGTACTTAGCTCTGCTAGAAGAGCTGGTGCTACCTAGAAAATGAGTTGCTCCAGTGAAAGTAAAGGTATACTATTCCAGACAGCTTCGAGTACATGGGAAGTAAATGCACAAAAATATGAAATAACCCTTTATGTCCAGTGAACTACAGTAATTCAACATAACTTAGTGAAAAGTAGTAAGTGGGATGTATGGCAGATAATGCTGGGAGGAAGGTGAGGGCCAGAGCAGTCCCTTAAGTACTTTGGTATACCATGCCAGGAGACTAAGACTTTTTCTTGTAGGCAGTGGGAAATCACTGAATGTTACATGAGTAACATGAGTGGATGTTACATGAGTGGATTTTAATTTATATTTAGAAGAAAAAACTGAGGGAGAATTAGAAACCTAGTTAACAACTGAAACTTTAGTAAAGGAGAGAACATGTGTATTGGAGGTTGCTTATGTCTTTTACAGAGGTATACGTGATAGAACTGAATTTCACCATAGAATTTGAAATAATCCTTAGAAGACACATTGTGAAGTTTCTTTTTTTTTTCTGATATAAATGTCTGTAATTTCTCTAGGGGTATAAAAATATCATTTAGAGAGGAAGAAACCTCATAAAGAAATATTTATGAATCTGGTACATGTTAAAGTATACCTGTTTATTATTTTTACCTTGTCCTTCATCTGATATCTGTCCACATTGCCTGTATTTATCAGTTTTTCCTTTATTTTGTGTCTGCTTTATCTCTTGATGAGAGATTGAATTTAAATTGCTTATTTAGTACTTCACTAATACCCAGCCCTCTGCTGTTTAGTTTTAAAGAGAGACAAAGAGAAAAAGAAAAACTATGTAGCTTTTCTTTTAGAAATCACCATATCATGTATCTTTTGGGGTTCAATGGTTTCTTTTTGTTTTTGAGAGTAGTGGGGGAAAGTAAATTTACTGATTTGGGGTATCTCTTTTTTTGAGACTTAAAATATTTGCTTTTTATAAAGAGGAGTTTTAAGAGGCATAACTCCAGTGAATAATTATTTGATAGGAGGAAATGCTGTTGTCAGATTCACTGTGGCAAAGCCAGAGATAGGTTTTCTTAATGGCTTTTCTTTGTGTTTACTTTCCTTCGGTACCTTACTTTTATGTTGGTCTCAAGAAATCTTTAAACTATGCCCTGGAAATCCTTATTTATGATGTCAAAGATTATATTAGGCATTACTTAAATGCTTTTTTCATAGTCAATAGTGGTATGATTTTTAAAATATGAAAAGTATGGTTTTTCCCCTGCTTAAGACTAATGGCTTTTCTAAATAAAGCTGATTATATCTTCCTATTATTTGTGAGAGCAGGGCAGCAGCCTGTATTTGGACACCACCAC
The DNA here is from genome assembly GCA_030015415.1 of Cynopterus sphinx. Lineage (NCBI taxonomy): Eukaryota > Metazoa > Chordata > Mammalia > Chiroptera > Pteropodidae > Cynopterus > Cynopterus sphinx. The sequence goes on from CM057383.1 coordinate 68,202,594, forward strand.
AATGAAGCCCTATTTTGTCTTGGATGCTGGAGAAATCCTAGTGTGCTGTGTCTGTTACCTCATATTCCTTCCAGACAGAGGACCTGCTGTTGTGAAGGAACATTCCTACATTGGACATGAGTCTCCTGGGGTTCTCCATATTGCCAGGCTCCATCATCCTCTGACAAGGGCCATGACACAGCACTCTTCACATTGAGCTGCTAGTCTGAGGAGAAACAAAAAGGGCTTTCTCTTTGGCACACCATAGAGAGCCTCTGAAATGTTAGCTTTCCTTGTTGCTTACTTACAGCCTTTGTCATTCCAATTACCTTGGACTTTATTTTGACTTCTTGCCACTTTCCCAGCCTAGCAGAAGATAGGCTACCATCCTAATCTTGATTGGAATTATATATGAGAATTTGAATATAACTGCAAAGGAAATAAAGATTAAGAACTAGCCCTCCCAAATCATAGTCTTGAGGAATATTGTCTTTAGTGTCTGAACTTTTTTTTTGGCAAGGGCAGGAAGCTATTTTTTTTTCATTTGTTTGCTTTTTAGAATTAAAATAAATACTGAAAAATACCAAGAATAATAAAACAAAAACTCATATTCACATTCTCCAGAGCAGATCATTATTAATATTTTACTCTTTGAGTTTATTTTTTAATTAAAAGAAACAATATCACAGATAAAATTGGAGTATCTTTTGCCTTTATTCTCAGTCCTATTCCTTATTCCAAGTAACCACTGGCAAGAATTTGATTTGTATCCTTGGTGTCTATTTCTCATATTTTAGATATCCATTAAAACACAATGTAGAGTTTTATAATTCTTTGTCAGTGTGCAATGAAGTTTCTTCTCTCAGTCTGTAGCTTTTCAATCTGATCTTTTCACTTTGTATTTTATTAAAAAGAAGTTTTAAAAATTTAATACCAATTGTATTAACCCTTTATTCTATGGTTTATTCTTATTCCATCTATTTAAAATATATTTTCCTTTCCAAAGATCATTTAAGATAATCTCCTGGGTTTTTTTCCCAAAGGATTTTTGCATTAATGTCTTTGATCTACCTGGAATATATTTTTGTATGTAGTATCAAACAGAGATCTAAAGGTTTATTTTTTTGCCCCATATTAATAATTAATGTTTACCACTGATCTATAATGCTACTTATGTCATATATCTTGTTTTTTTAATATATATTCATGGTTCTGTTTCAGGGCCTTGTTCTGTTCTTTTGGTGTATTTGTTGATTCCTGTACCGTTACAAAATTGTTAAATTATAGTAAGCCTGAATTCCCAATTAGGGCAAGTTTTCTCCCCTACTTGTTGTTTTCAGAATACTTTAGTTATTATAGGTCCTTTTCCTATGAATTTTAGGATTGCCTATCAAGTTCCACAAAAATCCTTCTGTAATTTGGATTCTGATTACATCGAATTCACTAATTTGGGTGAATAGACATCTTGATGCCATTATATCTTCTTGTCTGTGAACATAGGTTATCTTTCCACTTAATTCAGAGCATCTTTTTTTTTCTGTCCTTCAGCAGTTTTTCTAATTTACTCACAAAGACCTTGCACATCTTTGTTAAATTTATTTTCCTGGTATCTTCTACATTTTATTGCTATTTTAAATGCAATCATTTTTTAGGTCACTGCTTTCTAATTGGTTATTATTGGTGTATAATAATGCTGCTTATTTTTGTGTTGATTATGTATCTGTCAGTCTTGCTGATGTATAGAATAATCTTTACTTCCTTTTATATCCATGCTGACATTCATATCTGGAAATATTTTTTATATTTCTTTTCTGTTTTTTGGATTGGAACTCTTCTAGTATAATATTTAAAATGAATAGTGAAAGAGGCCATCTTTATCTTGTTTCTCACTTTAAAGGAACTATTTCCAAAGTTTCAATGTGAAATATTTTGATGTGAAATATGAATTTTACTGTTTTTGATAGGTGCCCTTCATCAAGTTAAGGTAGTTAGCATCTCTGTTTAGAATTCTAACAGTTTCTTCTTATTATGAATGAATATTGATATTTTTATAGACTGTTCTTTGTGTACTGAGATGGGCATGTTGTTTTGTTCTGTTGATCTGAATTTTAATGATACATTTTCAGATATTGAACCATATTTGCATTTCTTGAATATTTAACTTAGTTGTAAAACATTAAGTGTTCTTTTCAACACTGCAGAATTTAATTCTATGTTATTTAGGATGTTTCTAGCTATTTTTATATTTAAAATTGGTTTGTAATTTTCTACCTTTTTCTGATTTTGTTATGAATGTTATATAGCTACATAAAATGAATTGGGTTAGTAATTTTATATTTTTCTATTAAATTAACTTTCTTTTAAGTTAAAAATTTTGTAGTCATATATTCTTATAATTTGGGGGTAGGCATTCCAGTTTTTAAATATTTTATTCATTTAATTCTCATCTGGACCAGGTAATACTTGTACATGGAAGCTGATTCAAAATTTTTAAAAGGAAAGAAACCAAAAACTGAGTGTTTTTATCACTTTTATTCTTAGCAACTACTCAGGTATTGATACAGTACATTTTTCAGAAAGCACGAAGATCCCTCACTATAGAATAATACTGAAAATCTACTGTTATATGAAAAAGACAAATGTGTATTTTTTTTGACTGTGCACAAAAATTATACACTGGGTAACAATGAAAACTATAACAACAAACTACTGACACTATATCAATGTTCATCTCCTTTTTATGTGTGATAACGTTTATTTCTGCCAGTCTTTTTTATTTCTTATAATGACTATGTTTTAGTAGTGCTCTTTGTTTAAAGTCAGGTTTATTGAAGTATAATTGACACAGTAAGTTTTACTCTTTTTAGTATGCATTTCTGAGTTTTGACAAATAACTACAATACGTAACCACCAACACATTCAGACTATGTATTCTGTCACCCCCCCCCCCCAAAATCTCCCTGAACTCCTCAACCCTTACCTTGATTCCTACCTTTTGGCAACCACTGATCTGTTTTCTGTCTCTATAGTTTTGGCTTTCCCAGAATGCCTTGTAAATGGAATCATATAGAATATAGTGTTTTTTTAATTAAAAATTTTAGTGAGATAATTGTAGATTCACATTCTTGTAAGAAATATTATAGACAGATCCCATGTACTGTCTACCCAGTTTCCCCCAATCCCCAAATTTTGTAGAACTGTAGTACAGTATCCCAGCCAGGAACTTAAGGTTGATACAGTCCACTGATATTATTCAGAATTCTTCAGTTTTACTTGTATACATTAATTTGTGTGTGTATTTAGTTCTGTACATTTTATTGCATGTGTAGGTTTATTTATCCTCCACCACTGACAAGACACTGAGTAGTTCTATCACCACAAGGACTTCTCAGGTTGTCCTTTTACTAACAAACTCGACTCCTTGCCAGCTCACCCACTCTTATCCCTATCTCTCAACAACCACTAATTTTATCTTTATTTTAAAAATTTTGCCATGTCAAAAATGTTACATAAATGGAATCATACTACATATAACCTTTTGAAATAGTTTTTTTTTCCACTTAGCACAATTCCCTGGAGATTCATTCAAATTGTTGTCTATATCCCTAGTTTGTGCCTTTTTGTTGCTAAGTGGTATTTCATGGTATGTATGTACCACAGTTTGATTAACCATTCATCTAAAATAATCTACAAATATTCCTGTACAGGCTTTTGTGTAAACATATGTTTTCATTCTTCTGGGATAAATGCCCAGGAGTGCAATTGCTGAGTAGTATGGCAGTTGCATGCTTAGTTTTGTAAGAAACTACTGTACTATTTTGTGGAATGGCTGTACCAATTTACCTTTCTATCAGCAATAAACAAGTGATAGAGTTTCCCGCATTCTTGCCAGCATTTGGTGTTGTCACAATTTTCTATTTTATCCATTCTAATAGATAAGTAATATCTTACGATTTTCATTTTAATTTCCTGGATGGCCAGATGACTAAAGATGTTGAACATTTTTCATGTGCTAATTTGCCATCTATAAAGTTTTTGAATGGATCACTTGTTTCTTTACTCTTCATTTTGAAAGCTCTTTATACATTCTGGATACTAATCTTTTGTTGTATATGTGATTTGTAAATATTTTCTGTTAGTGTGTAGTTTGTCTTTTCATTCTTTTTACATGAGCTTTTATAGCACCAAATTTTTAAATTTTAGTGAAGCTTCAATTTATCAGTTTTTCCTCTTATGAATTGTGCTTTTAGTGTCAAGAACTCTGCCTAGCCATAGCTCTTGGAGATTTTCTTTAGAATTTTATAGTTTTATGTTACATATTTAAGTCCATGGTCTATTTTGAGATACTTTTTGTACAAGGTGAGAGGTTTAGGTTGAGGTTTATTTTTTTGGCCTATAGTTGTCCTATTACTCCAGTACCATTTGTTAAAAAGGCTGACTTCCCCTATGCACCGGTTTGTCAACTTTTTAAAAAATTGGGAGAATAGATTTGTATATTTCTAGGCACTCTATTCTGTTCTGATCCATGTGTCTATTGTTCCACCAATACTACACTGTCTTGATTACTGTGACTATATAGTAAGCTTTACTGTCATGTAGAATATATTTTCCTATTTTGTTCTTCCAGATTATTTTAGCTATCCTAGGGCCTTTATCTTCCTGTATAAATTTTAGACTAAGCTTGTCTCTCTCTACAAAAAATCTTGCTGGAATTTTGGTAGGAATTTTATTAAACCTATAGATCAGTTTGGGGAAGATTTACATATTTATTCTAGTGGGTCTCCCAATGCGTAAACACATTATGTCTCTTTATTATTTAGGCATTCTTTGATTTCTTCCATGAGACCTTTATAATTTTCAACATGGAAATCTTGTAAAGCTTTTGTTAGATTTGCACCTAAGTATTTCGTGTCATTTGCAAATACAATAAATCTTATTTTACATTTTCAATCTGTGTGACTATTTCTTTTTCTTGCCTTGTTGCAGTGGCTAGGACTTCTATGTATTATGTTGCATAAAAGTGGTAAGAATAAACACCTGGCTTTGCTACTAATCTTTGGGAAAAGAATTTGATCTTTTACCAATAAGTATAATGTCAGCTATATAGGTTTTCTGTAGGTGTTCTTCACCTTTTCCATAGTTGAAGTAGTTCCCTTCTACTTTTAACATGCTGAGAATTTTGAACATAAATGGATATTAGGTATTTTTAAAATTCTTTATTTGTGTCAGTTACTATGAAGATATTTTTCTCTTTAGCTTGTTGATAGGGAAACTGTATTTGTTGATTTTCAAAGGTTGAACCAGGCTTCTATACTTAAAATAATTTCCACTTGGTCATGATGTCTATTTCTTTTTATACATTGTTGGATTTTGTTTGCTGACATTTTGTTGAGGATTTTTTTTGTTGTTGTTCAAGGTCATGAGAGATATTGATACATAGTATTTTTAAAAACTATTTTATGTGCTTTTCATATCAGGGTAACACTGGCTTCATAAAATGAGTTAAGTGTTCCCTTCTTTTCTGTTTTCCAGATAATATTGTGCAAAATTGCTTAATTCCTTTTTTATCATTTAAATTAAAGAAAATTGTAGTAAAATTTAAATTGTAGTAAAATTATCATTTAAATTTTTCAAAAATTTAATTGTAGTAAAATTTTAATTATTTTTTTAATTTGTGGTAAATTATATATAATGTTAAATTTACTATCTTAACCATTTTTAAGTGTATAATTCAGAATTGTTAAGTACATCCACATTGTTGTGCAACAAATCTCCAGAACATTTTTCAACTAGCAAAACTGAAACTCTATACCCATAAAACATCATCTCCTCATTCCTTCCTTTCTGTAGCCCCTACTTGCCAAGTAACTATTTGGCAACCATTATTTTACTGTCTGTCTCTATGAATTTGATACCTCATATAGATGGAATTATACAATATTCATCTTTTTGTGACTGGCTTATTTCACTGAGTTTAGTTTCCTCAAGGTTCATCCATATTTTAGCATATGACAGATTTTTTTTTCTTTTTATGGCTGAATACTATTTCACTGTATGTATATACCACATTTTGTTTATCCATTCATCCATCAGTAGACATTCAGTTGCTTCCACCTTTTTACTATTATGAATATTGTTACTATGTGCTGGGTGTGCAGATATCTCTTTAAAACCCAGCTTTTCAATTCTTTTAATTCTCAGAAGTGGGATTGCTGGATTATATGGTAATTCTATTTTTGATTTTTGAAAAACAGTCATATTGTTTCCCATAACAGTTGCATCCTTTTACAGTCACACCAATAGTACAAAAGAGTTCCAATTTTCAACCAACCAACATTTGTCATTTTGTTTATTTTTGATAATAGCCATCCTAATGAGTATGAGGTGGTTCAATCCTCTTCTTTATCTACTCTTTTTTTTTTTTTATCTAACATACTCTTCATCTTAGATAATGTGTTCTTCATTTCTGACTGATTCCCTTTTATAATTTCTATTTCCATTCTTATGTTTTTTTTTAAATATTTTTCTTAAAATTCTCACTGAGTACTCTTCCCCTAAGTTCATTGAGCATCTTTATAACCAGTGTTTCGAACTCTGCATCTGTTAGATTGCTTGACTCCATTATTCCTGGATCTCTGTTCTGTTCTTTCATATGGTTTCTGCTTCTTTGTCTTCCCATTTTGGTTGCTGTTCTGTGTCTGTTTCTATATATTAAGCAAAGCTCCTAAGTCTCCTGGTCTTTTTAGGGTGAGTTTGTATAGTAGATGTCCAGTGGCACAGTTCTGAGAAGGGTTCAGCTTCAGGCCAAGTTTAGCCCCCAGCCTGTGCTCCTCCAGGGCCACCTATTAAAATTCAGCAACTAATCCATAGATGCTGTGCTTAGAGCTGTCTCAAGAGACCACGCCAGAAACCAAGGTTAGCTTGCTAAAGTATGGGTTTTGGAGCTGTTCACCAAGAGACACAGGACTTGCTTAGGACACCTGAGTGTGGCTTAGGTAAGGCCACAAGTCAGGGTAAGCTGAGTTTCTGGAAATCCTCTGGACAAAGCAACCTCCGTTATCCAGTTCAATGACATCTCAGTTATGGTGGTGCCATGTCTGCACACTGAAATGGAGGGAGGTGGGCTCAACAGAGGAACAATGGCTACCACCAGCACTTCTGCCTGGAATAGACCCTTGCCTCAGGCCCTCACTTTGACTACTCAGTGTCTCTCATGTATGTCCCTGGTGCCCCCCAGCAGCCAACCCAACTCCAGTGCTCAGAGAAAGCAAGTTTATCACTGCGAAAGTCTGATGCAGACTTTAAGAGACCCTTTAAGAGATATCTACAGCGGCCAGCTGCCTCTGCTGTAGCTTTTATTGCACTTAGCCACCCTGGACCGGGTGCCTTGTGTCTTTGCCCCCCTGAATCTCCAAGTTTCAGGTCAATGTCTTATTTCTCTCCCTAGTATAGTGCTTCTGTTCACCTAGACCCCCAGGCGACTCTGCTTGCTGCTTGCTCCACTTTTCTGTCACACTTTTGATGTGGTCCAAGAGCAAATGAACAAAGCCACTATCATCTACACCATTTTGCTTGGTCTCTAAAAGTTCTTTAAGTGTGATGTAGTCCCATTTTTCTATCATTTTGTTACCTGTGTTTTTGGTATAATATCCAAGAAATTGTTACCAAACTTAATGTCATGAAGTTTTTCCAGTTTTCTTCTAGATTTGTAGTTTTGGGTCTTGTCTTTAGGTCTTTAATATATTTTGAGTTAATTTTTGTATATGGTATAAGAGTTCACCTTTATATTTTCTACATGTGAATATCCAGTTTCCCACCATCTTTTGTTGAAGACATCGCTCTTTCCCTATTGAGTCGTCTTGATACCTTTATCAATGATAATTTGACCATATACATGAGGTTTTATTTCTGGCCCCACTATTCTGTTTCATTGGTCTATACATTTGTCTTTATGCCAGTACCACACTGTTTTGATTAATGTAATTTTATAATATGTTTTGAATTAAGGTAGTAGAAGTGCTTTATCTTTATTCTTCATTTTCAAAATTGTTTTGGGTATTCAGGGTTCTTTGAGATTTCATATGAAATAGAGGATGATTTTTCTTATTTCTCCAAAAAAGTGCTTTGGGATTTTAATAAGGATTGTATTGGATCTGTAGATTGCTTTGGGTTACTTAGACATCTTAATAATATTCCAAACCATTGACAAAGAATGATTTTTCACTTATTTGTTTCTTCAATTTTTTTTTAGCAATGTTTTGTAGTGTTTAGTGTTTTTATTTAAAAAAAATTGATTTCTACTTTTTTTATTTTTTATTTTTGCTTGATTTGCTCTTTTATTTTTAATAGTTTTTAAGGTAGATTATTAATTTGAGATTGTTCCTAAGTAACATTTAATGCTATAATTTCACTTTTATCATTGCTGGAAACCCACATGTTTTAATATATTTTACTTTTATTTTTGTTTATTTCTATATTTTTAAAAAATATTACTTTATTTGAAACTTACTGTTTGACCCATGAATTATTTAGAAGTTTAATTGCCAAGTATTTAGAAATGTTTTTTTTATTAACTTTCTTTTATTGATGTCTACTTTGATTGCATTATGGTTAGAGACCATCCTCTGTGCGATATCAGTTCTTTTAAATTTGTTGAAGTTTGGCCTATATCAGTCATTGTTCCCTGGGCACTTTCAAAAATATGTATTCCGCTGTTGCCAGGCATTTATGTAATTTAGACACTACTGATTGATTGTTTTGTTCAGATCTCTATTCTTGCTAATTTTCTTTCTAATAATTCTATCCTTTGTTAAAAGGAGATATAGGCAGCCTTTTAAGTCTGGATTCTTCTACTTAGCATAATCCATTGAGATTCACCTATCTTGTGTATCACTAGTGAGATCCTTTTTACTACTCAGAGTATTCTTTACCATAGATATAACAGTTTATTTAGCCATTCATCAACTGAAGTATTTTTGCATTTTTTCCCTTTTTTTTGAAATTTATTAAGAAAGCTATGATAATAGTCACCTACAGGTTTCTGTGTAATGTAAGTTCTTAATTTCCTTGGATAAAATACCCAGAAGTAGAATGGTTGAGTTGTATGGGAAGTGTATATTTAAATTGCCAAGCTGTTTTTCAAAGTGGCTGTACCATTTTTCCCATCAGCACATATGAGAGTTCCCGTTGCACATCCTCATCACTACTTGGAATTTTCAGGGTTTTTTTGTTTCTGATTTAAATTTTAGCCATTCTAATAGTCATATAGTGGTATCTCATTGTGGTTTCAACTTAGTTTCCTAGTGGATAATGTGTTGAGCATCTTCTCATGATCTTGCTTATTTTGCCATTCAGATACCTTCTTTGGTGAAATAAATACAAAATCTTTTGACCATTTTTTGTATAGGTCATGCCATTAATAGTTTCTTTTAAAGAGCAGAAGTTTAAAGTTTTAATGGTATTCAACTTACTGGTTTTTTTTTCTTTTATGGATTGTACTTTTGTTGCAATATCTAAGAAATCTTTGACCAATTTAAGATTACAGAGATTTTTTAAAATATTTTCTAGACATTTTATAGTTTTAGATTTTACCTTTAGGCTTGCGATTCATTTGAGTTAATTTTTGTTTATAGGATAGGATACGAATTAAACTTTTTGTTTTAATTTTGTCATATGACTGTCAGTTGTCCCAGCAGTATTTATTGATGACTATCTTTTTCTGTTTTATTGATTTAATACCTTTGTTGAAAATTAATCATATATGTAGAATCTCTATTTCTAGATTCACTGTTCTTTTCCATTGATCCATGTGTCTGTTCTTTTGCCAGTATCACACTGTCTTGATTACTGTTGTTTTATAGTAGGTCTTGAAATTTAGTTAGTTTGGGTCCCCCAACTTGATCTCTTTCAAAGTTATTTTGGCTATTCTAGCTCCTTTGTCTTTACATATAAATATTAGGATAAGCTTATAGAATTCTAGAAGTATGTTCTGCTGGGATTTTGATTTGGATTGTGTTGAATCTGTAGAACTGTATGGGTAGAATTGACATTGTAATAATGAGTCTTCCTGTTTATGAACTGGTATATCTCTTTTTAAGTCTTCTTTGATTCCCTTCAGAAACTGATATTTTGTATTTTTTCACATATAGCTCCTACATATTTTGTTACATTTTTATTTAAATATTCATGTATCTAGGTCTTATTATAAACAATATTATTTTTATATCAGTTTTAATTGTACACTGCTAGATATAGAAATACAGAGACAATTGATTTTTGTATATTGACCTTGTATTATGCCACTTCATTAAACTTATTCTAGTAGGTTTTTTGTAGATTAATTGTAGAATGTACAAACACAGCACACTTTTTTTGGCAATCTACATGACTTAATAGTTTTTTTTCTCTTTTATTCATCTCTTGAGAAGTTCATATAATCTTTTTTACTTAGTGTGTCAATATAGTGAAATATATTGACTGATTTTTTAAAAATATGTTTAACTAGCCTTACATTTTCAGGATAAATCTTACTTGTTATAATGTATTATTTTTCTGTACTTTGGTAGGTTTCATTTGCTAATATTTTCTTGAGAATTTTTGTGTCTATGTATAGAGGGATATTCTGTAATTTTTTTTTCTTGTAATGTCTTTGTATTATTTTAATACTGGGATACTATTGGCCTTGTAAAATGAGTTAGTGAGTGTTCTCTCTTCTTGTTTGTTTCTTAAGTGTTTCGTAGAATTCATCAGTGAAGCCATCTATGTCTGATGTTTTTTTTGATGGAGGTTTTAACTATGATTAAATTTATTGAATAGATATAACTTGGTTCAGTTTATTTCTTCTTGAATAAGCTTTGGTAGTTTGTGTCTTTGAATGAATTTATCAAGTTCTCTTTAGTCACTGAATGTATGGGTAGAAAGTTATTTATAATTTTCACTAATTAAAAAATCTTTATGTAGTAAGGTCTGTAGTGATGTTTTCTCAGTTAGTCCTATTACTGGTATCTTCTTTACTTAATCAGTCTAGCTAGAGGTTTATCAGATTTACTAACCTTAAGTCCAGCTTTGGATTTTATGGGTTTTCTCTTATTTTTCTGAGTTTTATTTCACTGCTCTCTATTCCTATATTTATTACTTTTTTCCTCCTTCTTGATTTGGATTTATTTTGCTCAACTTTTTTCTGGTTTCTTAAAGTGGAAGCTTAGATCATTGATCTGAGACCTTTCTTTTTTTCTTTTTTAAACATTCAATTATATAAATTTCTCCCTAAGCACTGCTTTAGCTATATTCTATAATTTTTGATATGATGTATTTTCATTTTCATTGAATTTACAATATTTTATAGTTTCTCTTGTGATGCCCTCTTTGACCTATGGGTTATTTACAAGTATGTTGTGTATTTTCCAAATACTTGGATATTGTCGAGTTATCTTTCTATTAATGATTTAGTTTAATTTCATTATAGTCAGAAAACATATTCTGTGTTGTTTCATTTTTAAAAAAAATCTGTTAAGGTATGTTTTTGGCCTAGAATGTGGCCTATCTTGGTCCATAGTCCACATACACTAGAAAAAAAATGAATATTCTAGTATTGTTGGGAAATGTGTTTAATAAATGTCAGTTAGGTCAAAGTTTTCATGTTTTTATACTGTTATTTTATATCATTTACAATTTTGTATTTGCTTGTTATTTTAGTTACTGAGAAAATAGTATTGAAGTCTCCAACTATAATTGTGGATTTGTCTATTTTTACTTTTAGGTCTATCAGTTTTTGCTTTATTATCTTGAAGCTCTGTTGTTAGATATATATGTACTGAGGATGGTTATGTGTTTCTATTTCCTTCAGAACCATCTTTTATAATGAAATTTGGAGAGCCTGTTCCAAAAGAATTACAGAGATAATGCAGATCTAGTCACCTGGGCAGCAAGTAATTTGATTCTATTCCTGGTGGTAGAGCTATCTTTTTACATCTTTTACTTAGACCTTTTACTCTAAAACAGTAGCCTAGACAGTGAATCTGCAGCAGTTTTTTGCATCCCAGCCTCACATCACCCCCACCCCAACCCCACCCCTTCTTCAAACAGTGAACCTGACTTGAGTTTCCCTCTCTTCCATGGAGTACTTTTAATCTTTTTTGCCTTATAGGACCCTAGCTGCTGACTCTTACTACCTGCTTTGGATTAGTAATTCAGTGGTCCTATGGTTTTTTTGTTGTATGCTTTGTATTTCCATTGAATTACATGGAGATGTTTATTATTTTTGAGCCTGGGTTGTGTCTTCTTGGAATTCAACCTTTCACATTTTATCCATTTTTACTCTGTGTTTGGAGCAGAAGTGCATTAAACTGTGAATTTATTGAGCCATTAATCATATTGACAAATGTAAATCAAAATCATTCTTGTAACTGCTGTATGGTATTCTATTATATGAATAGGTCATATTCTATTTATCCATGCACTAGATAATTTTGATAGGGCTTTAATTTAAGAAATGGTGAGTTGAAACAAAATTCCATGACTTAAGCATTGGTGAAAAACTATGGAAAAGACTGAGTTCAGTTTGAATGGTGAGAATAAATAATTCTGGAAGTGGGTGAAATACAGAAGCTTAAGGAAGACAAATGAGAAATATCTATGGCATAAGCTAAGTAAGAGAATTAGATTTGTAATGAAAGATCATAAAGAGAAAAGAGAAGAGAATGCAGAAGAGTATTTTAAGGACTGACCAAGTATAGATGGTAAAAAGAGGAATGGGAAACAATAAAGAGATTGAAAGGGAGCATTTGAAATGTATTCATTATTGTAGCAAATCTTAAAGATGATAAGAACTAAGAAAGAATGATGGTCTGAGAACAAGACCTGAGCTCTAATTTCCAGCATTCCTTTCACTAGCATTAGACTTTGCACTAACAAACTAGCCCTCATTTACTGTATCTGTAAAATATGTAATAGATGATGATTTCTGAGGTCTTTCTGCTTCTGAATAAATAATAAATAATAAATAAAAGATATTGGTGACCTTGAGAAAACTGTTTCAGTAGAATGTAAAATCCCAGTTGCGGAATTTTAAGTAGAAAACATTTTAAGAATAAAAGAATGTTTCTTTTCTTTGCCATGATATGATACCATATCAAAATGAGAGAAAGCATACTATGGCAAGAGATTAAATAACAGCAATCAGATGTTTGGCATATACTTTTGAATTCTTCACAATGCCTTGAGAAACACTAAACTAAATGAATGTTTTCTATTTATACTTCAATGATTTGGTTCAACCACTTGAACCATTAGAGATTTTTCATGTTTTATTTGTTGCATTCCTTGGGTTATGTTTTAGGGATTTATTTTGGAGTAAGATAGCTTTATTTAGAATAAAGACTCCAGTTGATTCAATATTGGTCTGCATTTGAGGAACAATAGATTAACAGAATTGTTAGCTTAAGACTACTACATAAGCCACTGAGAACACACCTGTAGGCAGTTGTAAGAGATGGATAGATCACCTCCAGGACATGTATAATCTCACTGTAGTATAAGCACCTACATAAAATATAAATCCTGTCATTTTAGGATATTCCTTGAGATTGTGAGATGCTTTTTGTTTACGGATTTGGAGACATGACATCCAAATGTGGAAGCTTTCTGCTACCTAAAAGCCCCTGGTTTTATGCCTGCTTCAGATTTCCAGTTTTTTAAAAAGTGTGCAAAATATTTAATGTTGGTCTTATTCACATAAGATAGTTTATAAGGCTACTCAGAGCTGAGAATGAGTGAAACTTTGTCTCTATGCACCTTTGGTTTTTAAGTTTTATCATAAATTCACCCTCAGAGTAAGATTTATAGTAGGAACCTGCAATCTTTTTCAAAGTATGTGCCAAGTCTTCATTTATCCTGGGGTCATAGGTCTATTACTGAATTATGATTGAGGAAATATTTCCAGGTATCTTAGGAATCAAGGGTGAAAATGGGCGATAAAGAAAAAGGGGCATATTCCTCCCAACTTGACCATCACACTATTAAAGTCTGCTCATGTGTCTGTCACATTAAGCAGGTGTTCCATGGATCAGGGGCCCCTAATGTGTGAAGGCTTGCTCATACGCATTGGTATTGGGAGTGGAACTACCCTAACTCCAATAATGGTGGCTTCATTCTCCATTCCCCCCTTTGTTAGTGTCACCTTCAACCCTACTTTACTAGTAGTGTAATTGCTAACTGCTCACTTGTCAGGAAACCTCAAAGTTGAAATAAGCTTTTCTCTCAGTAGGTTTTTATTTAATAGGAAAAGAAAAGCACAATGCTATTTTGCCTGTGATTTGTGTTCTTCACAAGGTTGTGTATAGCTTTTGGTTTCCATCTATCATTTTCAGTTGCCAATGTGGTCATGCTGGCCTTTATGCTGTGTGTAGTAAATTTTGTTTCTCTTTTGATTGTTCATTTTCTGTTAGAACATCATGCTGAAATGGTATTCAGAACTTCTGAACAGAAATACATTATATATTACATCTTAGCATTTGATTATTGCAATATGTCCTTGTCAACAATATTTTCCAAGATAGGTTTATGGCATTTTTCCCACTTCAGAAATGGGAGCTTTAAATATTAAATATTTTTAAAACAATCAGAAGAAAGTACTGGTTGGTAGACTATATATTGAGATCATTAGTTCTGAAGAATACTTAGTTATCAGAAATCTTTTACCTCTTAAGACTATAGCTTTGAGGTTTATGCTAAAAAAAAAAGTGCAGATAATACAGAGTATGCAGATATAGTTCAATTTGGATGAAACTTTGAATAATGAATAAAATATCTAAGCAGGAAAACTAAGAAGAAATCAGTTTCTAAAATTTACTGGGCACTTTGTAAAATTATGATTTCTTATATTTACCAATTTGCCCTGCTTAAAGATAATCCAAAATAAGATAATCAGAAGTAAATGTATTATTTTGAAATCATGATTTTACTTATGTAAATTTTAGGGGAACATATTCAGTTTGTGAAGTGAGCCACAACTCTAACACTTTCTCTTCATTTTTATAGAATGAAGAGATATCTCTTATAGTTCATATCTAAACTTTTATCCAATACAAAAGTCTGCTAGTTTTTTATTGAAAATTAATAAATAAACATTGATTTTTAAGTTTAAACAAGTAGTGAAGCAGGCACAGAAGTGGTGAAGTCGATGGCACAAAATAAGTTTGGAAAGTTATGAAGAAACCAGATCATGAAGGACCTTTAGTAGTTGTATTAGTTTTCTATCGCAGCTAAAACAAATCATAAACTTAGTGGCTTAAACAATCTGTACTTATTATGTCAAAGTCTCTTTGGGTCAGAAATATGGACATGGCCTGGGTTGAACTAGGGTCTCTTCTTAGGGTCTCACAAGGCCAAAATAAAATGATCAGTAGAGCTGTGTTCCTTATTGGAGGATCTGGTGAAGAATCACCTTGAAGGCTCATTCATGTTGGTGGCAGAATTATGTCTTTTCTCATGCTTTCCACGTGGCCTCCTCTTTCATCTTCAAGCCAGCAATGATATGTCAAGTCCTCATGCTTGGAATCTCTCTGACTTCCTCTTCTGCTGCTAGCTGGAGAAACCTCTTCTTTTAGGGGCTCATATGATTAGATTGGGCCCATTCAATCCACTTAATCTCCCTAATTTAAGGCAAATTGTACCATATAACATAATGTGATCTTTTTCTTCACAATGTACAATTCAGTTCATTTTTTAAATTATAGTTGGCATACAATAATATATTCATTTAAGTTGTATAGCATAATGATTACAAATATATATAACTCACAAAATGATCACCCTGCTAAATCTAGTACCCCTCTTCTCCCTTACATGTTTATTAAAACATTATTTTTTTATGTTACACTTTATACCTCCATGTCTATTTTGTAACTATCCATTTGTACTTCTTAATCCTTTTGCCCTTTTTCGCTATCCCACTAACACCCCTCCTATCTAGTAGCCCTTCAAATATCTCTGTATCTATAAATTTATTTTCATTTTCATCATCGTTGTTTATTTTGTTTTTTAGATTACACATAAATGTGAAATCGTGTGATATTTGTCTTTACCTGACTAAGTTCATTCAATGCAATACCCTCTAGGTCCATCAAGGCAATATGTTTTTCCATCCCCTTTTAGTCTATTTGTGTCTTTTAATCTTTTAATGAAGTGAGTCTCTTATAGGCAGTATTAGTAGAGGTCTTGTTTCCTTATCCATTCAGCCACTCTATCTTTTGGTTGGAGCACTTAATTCTTTTCCATTTGAGGTACTTGTTGATAGGAATTTAGTTATTACCATTCTTTATTCCTGTTTTTGATACGTGTTTTTTCTTCTTAAAGAAGTCCCTCCAATATTTCCTGTAACACTGGCTTGGTGTTGATGAATTCCTTTAGCTTATTTTTGCCTGGGAAGCTCTTTATCTGTCCTTCAACTCTTAGTGATATCTTTGCTGGATAAAGTATTCTTGGTTGTAGATCCTGGGTTTTCATCATTTTGAATATTTCCTGCCAGTCCCTTCTCACATGCAAGGGAGAAGTCAGCTGCCAGTCTTATGGGTGCTCCCTTGTAAGTAACTAACTACTTTTCACTTGCTGCTTTTAAGATTCTCTCTTCATATTTAACCTCTGGCATTTTAATTACAATGTATCTAGGCATGAACCTCTTTGGGTTCCTCTTTCTTGGCACTCTATGAGCTTCCTGGAGTTGTATGTCTATTTCTTTCACCAGGTTAGGGTCATTTTCCATTATTATTTCTTCAAATAGCTCTTCAACTTCTTGTTTTCCTTCCGATACCCCTATGACATGGACATTTTTACACTTAATTGTGTCACATAGGCTCCTTAAATTATTATTATAATCTTGGCTTCTTTTCTCTTGTCATTATGATTGTGTGTCTTTGGCTTCCTTATCTTCTGTATTGATGGTTCGATCCTCTTCTTTACTCACTGTTTTTGTTTTGTTTTGTTTCTGTTTATTGTTGTTGTTGTTGTTGTTGTTTTATGTAATATACTCTTCATTTCAGATAATGTGTTCTTCATTTCTGACTGATTCTCTTTTATAATTTCCATTTCCATTTTTATGTGTGTTTTTTTTTATCTCTTTCAATTCATGCACTCTTCCCCTAAGTTCATTGAGCATCTTTATAACCAGTGTTTTGAACTTTACATCTGTCAGATTGTTTGACTCCATTATTCCTGGATCTGTGTTCTGTTCTTTCATATTGTTCTGCTTCTTTGTCTTCCCATTTGGGCTGCCATTCTGTGTATGTTTCTATATACTAAGCAGAGCTCCTAAGTCTCCTGGTCTTATTGGTGCAGCTCTGTGTATTAGGTATCCAGTGTCATATCATAGTCCTGAGATGGGTTTAGCTGCAGGACAGGTTTAGCCCCCGCCTGTGCTTCTCTTGGGCCACCTCTTAAGATTCAGCAAGCAATCCACAGATGCTATACTTAAAGTTGCCTCTATAGGCCACACTAGAAACTGAGGTCAGCTGCCATCAGTGTGTCTGGGCACTGCTCATCAAGCAGCACTGGACTCTCCAAAAACGCAAGTGGTTGCGGCTTGAGTAGGGCTGCAAGTTGGGAGAGGTGGAGTTTTAGGGACTCTTGGGTGGAACGACCTCTTATGCAGTTTGATAATATCTCAGCTATAGCAGGTTCTGCACACTGGGAGTGGGGAGGGCTTAACAGAGGAACAATGGATACCACCAGCACTTCTGCCCTGGAGAGAGCCTCGCCTCCCACCTTCACTTCAACCACTCAGTGTCTTCCTGTAAGTCCCTGGTGCCCCCCCATGCAGCCAACCTGGTGCTGGTGATCAGATCAAGCAGTTCACCACAAAAGTCTGATCACAGACATGGTTCCTTTTAAGAAGTGTCTTCAGCTACCGGCTGCCGCTGCTGGTAGCCTCTGTCCCACTCAGGCACTAGAGACCAGTGAACCTCACATCTTCACCCCCTCCTACCTTCTGCCATTGCAGGTTGATTAATTATTTCTCTCCCCAGTTGTAGTGCTGCTGTTCATCTAGATCCCATGCAATTTTTTTTTTGCTGTTTGCTCTATCTTTCTGACACAACTTTGATTTGGTCACAAGAGAGATGAACAAAGCCTCTATCATCTATGACATTTTTTCACAGAAACACATAAATGTAATCTTGAGAATAACACCAGGGGATAAAGATCATGGGGGCCAAAATTGTGCCTATCACAATAATTTTAAAGAGTCAGGGCTTTATTCTGATGTGTCTTGTGTGATTTTAAGTAGAGTGATGTGGTCAGATTTCTATTTTATAACACTGGTTGTAATATAGATGAGGGTCAAACCATTTGAAGGAGTATAATTTGAGATTCAGTTATAGACAACCAAAGCCACATTAGCTATTTTAAAGAGAAAGGAATTTAATGCAGAAATAAGGTGCTTATAAATTCTTTAGAAGGGGTTGTCTCCCCTAGGATTGCTTCTAGGAAGGTACCACAGAAATGGCCCATGACAGGTACTGCTAACTCTGCCAGAATCATGTAAAGGGACACTGAAGAAGCTGCTGTCCTTGGTGCCATATCACACCACCTTAGCTAAGATCTGAAGATCAGCATCCTGCTGCCACAGGTCTTGTCTCCAGGAACATAACTGCTTAAACTAAAATGTGGTAATAGGGACGCCTCTATCCAAATTGTTTCTGCTAGATCCATTATTTCTCTCCCAGGACTGTTAAGTGTGATTTATAGAAGCTAAATCTCACCTGCAAAGGAATGTAGGAAATATAGTTTTCTATTCTAGTTTTTGCAGTACAGGAAGGCATTCTGAAAAGAAGTTGGAACAGAATGATGAGGATGCTTATCAAGCTTATGTATCCACAGGGCTTACCACTAGTTCAGATTTGGGTCCTTTTAAGGTTATTCTCTCTGTTGACCTGAGGACTTGTAGTAGTTAACTGGACTCAAATTCATAACCAGAGTATAGCAGCCATTGTTTACAAAGGACTCATGCATGCTGCATTTCAGAGAGAAGCTACAGACTTTGCTGCCAAGCTTCTGGTGCTATACTCCCTGTGTCTGAGTTGATCCTTATAAGAGAGTTCCTAGAATTCAAATTCAACCAAAAGGACTGAGATTTTCCCTGTCCAACCAGAGCTGTGCAGCTATATCCACATTTGCATCTTCATTGTTCAATCAGAGTGATCCATTTCAACCAATCAGGATAATGCTATTTGAACCAATGTGAGGATTTGGAGTTCTTATTTGCCTAAACATGGACCAATCAGGGACTGGGTGCAGACACTCATAAGCCAGCTTCACCTCTGTCTCACTTTCAGGTTTCATAGAAAACTGTGTTGCCCTGATAAGAGCTATAACACTGGAGCTATAATACTAGAGCTGGAACTGTAACACTTGAGCCACCTAGCCCGAGCCACTTTGTTTGAACCATCTCTTTGGAACTGAATCCACTGACCTGTTTCATACCTGAGCTGTCTTGTACTTGAGGTCTTTCACAATTGAGAGCTGTTTTCACAAC
This sequence comes from Cynopterus sphinx, assembly GCA_030015415.1. Taxonomy (NCBI): domain Eukaryota; kingdom Metazoa; phylum Chordata; class Mammalia; order Chiroptera; family Pteropodidae; genus Cynopterus; species Cynopterus sphinx. The sequence goes on from CM057383.1 coordinate 68,222,098, forward strand.
AGCTGTTTTCACTGAATAAAGTCTCTGCCTTTACCACACCCCAAACTGGGGACTCCTGTTGTCTTTGACTCAGTGTCACCTCTGAGTTGACAGCTCTTCTTTTCTTAGTTGTTGCTAGTGATTTGTTTGTCCTTTCAAAAAATACTATTTTGGGTTCAGGTCCTGGGAATAGAAGATTCTGTGATCTATTTTATTATACCACCACCTTCTCCAAGGGGTTCTACCTAAAAGGATTTCAATTGTATTATTTCTAAGGGATATGTGTATGTTTTAATAACATAAGTTCCAAAACAATAGGAATGTAATGTTGATGTTTTAATTTGTATATGAACTCTTAATTTACCAAGTGCCTACTCATCTGTTATTTTATATAATTCTTATGACTATCTTATAAGATAGGAAGGGCAGAATTATTATTCCAATTTTACTAATGAGAAAACTGAGTGGCAAAGGATAGAGCGAGTTTCCAAGTCACACAGCTAATTATAAATAGTGTCAAGACTTTGGAGGCAGATTTTCTGACTCCAAGGACAGTGCTATAAATCCTACCCTGTTACTCCCCTTATTGGGAATCCTTACCTCTATCTCTGACCACAGACATCTTACAATGTTTTTGTTTTGGATGTTCCTACCAGCCTTGTAAAACTGATTTAACTGAATTAAAACCAAAAATAGGGTGAAGGAGGTGGGGAAATAATCTCATGTGACTACTGTATTCTGATCATGAATTAAAACCTTGCATGTCTTGGGTATAACAAAGCTAATATCAGATCTTTTTAGCATTTTTTCTGTCTCTTGTTTGTAGGAAACTGCTCAGCTTTCTTAATAAAATCAAAACTAGGTCCTCCAGGTGTGATGGTAGAAACAAGATTTTCCACATGGGAAACTGGGCCCTAGTCTCACCTCTGTAATTTCCTTTCCTCTTGGTTTCTTTTGCTCTTTGTTCCTGCCTTGATCAAGGAACTTGTATTTCACCTTTTTTTACAATTTATTCTTGACTCTTCTGTAAAATCCTTATATTGTGTAGCTAATGAGACTAGGCTGGAATATTCAAACAAAGCATCACTGAAAAAGTTGAGTTAACAGCTGACATACTTTTGTTTGTAAGTTATGCCTTCTCCAGAGCCCAGGAACTGCTGGCCTACTTTAATCTTTTCATCTGTTGCCAAGGAACATGTACTTAGATCTCTGCCTTTCTTGATGATGGTACCCAAGAAAACACGTTCTCCAGATTGACTTCATAATGTTTGTAGTGTCTTCTTGTCTTGATTTTGTTTTCCTCTCTAAGCCTATTCTTTTAGAATGATCAACAGCAGGCATGGTGGCCATCTTTGGGAGAAACTCTTTTCCTATCCACAAAGATGTAGTTTTACTGTGACCTCAAAAGGGCAATCATATCAGATCACATCTTCAACAATAGTGATCAGATAGGTAGAATATTAGAATAGAACATTGGAAAGATTAGTATAGCTATATCAATTACCAGTTGTTCTGAAAAAGTTCAGATGGTAGTGGCTTAAGCTGACACTGTCTTTTTATCATTCTAGGTATCATGAACTGATCACAAAATATGGAAGGTTGGAGCCTTTGGCAGAAGTGGATCTAAGACCCCAGAGCAGTGCAAAAGTAGAAGTCCACTATAACGATCACGTGGAAGAAATGAGCATTCGTCTTGACCAAACAGTTGCAGAACTAAAGAAACAATTAAAAACTCTAGTGCAATTACCCACAAGCAACATGCTTCTCTACTATTTTGACCATGAAGCACCCTTTGGCCCAGAAGAAATGAAGTACAGCTCTCGGGCACTGCATTCCTTTGGCATTAGGGATGGAGATAAAATTTATGTGGAATCTAAAACAAAATAACCTCTATGAGTCTTGTAAAAACACACACATAAATTACAGGGCATTATTTCCATGTGGGTTTTTTTAGAAGGGAGAAGATCATTTTTGTTCTGTTTTATTTTATTTAGGTTTGGCAGGGATGGTGGTATATATTTTTCCCCCTAGAATAGGTAAGGGACTGTTTTTGGTATTTTTTCACCAAGATTTCTTCAGCTTAGCTGGCAGAATTGGCCTCATCTTCAGTCCATGGGTGCCCCCTCATGAAAGATGAGTAAGAAATCACCATCCTCTTTTTGTATTCCCTGGTCTTTGTGTACTGCATAGTTATTACCATTTAGGTATACTTGTGAAGATAGCATGAACAGCAAACTCCTTTCAGAAGGGTATCTTATAGTATTTAAATCAGGAAACAAGGATCTTTACAATCAGGGCCAGCACTTTTCTTTCTCTTTCAGGTCTTCTTTTTCCTTCCCTCTCTCTTCTTCTCTTTTTCTTTCTCTCTGTCTCTGTGTGTGTGTGTGTGTGTGTGTGTGTGTGTGTGTGTGTGTGTGTGTGTGTGTATGTTCGTTCAATTTTTCATTTTGACTTGTGTCAGCACATGTTTTACTAATAGGTTTATTTTTTCCATAATTCTTATTTCTCAAATTAGCTTATTTTTTCTTTAATTTCTCTCTTTTGAAGTAATGTAAAGTGTTTTATGCATTTTTCAACCTGATTCTGATCTCAGGTACTCAATTAGAATCTATAACTCTGTTAGGATCTTGAACTAGAGTAGATGGAGAGCTAAAACTCCAGGAAAACTTGATGTTATTCTGGAAGCACAGGCAGAGCAGTCTGATTTCTTTGTATGTAACTATCTGCTTTAATGTTCCTCATACATTATATTAACCATTACTTTCATAACATGAAATATGTCAGATTCTAGAGTTCTTTTATTTTTTGCTTATTGAATGTATTTCCTCACATCTATCATTTTTATTACATTGGGAATAGAGGCCTGAATTTAAGAAGAATCCAAAAAGTAATGGATATATGTGCCAGGAGAGTTGAGAATTAGCTAATAAACTATCTGTAGTGTGTGTGAAGGAGTAGAGTGGGGAGAATATTGGAGAAAGAGTGTTGTGATTTTCCTGCCTGTGTCACCATTGAAACTCCTGCTCTTGCACTTTGCATTAAAAATAGGAAGTTTTAATCAAAGGAAGCTTTGATTCCCAGTTCTTCCTGGGATTTTGTGATGTCATAATAGAACTATTCTTTTTACTTTATATTCAATTTAGTTGCCCCTACAGAAGAACAACTTTATGAGTAAAGTATAAGTGTCAAAACCAGAATTGCCTCCAAGTCATATTTTTTTTCAGAAGCACATTTTTAAAAAATGCTAGTTCCTTACTTGCTCTGAAATCTTTTTTGTTTGTTTGTCTATTCCTTTGTTAATCAGTGCAATCCCTTTCTTTAAATTATGACTTTCTTGGTCCACCATGTTTATAGATGGGGAGACTTGAGAAAGACTTAGCATAACTGGGGCAGAAGGTGTGCACATAAAGTATTTTTCGAAGAATATAATCATTATGTGATTGTGTTTGACCTTTGAACCTTTTTATATGATTTTACTGCTCCTACAATTTCTTTTAATTTCCTATGAAATTTTTAGGTGACTTACAAACTCTTAACGTATATGACATTGTGTTTTTTATTGCTACTTTTTAATTTTCCCTATGCCATAATTGCAAATGTTTATTCTCTTAATGTACTTCAGGATCAGTATTTGTAAAGCCTTTGACCCAGGACTACTGAGTCAAATCTACATTCACTGTAACATTAAAGGTGGAAACCAAAGGGTTCAAGAAAGATGAATGAGGCCTATTCTTCTGCTGCAGACTTTATCTTTCAAATTCATAGAAATGAGCAGTGGCAATCCAAACTAGATATATACAAAATAATTTATTTTGTAATCACATTTTTCTGACATATTTTCAGAAGTGGGAAAAAAGTGTGGCCACCGTGTCATGAAGATTAAAACTGTGGGTGCTTTGTGTATGTGTGCATAAGTACAGACATGTTTGAGAGGGAAACAGTTAATGGAGCCCATTGCTTTTATTAGCCTGGGAAACAGATGCACTCTTATTTTTTGATGTTGTATGATCCCTGACTGTCCTACAGCAGAAAGCAGAACAAACACTTATGCTATGTTTTAATCATAAGTGGAATGGTCACAATTAATAAGATATTTTATATATGACAAAGTTTTATGAAATGCTTTTTTACTATTAGAGACCTGTACTTTCTCTTATTACAGAACAGTGACCATCAACTGCAGACATAATTCTTCTATTATACAGTTGCATGTCAGAGGAACTTCTCATTTAATTCCATGGACATGGGTATTTTTAGGGGATTATAATTGATGATTGTAATAATTACTGAATAATTTTTGATTGAGACAAATTAGTACAATTACCAGTCTTTCAGGGTCATGGAAGTCAATTAGAAAAGCTATTTGAGCATGCATACTTGTAGATTTATTTGGGTGGCTGAGTAAAGATGCTGCTTCTGAAAGAAAATTGGTGCTGTGTAGATACTTTTAACCAAAATTATTTTTATAACAGGCTAAGAAGAAGAAGAGAAGAGTTCATGGACCTTTGAGTCTACAAGTTATGCATAATTGATTACTGCAGCTTAGCTGTAGTTTAATATTGACTTCACTCAGATTCAGTGAGAGCTTATTATTGACATTTAAGAGTCAGAATGCTGTCGTAGCTAGTATTACATATTTGTTGCTATAGGCACAGTGTATAGAACATATCTTTTCTAAAATAGAATTATTTTTAGTTATGAAAAAGAGAAGGAATAATAAAGAAAGCCAAATCAAAACCAAGGGATCCTTTCTACATGTGGGCATGTAACTCCTGAAGCCACATTAGAAATTAATTTTCTAATTTTAATTGCTGAAATATCCCAGAATGCTTTAAAGAAAAAAGAAGTTCAGAGCTGTATACCTTTTTTATTATTAAAAGTTTCTATTGTTTCTGTAACCTGTTGCCACATTGCAATAAATACATTAAAAAGCAGCAGATATATAACCTCTTGTTTCTTTAAAACCTTTTTATGAAAATCATTCCCAAACATGAGCTATTTGTAATGGAACCTAATGTTATGATGCTATGTTTTAACATTTTGTTTACTTAAAAAAAAGGAAAGTTAAATTCTAACCACATGTTTTAGCTATTGTTGCTAAATCGGCAACGTTATGAGCAGAGAGCAGTTGTTGCACAAGGAACTGATCACTATTTCAGGCATGCTGGTAATGCTTTTACTAATGCACATGTGAGTGTGGCTTGCTACATAAAAAACAGGACTACAGAATAATAGATTGTTCTAAGCAATGGCATTTCTGTTTATGAATTTATTTTCTCCTTCATTTAACATTAGAATTAATTGGAAAGAAACTGCTTTTAAGAACACCCAGAAACTATCTGTGTTACCAGATGTATTGTGAACACTCTGTTTTCCATAGGTGCTTCCTCAAGATGTATGTCCATTGTAATGATGGAGAAAAACTCATTGGACTTTCCTAGGACCTATACTTGCCAGTTGTCTCCTGCAGTTAATGGAAACACACACACACACAATCTTTTTTTAAAAATTAATAATCCAAGTCTCTTTTCTCTTGTGTTCTGATTTCTTTTCTTTTCTTTTCTTTTTTTTTTTTTTTTTTTTTTGGAATTGTGTGGTCAAGGTGTATGTTTATTTTTATATAGCTAAAAATCAACATCAGGGCTATTATTGAGTCCTTTGGGGAATTGACTAAGCTGGTAAGGGTTTCATCATCTTAACAAACTGAATTGGAATTTTGTCAAAGTTAGAAATGAAAACTTGAAAACAAAGATTAATAAGAAGTGTGTTATTGCTTTTGTTTTAGCAAAGTTTTATACTTCTAACATGCTCTCAATACTCCATTTTTATCTTTTTAAGGAGAAAAATCTTTGAGGTATTTGACATCTCCTTTTTTGAGTAAGAACGTAAACCTGACTTTGATGAATTAAAAATTTGTGACACTTTTTTCCTTTGAAAAATAATTTTTATAAGAATTAGAATTTGGGACACTTGAATCCTACCTGCTTATCAATAATTTATTGGTAAATTGTTATGAATTAACCTTATACCAAGAATTAAGAACCAAGAATTGTACTTTATTTCTGTATTTAAAGAAAGAGCCTACTAACTTTTCTTAATGCTTCAGAAGTGTATAAGTATGATCTGTCTAAAATAATTTCTACCTCATTCAAATTTTCAATAACTGTAATTGTAACTTCTGTGCTAAATTCTATTTAGTTAATATTTATTGTGAGCTTCTCTGAGCACGTGCAAGTATTCTGTAAATTGTAACTTCTGTGCTAAATTCTATTTAGTTAATATTTATTGTGAGCTTCTCTGAGCACGTGCAAGTATTCTGTCTATATGCAAGGTAGATATATCTCAAGACATCAATACCCATAGAGCTGAATAATGCTGTAACTTTTGTATTAGAATATTTATAAAACAAGAATGTCAACCTCTAAAGTCATGTTTTTCTTTCTAATTCTTCTCTGAAAAAAAAAAACTTATGTTCTCCAACTTAGACTTAGAACGTTAGAGTTCAGTCTAGCCAGATAAATTTTAAAACATATATACATCATTATAGATATTAACATCAGTCATTTCATCTACTTTTAAGTTTTCTATGTAACTAATATTTAAGAACTAAGAATTTCTGATTTCTTCAAAAATTTGAGAGTAACACTGGGAATGTTTTGCTTTTTCTTTTTAACAAACTGATCTAGTAAATTGTTCAAACTCATATATTTGCCTATATATAAATATAATGTATAAACATTTTTATGCTAGCCTCCCACCTCTGAACTAAAAGCAACATAATATTGGAGTGCCACATTATTCTGCCGAGTCAGTGGCATTTTACAGTTTTATTTTAAAACACTGAAACAGTAACCTAAATAATAATTGAACCTAATAAATAGAAAGTAAACTATAATAAAGAAAGGAAATAAGTTATCTTTAAATAGGTAAACTAAAAATTGTTGATAATAGTTTAATGCTTTCAATTGGCTGGGGAATCCATGTACTTGACAGCTATACTGTGGTACTTGCTGCTAAAGTTCTCCATTACCTTCCTTCCCACACACATGCACCTTTGCTGTTAACCTTTATATTTCACTAAAATGAGATGTTCCTCAATATTCATTTACTAAATTGATTTTCTCTATAACAAAATCATTGATGTGGATGATGGCTCTACACCTACATTGGAATTTGTCCTCCTGCCTTTTCTATGCTATGAAATTGTAGTTGGTATATATCTATCATACTTCTGTTCCTCTGAAATGCCATGTTGGACACTTGCAATGAGTGCTATTGACAAGAATAAATGAACCAGTAATATGATGCAAGAAAATAAAATTTCGTTTTTAGCCTGAGAACATTCTAAAGCTTTAAAACTTTGTTTCATTAAACAGCCAAAGATGAGAGAGGTCGCTCAGTTCCAACATAGACTTTCATCAAGGAGGTGTCAATGTTCAAGTGAAATTAAAATTGATATTTATAGAGTAAAAAATCTAATGGAGCCTGTATCCAAATTTGTATTATGGGAAAAGATGATGCTGTCACTGCTATTGGTTCTCCTTAATTTTTCAGAGAGAGCCTTATGAAGATTATAAATATTGTTTGCAAAATAGAGGAAATAGGTCATCTATTATGGTCTGCAGGATATAGATCTGCCAAAAAATATATAATGCTATTTCAGTTTGAGTTTTTCATTGACTTCATCTTTGAATGCTTCTTAGTCACTATATGTAATATAATTAAGGTGTTAAATAAGAATGGGAATAGGAGGCAGGCATTAAAGAATACAGACTAAAGAGGAAAAAGTGTTTTCTGTCTGATCATTAGAGGGCAGATGTAAGCTTTAATCCACTATTGGGTATACAACTAGGACATTATGAATTGCTTTGGTTGTGTGAAAACTTTGATTTAAATTTTAACTTATTTACAAAAAGAGGTCTTGAAAAATTTAGGTTTAATTTTAAATAGAAAATGATTCAAAGGCAAACACTATAAAGAAGGTATACATTTAAAAATTTTATTCAAACATTTGTACAACTCTTAGGAGTTTCTTGTGTGGATTTCCACAGTTTAAACAAATAATAGCAAATGAGAACATATCTTTTTATCATCCCCCTTCTATACAACAATGTTAATAGATTATAGACTATCATGCACCTTGCTTTTTTATTTGATGTAAAGGTATTTTGGAGCTCTCTCTATTGTAGTACATAAGAAATCACCTTATCTTTTGTTTACAGTATAATATAGGTGTAACTTTTACCATTACCTTGTTGATAGACATTTTGATTTTTCTCCTCCCACCCCCTTACCCCCTTCTCTCCATATCACTCTCTTTAAAAAAAAAAAAACAACAACTTTTCAATTTGCTTCAGTAATAAAGCCTATGTTCTTTTACATGTTTAAAATAAATCTGTAGACTACATTATCAGAAGTGGGATTTCTGGATCAAAAGGTCAAAGTGTTTATAATTTTTAAAATTTATTTATTTTAATTAGTTTCAAGTATACAATACATTGGTTAGACATTCATATAGTTTATAAAATTGATCCCCCTAATTACTCCTTCTTGCCTTTGGTTTTTCACCTAGCCAATATATTAATGCTAACTGTATTCCCTATACCATGATCCCCATTCCCGTGACCATCTATGAACTACTTATTTGTACATCTTTAGCCCTTCGCCCCATTCTCCCAGTTCCCCAATCTCTCCTCCCCTCTGTGTGACACCAAATTGTCCACTGTACTTGTGAGTCTGTTTTTGATTAGTTGGTTTTTTAATTCCTTAGATTCCACATGTAAGTGAAATTGTATCATGTTTATTTTTTTTCTGTCTGACTTAAGTACCTTCTAAGTCCATCAAACCTATATCTTTTTCCATCCCCTTCCTTTTGGTCTGTGTGTATCTTTTAATCTGAAGTGAATCTTTTGCAGGCAGAATATGTAGGGGTCTTTTAGCCACTCTTTCTTTTGGTTGGAGCACTTAATTCTTTTCCATTTGAGGTACTTTATTCCTGTTTTTAATTCATCTTTTTTCTTCTTAAAGAAGTCCCTCCAACATTTCTTGTAGTACAAGATTTGTGGTCATAAATTCCTTTAGCTTATTTTTGTCTGGGAAGCTCTTTATCTGTCCTTCAACTCTAAATGATAGCTTTGCTGGATAAGTTATTCTTGGTCATAGACCCTGGGTCTTTGTCCTGTCAAATACTTTTTGCCAAGTCCTTCTATCATGCATAGTTTCTTTTGAGAAATCAGCTGCTAGTCTTATGGGTTTTCTCTTATAAGTAATTGATTTTCTCTTGCTGCTTTAAAATTTTTTTCTTTGTATTTAACCTTTAGAGTTGTAATTATGATGTGTCTTGATGTGTATCCCTGATTTTTGGAATTCTCTGAGCTTCCTAAGGTTTATGTCCATTTTCTATCATTATTTCTTCAAATAGCTGTTCAACATCTGCATTTTTTTTTTAGTTATGCCAATTAGGTGTATACTTGGACCCTTAACAGTGTCTCATATGCTCCTTAAATTATTTTTATAGTCTTGTCATCTTATCTCTTGACATTCTGATTGGGTGTCCTTGGCTTTCCCATCCTCTATATAGGGCATTTGATCCTTTTTATTATTCACTTTGTTTATTCTATTTAATATACTTTGCATCTCAGATAACGTGTTCTGCATTTCAGACTGGTTACCTTTTAAAATTTCCATTTTAATTTTTATGTTTTTTATCTCTTTGTTGAAGTTCTCACTGAATTTATTTACACTTCCCAAAAGTTCATTGAGTATCTTTATAACCAGTGATTTGAACTCTGCATCTGTTAGATTGCTTGACTCCATTATATCTGGATCTCTGTTCTGTTCTCACATATGATTTCTTCTTCTTTGTCTTTCAATTTTGGCTGCCTTTCCATGTCCATTTCTATGTCCTAAGCAAAGCTCCTAAGTCTCCCAGTCTTATAAGTGTGGATTTGTGAAGTAGGTGACCATTGACACAGTCTTGAGAAGAGTTCAGCTACAGGCCTAATTTAGCCCAAGCCTCTACCACTCTGGGGACACCTGTGAAGATTCATCAAGCAATCCACAGATGCTGTGTTTAAAGTTGCTTCAAATGGCCACGAGAAACTGAGGCCAGCTGCCTCCAGTGTGAGTCTAGGTGCTGCTCAGTAAGGAGCATCTGACTCGCTGAGCATATACCTGGCTTGGGTGAGGTCACGAGTTGCGGGAGGCAGGGTTTTGGGGAATCCTTTGGGCAGAACGACCTCTGTTATACAGTTTGATGATGTCTCCATTATGATAGTGCTATGTTTGCGCATTGGGAGAGGGGAGGGCTCAACAGGGAACAATGGACACCTCTGGCACTTTTGCACAGAGCAAGTCTCACCTATGCCCTCACTCTGACAATATCTCCCTGTAAGTCCCTGGTATTCCATGTGTGAAGCTAAATTGGCACTGGTGCTCAGAGCAAGCAGGTCCGTCACTGCGAAAATCCACTTGTGTACATGGCTCCTTTAAGAGGCGTCTGCAGCTGTAGCAGCCTCCATCCCACTCAGCCCTGTGTCCTTGCCCCGTCCTATCTTCTGCCATTGCAGGGTGATTTCTTGGATTTCTCCCTAGTTGTAAAGCTTGTTCATAAAGATCCTGGGCATTTTTCTTGCTGCTGCTCCTTGTTTCCATCACAACTTTGATTTGATCACTAGAGGGATGTACAGAGCCTCTATTATCTATGCTACCTTTTATTCTCCTCTGGGAGGCTTTTGATTATTGATTCTGTTTCATTGTTGGTGCTTGGTTGGGTCACATTTTCTATTTCTTCTTTACTTAGTTTTGGGAGATTGTATGTTTCTAAGAATGCATTTATTTCAGATTGTCCTATTTGTTGACATATAACTGCTCATAGTATTTTCTTATGTCCTATTTTATTTCTGTGGAGTTCAAAGTTATTTCTCTTTTCATTTCTGATTTTATTTATTTGAATCTTCTCTCTTATTTCCTTGATGAGTCTGGCTAAGGGTCATCAATTTTGTTTATCCTTTCAAAGAACCAGCTCTTGGTTTTTATTAATCTTTTGTATTGTTTTTCTAGATTCTATTTAGTTTATTTCTGCTCTGATCTTTTTTATTTCCTTTCTTCAATTCACTTTAGGCTTTGTTTGCTGTTCTTTTTCTAGTTCTTTTAAGTGTAAGTTTAGATTGTTTATTTTTGTTTATTTGAACTATCTTTGTTTCTTGAGATAAGCCTGTATTGCTATGAATTTTCCTCTTAGCATTGCTTTTGCTGTGTATCAGATTTTGATTCATTGTATTTCATTTTCTTTTGTCTCTAGGTATCACTTGATTTCTTCCTTGATTTTATTGATCACCCTATCATTGTTTAGTAGCACATTACTTAACCTTCATGTGTTTGCGTATTTTCAAGTTTTTTCTTGTAGTTGATTTCTAGTTTCATGCCACTATGATCACAAAAAACAGTTGATACTATTTCAGTCTTCTTAAATTCACTGAGACTTGTTTTGTATCCTAACATGTGGTCTATCCTGGAAAATGTTCCATGTGCACTTTAGAAGAATGTATATTTTGTAAAATACTCTGAAAATATCTTTTAAATACATCTGGTCTGGTGTGTCTTTTAGGCCCATTGTTTCCTTGTTGATTCTTTGCCTACAAGATCTGACCATTGGTGTCAATATGGTATTAAAGTCTCCTACTTTGAATGTGTTACTATTGATCTCTCTTCTTATGTTAGTCAATAATTGCGTTATGTATGTAGGAGCAACTATGTTGGGTGTGTATATGTTTACTAGGGTTCTGTCCTCTTGATTTGTCAATCGCTTTATCATTATGTAATGCCCTTTTTGTCTCTAATTATAGTCTTTGTTTTAAAGTCTTTTATCTGAGATAAGTATCACTATTCTCTCTTTTTTTTTTCATTTCCATTTGCATGAAATATCTTTTTCCATTCCTTTACTTTCAGTCTGTGTCATTTATTCTGAAGTGGGTCTCCTGTAGTCAGCACATGTGTGGGTCTTGTTTTCTTATCCATCCGGCTACCCTATGTCTTTTGATTGGAACATTTAATTTGTTTACATTTAAAGTGATTACTGATAGGTACAGAGTTACCGCCATTTTATTATTTATGTTTTTTATTTCTATTTTCTTTTTTATCCCTTCTCTTTTTACAGAAGTCCCTTTAACATTTCTTATAATATTAGCTTACTGGTAATGGGTTCCTTAAGCTTTTTCCTGTCTGGGAATCTTTTTATCTCACCTTCCATTTTAATCAAAAGCCTTGCTGGGTAGAGTATGCATGGTTGTAGATTTTTGTTTTTCATAACTTTGAATATTTCTTGCTAGTCCCTTCTGTCCTGCAAAATTTTCATTGAAAAATCAGCAGATGTTCTTATGGGGGTATCCTTGTATGTAACTAGCTGCCTTTATTTTTCTGCTTTTAAGATTCTCTCTTTGTCTTTGACCTTTGGCATTTTAATTACGATGTGTATTGGTGTGGGTCTGTTTGAATTCCTCTTGTTTGGGACTCTTCGTGCTTCCTGAATTTGTATGTCTAATTCCTTTGCCAGGTTAGGGAAGTTTTCTGTTACTATTTTTTAAAATAGATTCTCAATCTCTTGCTCTCTCTGTTCCCCTTCAGTACTCCTATAATCCAGATGTTGTTATACTTCATGTTATCCCAGAGGTCTCTTAAATTATCCTCAGTTTTAAAAATTATTTTTTCTTTTTGTTGTTCTGATTGGATGTATGCTGCTACCTTGTATTCCAGTTCACTGATTTGATCTTCTGCTTCGTCCAATCTAATGTTGAATTCTTCTAGTGTATACATTATTTCAGTTATTATATTCTTCATTTCTGTCTGGTTCTTTTTTGAGGTTTCTATGTCTTTTTTTATGCTTACTATTTCTCTGTTGATGTTCTCATTATGCTCATCCATTCTTTCCTTAAGCTTGTTGAGCTTCCTTATAACCATTATTTTGAACTCTGTCTCTGTTAGATTGCTTACCTCCATTTCATTTAGCTTATTTTTTGGAGTTTTCTTTTGTTGTATCATTTGTGTCATGTTTCTTTGTTCTCTCATTTTTTTTTCTCTGTGTTCATTTCTATGTTTCAAGAATATTTGTCTTGTCTCTCAGCCTTAGCCAGATGGCTTAATGTGGAAGGTGTCCTGTGGCTCAGTGGTGCACTCTCCATGATCCTTTATGCTGGGGGCTCTGGACGTGATCTTTGTGAGAATTGTGTGTGATCTTGTTGTAGCCAAGTCTTTATTGTTGTTACTAGATCAGTGAATGGGATTAATGCTCAAGTTGACTAATTGTGGGAAATGGCTGCACCCACAGGGTAAGAGTTCCTGTGTGAGGGCTGACCCCACTGAATGAGATTTTCCCTAGCAGGCTTGTATACTTGTTGTATCCACCCTCTGTGTGTACTGCCAATGAAGCCAGTCAGGAGTTGCTCTGCTGTGGCTTGGTGCCCACCTCCAGATGCATTGGTTTTGTGGCCCCTTGGGGGTGGCTCCCTGATAGGCCAAGGTCGGCCACTTCTCTTTTTGCTCAGAGCTACCTGGTGGGAACTACAAAGTGATCCACAGAAGGTTGTAGCTTATGCTGGATCTGTAGGTAAGTGGAAGAGACAACACTGTAGGCAGTGGTCTGGTTATCCCCTGTCCCTGACCTAGGGCAGTTTAGCATAAGGACCAGTGTTTATCCAGGTCTGACACTGCCTGTCAGTTGCCTGTCAGTCTCTGAAATTGGAAGAGCCTCTGGGTGATATGCATGATGGGTGGTACAAGGACCTGGGGAATCTCTTGGGTTTATTGAGTAAACTTCCCCCTGCCAATGCAGTGTCAGTTTACATGCCAGTGCTGGCTCTGTGGCTCTCTGTACAATTTTCCAATCATAGCAAGGTCAGCTGCTGCTCACTTTGGGCCTGAATGCACCAACCCACGGCAGGGGCAGCTGCCTATCAACATGCAGCAGGCACTTTTTATATTGGATGGGGCAAGAGTTCAGGAAATCAAGGGTCATTACAGACCCCTGCAATTACCTCAAGGGATATTGCAGCTCATACAGGCAGCACTGGTCTGCCTGTTTCCCCAAAAATGTTTCCCCCCAAATGTTCTCACTGCACTAGTCAAAGTATGTTGCCTGTGCAGACTGCCTAACCCAAAAGCCAAGCAGGGAATGAGAGGCTGCTTGTCAATGGGTTGCAGGCACTCTGTGGCTTCGGTGAAGAGAGATCTCAGGAAGACAAGGACCATCAGGCCAATACAGCCTCAGTTTTGCGACAACTTCTGTGCTTGGACATTCTACTATAGTCACAGATCACAGTGGGACCAACTGCCATCTGGGGCAGTCCCACAGACCTCTACACTTCCCAGACACAATATTGCAACTCTTGCTGGCAGCAGAGGTCTGCCCACCACTGATTTCTGTGCAATGCCCGCCCTATGCTAGCCAAAGTGTGTTGCCTGTGTGAATTGGGACTTCAGGAGAGTGGAGGGGAAGGGCTGTGGCAGTTCACTGTCGATGGGCCACCTTTACAGTTTGTAGGTAGGGTGAGGTGGGATGTCAGGGAGACAATGGTGTCAGACCAATACAGCCTCAGTCTTGTGGGAATGTAACCATTTGTGCATTCCCACAGATGTCCAAGATCACAGCAAGACCAGCTGCTGTCTGGAACTGGCCCACAGATCCCCAAGATCTGCCCAGGTTGGTGTTGGCAATGGTGATCTGCCTGACCCTATCTCAGAAATGGGGCTGGGAGTGCTTGGCCCTGAAAAGGTGTAGGGCGAGGCAGCCATCCAGGAACAAAAGCCCCAGGCAATCTGCAGGTTGGGTGGGGCAGACTGATCTCCTCAGGTCAGTGCTTCCTAATTGTTCTGTGTGTGGGAGGGTCTGCACGGTCAAGCTGGCACGGTCTGTAAATTGCCCAGTTGTGGGTCCAGACTAGGCACAACAATGGCTACCCTTCCATACCTTGTTCTGGTGCCAGGTAATACAGACTTTCTTGGTATGAATCCTGTGGGAGCCTCTGATCCACTACAGATGTCCTGTCCTGGGTGAGTGTCCGCAAGTCAGAAAGCCTATGCATGGGTCCTTCAAAGAGGTGTCTAGGGTTTCAGTCTCCTTCCATCTCACACAGGTGGCTGGAATCCCCTCTGGTTTTTACATTCTGAGTTATTGGAATCTCCTCTTCTCTGGGCTGGGACCCTGGGCTGGAGAGCCCCCAAATGAGGCCAGGACCCTCCTCTCCTTCAGGGAAGACTCTGCAGCCTCACTGAAAAAGTGATAGATTAATAACCCTGAAACCCTTTGCTTACTGTCTACAGTGAAATTCTTCTAGAGGAACTACTTGATGTTACTTGGTGAATAAGGAATGTAGTAGCTTTGCCTGTTTCATGAAGCGACACCCAATGGAGGAATTTGGACACTCAGACAACTTTATTAGAGGAAGGAGAATTTATTGCCAACAGAGAGCATCGGGCATTCAATAGACCCAAGGCACTATCTCTCCTTGGTTAGATTTCTTATATACCCTTGCAGTGCCCTTGCAAGGTGTGTGTGGTTCCTTTGTCTGAGATTTCAAGTGTGTTTCATGACTCAGGATGGGTGGGGGAGCTTCGGGTGGGGGTTGCAATTGGGGAGGAATTTCCAGACCACTGGTCTTATCTATTTACAGGTCATTTTGCATGTAAAACTCACAAATTTGGCATTATTAACACTGTTATAGGATTCTCGGAGATAGGGGACAGTGAAGCTATGAGCAGAAAGTAGCATTTATTGATGCTGGCACGTTCTCAGTGGATTCCTTTCCAAAGGTGGAGCTCTAATTGCAACATAACAAACAGTTTTGCACAGTCTTGTTATTTCTACACAGCTACAGAGATAAGAACATTAGTTGGATAGCAAGCTATGAATCAACATATGTGAGCTGGAGAGTCCTTGAGATAGAGGAGGTAGCTATGGGAAAACATGGAGAGGGGAGAGGGCAGTCAGAAATGGAACTTAACTGACTGAGTCGGTCATTTCTGCAAGCCCTTTTTCCCCACACCATTTCAGATGCCTCCTCTCTTATGCTCCCTCTTTTTTTCAACTTTATTGCCAATGTGCCAGCAAGGATGTAAGAATAAGGTCAGTTGTGAGTTTTTTTGGTTGTGTTGATCTACTAAGAATTTGTAATAACAAATTTCTGGACTAGAGGTAGATACTGAAGTTGCTTTCAGAAAATATTTAGAGTCCTTGTTTAAATTTTAGAGATGAATATCTTTTATTATGAAACTTTGATATCTAGAATATCTTGCTGGTTAGTTAATAAACATTATTGTGTCATTCAATGTGTTTTTTAAAGAACCAATGCCATTTTTTCTCAAAATTAAGCCATTTTTATTAGTTTAGCCCATGCCCAGTATCTAGAATGATTTTAGGTCAGCACAAAAAAAAATATATTACTTAGAGGCAAATAATATAAATTCTTTAATAAAATGATAGGTTCTACAGCAAAGGTAAGCCCTCAGTATGTTCATGCTTTTAAACTGATGCTTATTGCTTGCTATTTAAATGGTTATTACCATGATACAAATAAATATGAAAATTTTAGAAACAATACATCAGGTTTTTTAAAAACATACTTTTAAGAATAAAAAATTGTCAGACTACATGAATATCCCATTTTGTGAAAGTAAATCTACATGTCCAAGAATGAAGGTTCCAAAGCAGTAAGAAAAGCAGCAGGCTAGTATCTTCTGTATCTTAATATCTGTGCTCCAATCAGTAATCCTATTATAGTCATGGGACCACACTCACATTTTCCTTTTTAAGAAGTGAATTTTTTAGTCAGATGCTATTCTGCATGGAATTCTATGCCTATGGATCAGGCATTCTGCAAGCCTCTCATTAGTGGTACTAAGTGGGCAGGAAAGGCATACCCATATTCTTTTGAGAAGGAACAACTGGCCTTTCTAGGATGAAGTGCTCCAGGACAGTCATTTTGTCATCAAGTGACCAGTTGGTCTCCTCAAGGAAAAGTGACATACTGAGAGCTTAATTTTGGTCTCTGTTATTTGAAGGTTGAATATTCAGAAGCAATGGTAACTAGATCAGCCTGACTAAATGTTAGTTCATCTACTGGGTTCAAGCATAACCTCTACCCCTGCTTCTATGGCCACTTCAACCATGCATATAGTACCAACACTGACAAAGGATGCCTCACAACAATTGACCATGTTATTTTTGTCGGCTTAGTTGTTTAGTCCGTCTTCTGCGGTGAATGCTTTCTTGTGAACCTGGAAAATAGTAGACACTTTGTGTCCATTCTCATCTGTGTTCATTCCCACATTTCTGCTCCAACTTTCCTCATTACTAATTTTCCAAGCATTTTCCTTCCATGCCCTGTCCAGCTGGCTATGTGATTCAGCACTGCCTATCTGTTTGTACATGTTCTAACCTCAGAACACTTCTCTTTTGACACAAAATACATGACAAGTTGTATTGCCCAAAGCTTCACATATTGGGAAGATATTTCCTTATCGTCTTTTAAGGCCACCCATAACTGAGGCTATAATACAACCACCATCTGCTTTAAGCTTGCACATACACACCAAGCTGATTCACCTATACACCAAGCTTAGCTTTTTCCTTCTCCTTGTCATGTGCAACCCCCACACACATATGCCCCACATATGGCCATATGTGTGATCTGGATTGGGCGGTGGGGTATTGATGCACTATGGAAGGTGACAGGGAATCTGGGCTACCTAATCAGGCAGCTTGCTCGTTGTCAGTCCTAGATATACAATTTCCATTTTATGATGGGTTCCTACTGGTCCCACCTGACTTTATGACTTGATGGGTCCAACAGGGTCCAGTTCATGATGGGAGTTTCTGGACACCTTATCACTTGTATTTGGTCAAATGTTCTAATACAGGGCTTAGTTGCATACCAGGGGCTGATTTTCAGTAGGTGTGCTATTTTCTGGAGATGGCATGACCTTGCTTCAAAACTCCAGGGGCCTGTGTTATGACCCTGTTAAAATTTGCAATAAATCACACATTTTATGTTTTTCTACCACTGACACCCTTCAACAACAAAGAGTATGCTGAATATATGACCCAAATGGCAGGGTTGCTTGCATTTCAATTCGAAGCTGCTATGAAGTTTTTTCATGCTCTCAGCCCAAGTCAAAGCTGGATGATTTCCATATCACTTGGAATGTGGGAGTTTTCATGGGTATGTAATGCACGGCCTCTAGAAGCCAAAGAAAGCTACAGAGAAGGATAAATTTCTTTGTAGAGAGATTGCAAGATGAAGCAATTTGTTCTTTGCTTTGAAAGAAAGGTTGCAGCATGTCCCTGACCGCTGGGTTCCTAAAAACTTTACTGAAGGACTAGCTCTGAATTTTTGAAAGATTTACCTCCAACCTTCTGGAACACATGTCTCTTAACAAGGCTCCCAGCCTGCTAACCACCTCTTGCTCAGTGCCCATCTGGCTTGATATTATCAACATAATAAATCAAGATGCCAGAGAGTCTAGCTCTCCACCCTGGGGTAAAATTATAAATGTATATTGTTGCCTGTTCTACTTGAATATGAACTATTTCTGACCCTTGCTCCTGATTCAGATAGGAAAAAAATGCATTTGCCAAATGAATGGCCACATATATATCTGAAACCTTGTTAACCAGCTCTAGAAAAGATACTACTTTAGTACAAATTGGGACTACTACTTGTCTGAGCTTGCAGTAATTGACAGTCATTCTTCAGGATCCATCA
Organism: Cynopterus sphinx; assembly: GCA_030015415.1. Classification (NCBI taxonomy): domain Eukaryota; kingdom Metazoa; phylum Chordata; class Mammalia; order Chiroptera; family Pteropodidae; genus Cynopterus; species Cynopterus sphinx. The sequence continues at coordinate 68,240,832 of CM057383.1, forward strand.
TGGCCAATTTAATAGAGATATGAGAGTTTCCTACTCCTGATCTTTAAGGGTGAAACTAATCATCATTTTCACCTAACCCTAGTATGCAATACTCTTCTCGTATTTTACTACCTTGGCTTGAGAGATACCCACAGACCAAGGACCTAATATACTAAATATATCTATCCCAATTACATGTTGGGACTTGGAAAATAATATCTATGTAAATTTGCAGCTTGTGTGGACTTACTGTAAGCTGGACTTGTCAAGGAAATATTTTCTTACCTAGGCCCTATGTGTTCCCATTCAGGGTCTTTGGTTATTAATGTTAAACCTCTTGTCCAATTATAGTTTTGCCCTAGTCCCCAAAATGTTTAAATATCCCCTTTCCTCCTGTCTATAGTCATTCAAGTAAATGGCCATAAGTCTTTTGGGTGAAGGACTGAAAGAATCACCACTATATATAGTTGTCATGGTAGTACAGGGTTCTTTCCTTTGGGGACCTGGTTATCTTTTTAGTCTGCTGATTAAGATTTGAAAACTGACTCAGATTCACAAACTGAGCAGGGATCAAGAGGCTGCTTTACAGCCTCTTGCTCACAAATTCTTGCTCTTTTTTACTCTACGTTGCAGTAAGTAATACCATTGTTGGCTTCCTATCTACTTTGCTCCTTCAATGCCATGCTCTAAAAATCATCTCTACAAACTCTTTATGGATCAGTCCTCTTGGCTACCACTCTCATCTGTTGGTCATTATAAAGATTATGGCTCCTGGCTTCATGCAGTATAGTGCTGCTACCTGGTCTCTATTGCTTCAAGTTCCTATCATGTCTACTGCTATCAGACAGTCAAGTTCTGTCATCACACTCCTGCCATCAATATTGGTCTGCATAGGGGCACCCCAACTGAGCTTCTTAGTAATGCTTGTGCTTCTTTAACCAGCATATTCTTGCTGACTTTGGTGAATTGTATGTGCCTTCTCATGGAACATGATCATCAGGTGTCTATTCCAGACTTACATAATATATCTGATCCAAAAAGTTCACTTCTCTTAGTCTTTTAATCCCCTCTTCTGCTATCTGTCACAGTAATTCAGGCATTTCAACCTCACTCAGTGTGGGCCATCACTTTTTTCCAGGCTTCTAGGAGCTGTCCTAGGAGGGGCTTTTTCACCATCTCCTGGGGGCCTTACCAGTGTTAAAGGCTGTATCTCTAGAGAGTACCCCAAGTCAACAAACCTTCTCTTATTCTGTGTTATAGCCCAGTTTCCTTTACTGGGCACCCTCACAATCTAGCCCCATGGATACTTCTTTCTCTCCCTTCTGTGCCAGTATGTGTTGGCTAGGTCTTGCAACTCCATTGGGATATAGACTCTCACTTCCCTCATCAGGTCCAGCACATCCCTAGCCTGGGCCATGCCACAATTAAATGCTGATTATACACCTACCAGTTAAGAGAAGAGATGGGAGCAACTTCTAAATGGGTGTGGAGGGGCAACTGTTGCTTTACAGGGGAAAGCTCTCTCTTGTTTTCCCTTACTGGGAGAAATTCCAGCTCTTAATGAGGTGGACTGGGACATAACTGAGGGCTCAGAGGTCTTGAGAAATCTCAAGAGTTAAAATCTTTGAGGACATGTATCCAGATGATACCATCAGGCGCGCGTGTGTGTGTGTGCGCGCACACACACACACACACACACACACAAACACACACACACCACACTACCATCTTATATATTTGGTTATGCCTAGATAGCATTTATCTCAATAGCAGTTGTGCTTAAAGAAGGATGAAACATTTAATATGGGTCAAAAGGGCTGAGATATATCTTTGAGTATGAAGAAAGGATACGAAAGCAATTATTATGTCACTAGCAGTTTTTTAAATAGAGCCAACAATTTTGTTTCAAGATGGTTAGGTTGACTACTGGACTGATACTTTAATAAAGACTGGGTAAAAGAAGAATGTTTTTCTATGTGAGTTTAGGTTTAATTTTATTTCAATTAAGCCCTCAAAAAAAACAGATTTTTTGTTACATACGTATGTGCCTTTTGGAGGAAAATATTCATTTGATATCTGTAAGTAAATACATGTGGAGGATTTATAATACTAGTGAGAAAGTAAGCTTAACATGCAAAAACTACTGAATTATCACATGTTTTTGGAAAAATATTTAAAAACTTAGAATAAAAATTTAGTTCCTCAAACACTCTTGTCCATTTTAAGACAATTTGCTCAATCCTGGAATTACATGAGGTTTTTTGTGTGTGTGTTTGTTTTTGTACAATCAGCATTTAAATGTCTGGTCAGAGACAAATCTGGAGTAATTTTACATTTCCCATTAATTTACAGAGAGTTTTTTTTTGTTATATTGAAGCGATTTCTTTCTTTAAACAATTTCACTCTAAATATTTTGAATAGTAAACTTAGTTTATGCCTTAGCCATTTTTTCTCGTTTCTTATCCAACCTAACACATTTCCCCTTGTTTACAATACCTTTTAAATTATTTACTTACTGTAATTTTTATCAGGAGAGAACTCCTCACCCTCTCCCTCTGAGGACCCTCACTGAGCATGAAAGTTTCCAGAGTATGATTTGGTTTCCAAAGTATGGTTTGATTTTTCCCTTGTGGAAGATCATGCCCTACCCTCATTACGCACCTTCAGTGTTGCTAGAAAGTGCCCTGGATTGTCATGCTGCACAGCGGTAAGTCAGAGAGAAAAGGGAAAGAATGAAACCTAGAAAAGTTTGAAAAGGTTTCTTTAAATATTTCATGCACACCTGTGAAAAAACAGAGTAGAGCCTATCTGTAGCAACTGTTCAAAACAAAAGAAATAAAAAAAAAGACTTTAGTAGAAAACCAACTTCATTTAAATGTTGGAGGCAGCAGCTTTGTTTGGAGTTTTAATCCCATGCTAGTAGATGCTAATTCTGTAACATTATATAGTTGCCTTTTTTTTTTTTCAGGTACCAAGATAGAAAGGGGGGGGGGGTTCTTTTGTGTTTTTCAGTGCAAAGCGATTCTGATCAGAAAGGCTCAAAGTTTCAGCTCCGAGTACCTGACATTTCCATCTGAATCTACTTTTTTAAAAGTGTGTGGGGTGGGGGGGGGAGGGAAGGGGTGGTCTAGTTTTTCAGGAAAAGAACTTCTCTACGCAATCCTGAAACTGATCTTTAGATTTATTTTTCCTTAATCAATAGAAAAAAAAACTTGATTGCAACTCAATACTTATCTGACTCTAGTGTAGGACTAACTGAATGTTTGGTTTTAAGAGTAGGGGCTTCAGACATCATTTCAGGAATCAGAAATAATTGGCAGCAAGTGGGGGAGAACAGACATGAATTCTTGTTTTGCCTAATTTTTTTCCTGGTTTACCAAGATTTGGCTTAATATTTCTGACTCAATTCTTCCAGTGTCTACAGAACAGGTTAGTGACATTTTTCATAAATACAAATACTTAAATGAATCCTTCTTACTACTCTCTGAAATGTTTCCCTAAGGGCTCTAGTCTTAAATGTGCATGGCATCTGGCATCTCCCTCTGCTAAAGCTGTGTGATCTCTACAAAAGTCTTGGAACCACTTTCAGCAAAACTGACTAATATTTATTATGTGTTGAGATTTCAGTGTGTATGCTTGAAACAGAAAGTTTACAGTAAAACTTTCATAAGGTAAATTCACTGATTTTTTCATGTAATATTTGCTGAAGAATTGTGACAGCTTCAAAAAATTAGAGGATTTTTGTATTTAAGAATACTGTCAGAAACAAACTTTACAATCTATTTATATACTTGGTTCTTATGCCGGTATATGTATAACTTGGAGCTTACATATGTATTTGCATCTCAGCTTTATGAGCAGCACAGACTGTTCATCTTCCTAATGGATGGCAAAACAGCCGGCTCAACTGATTGTAACTAAAATGAAAACAAGTTAACTTTTGTGATGTTCCTTCTTTAATTAATTTTCTGGAACTAATTACTTGCTTGTATGCTGGGTTCTATTTTTATTGCAATTCCTAGAAACAACCCTGGCATGGTTGTATTTTAAAACAAATGTTATCTATGGTTCATTTCACTATGGAAAGTCAGTTGACAGAGTCTTTATCTACCAGTAAATCTGGTCAGTACTTCAAAATGGTGGATTGGCTAAATACAATAAGAAAGAAATGGCAAACTTTAAATTTTCCTATCTGTAGAAAAACATTGTGTTTTAATTGACTATTATTTGAACCTGATTGAAAGCTGTTATAAAAATCAGGAAAGCCAGATTTCAAAGAGGATGAGTTGTCTGTGATAGAGACAGAACACAGGACCCGCATTTATTTTTCAGTGCCTTAGTAACTACAGAGTAGATGCCTTTCCTTTACTCATTGCTGCTCTCATTGATTCTATACAATTTCCTGATAATTTGAATGATCTCATTACACTTCCAAACTGGCTGCTTGTGGGGGAGTCTAATTTGTTCATGAAGTGTTGAACTTACAAATTCATACCAGCATTCAAAGAATTTTAACCTAACTCAGAACTGTCAATGTTGTTATGTGAATTTGTTTTGTGATGGTTGTGATGTGTCTTGGGATTTGCCAGCAAACACACCTGGTGTTCTATTTACTCTGGCAAGCTGGTTTTTTCTTTTTCTTTTTAAAATTCCAGGATGAATTATTCATCATTACTCAGAATTTGGGTCTCTTTCATCTTCGCACTTGTAAAGCATCAAGGTGAGTACTACAGAATTCCATACAGCTCTTGATTAGCATATTCTTGAATTTATAAAGAGACACTTTTGTTGGAACCATAATTGTCGGGAGCAGGTGTACATATGTCTACAGATACAACAAGAAAAATATAAATTAAATTTTGTTGTTAAGGGTAAAATGCATTAACTTTGAATATTTATTTATGTTCTTACTTTTTCTTACTCAGCTGTGAACGAAATTTGTATATTCTAGGTTGTCCCCTGTTAATCAAATGGGTCTTTAAGATAATGCAAATTATTTTTATTAAAATCATTTAGAGTAGGTGTGCAGCCCATATCTGATGACTGATACCAATTAAGGCACTTAACTTGTGGCACAGACTTTAAAGAATGTGCTTGTTTTAGACAAAATTAAGAAGTTCTAATGGCATTGATGTTGGTGACTTGTGTGTCAGTGGCCTTTTACAATGGCCAAAAGTCTCAAACTGTAAGTGAAATAAAATTATTTCTCTTAGTGATTCCTTTTTGTTTTTCCTCTCTGTGTAGTATTACCCTGGATAGGTGAGAAGCCATATACATTTATTTCTACTGTTTTTGGATTTTAAAAAAGAAAGGTGGGAAAGTCTACATATATTGGAAACTTTTATAGCTAAAATTCCAAAGCATCTTTCTTTATTTTGTTTGTTTAGTTCACCATGCACATGATTACAAGTCTGATTCAACAGATCTATAAGGCATGTGCAGCCCTAACATTTTTCTAGGGTTGGATAAATTTAAACAGTTATAGCATACAAACTATAGTGTGAAACCCCACACTAATGAAAGAGTTCCACTGACTGCAACCCCTGCTTTAAGAAAGTACATTTTATTTGGTAAAAAAAAAAAAAAAAATAATAATAATAATAATCAACCCAAAATCCTAAGAGCATGTTTATTGTCAAATTCCCAGCCTAAAGATAACCTGGGTAGAAATGTTCTTTCTTTAATTAACTCTGATAGTATTGAATAGATCATACTGTTAACAAGTTAAATACTAATGTCTTCCAAGGTGGATATTGCTATAGTTTTAACCTACTCCTTTTTATTTAGCACCTTTCATTTGTTAAGTATTTATATTAGATATCTTTATTATTTGTATTTTTCTTAAAATTGAAAATTTTAACTGTTCATTCTTTCCTGTTCAAAATCATTACCTGATTAGGATTGCCCATGAAGAGAAAAATTGTACAAATTTGCCTCACCTTTAGAGCAGACAGAGACATTAGGTGCAGTCTTCATGATCATAGTTTTCTGTCTCCTCCATGAGGGCTTTTGGATTTTCATTTCCTAGGTAGATCGGCCAACACCATTCAAAATACCAATTAATCTTTCTGTTAAAATGATTGCAATTCAGTGTGAATATGAGCTCTCATTCACACTTGGGCATCACTCCTAACTAGTTCCCCATGAAGGGTAAATCATGATGTTATTTGATTTATTACTAATTTGAGAAATTTCATCACCTTTCAAGTTTAATAAGTACCTGTATATAATGCTATGATAAGGATTATAAAGAGTTTTTTTCAAAAAAATTCTTACCTTCTTGGAATTTGGAATTTGTTACTTCTGTGTAAATGTGAATGCTAGAGAACCCCTTTTGCCTATTGATTGTGATATTAAATAAAGTATATTGGCCGAGTGTTATTTTGATTAAACTAGCTACAGCACCTCTTAAAGACTCAGATTTGGTTGGCTTCCCAGAGACTTCTGGGGCTGGGTGAACAAGGCCTATACACTAGTGACTGGGCTACTTTTCCCTGCTTTCCTCTGATGTTAGCCCTGGAAAACAAAGATTAGTTCTCTGTCCAGGCAGATCACCTCTTATTCCTTGCTCCAGGAGAGATGCTGGCACTCGGCCTGGCACTCCTGAGCTGCTTTCTGGTCACTCTGCAGTCTCTTTTACATGAGCTGTTCTCTGCCCCACTAAAAGGTTTCAGAGGAGCAGGCAATCCTTGCCCAGGTGCTCGCCATCTGACCAGCTCCATTGGCACAGAGCAGGGACTTTCCCAAGTAGATGGACCCTGACCTGAGAATGGGATATTAGCATCTGGATTGCAATAAGCAGGCACCTCAAAATATGACCAGAAGCCCCAAATGGATTTTCCATTGCCCCTGAAAATTAACAAACATTTTTTTAAAAAATAAGGAAGAAAAGATGATATTTTATTTTTCTATTTTAACTCAAGAGAAGAGAGGACAGAAGCAGAGAAAAGTTACATCTCAAATGTATATTATTTCATAGATACCATTGGACCTGATCATTAATAACATAGACCCTTGGGAAATTATCTAATTTCTCTCACTAAACTGGGCCACCCCCTACAAGATTTTTGGAGGACAAACAAGCCAGATTTCCAGGAGTGGTGGTGACACAGTTACAAGAGGGGACCTTTGTGTGTATTGGTTCTCACTTTTGACCAGGATGATGAGTAAAAGCCCTGAGCCTCTCTCTAGAGTACTTAAGGGCCCAAACTCCCTCACCCCAAAGTGTCCTATGCTGTCTATTTTAAACAGGAGCTGAACAGAGAGCCTCTTGCAGGGCTGGAGCTCAATCAAGGTCATTCACAGGCCAGTTACTACAAACCCTTTCCTCCCACTTTTGTCCCAGTTCCAAATGTCATTTCTTTCCTCCTGGGACCTGGTATCTTCTCCTACTGTGCAGCAGGAGGGAGGAGCCTCCTTACAGGAAAAGACTTGATAATAGAATTCTGGAACTACAAGGGAGCTTTTTAGCCACAAACTATCCTCTCTATACCTTGCCTTCTGATCAAGGATCAAGCCATCTAAGCCATGTCAGACATAGAGGCCACCTCTCAGTGCTCGGAGAGCTCCAAGCAGGGGCAATGACACAGTTTCCATCCAGTTTTAACCATTGTTCTCTCCAAAACGTATGGAAGCATAGAAATGAAGCATGAAGTGATTTCTCCAAAGGAGAGAATGGAATCATTTCCATTCTCTACTTTCCAGAGGCAGAAGATAGGGCAGCTTAGGTTTAGGATAAATGAAAAGGGAGTCTTACTTGCATTTAGTTTGTTAGACTTGCTGAAAGAAGTTGGCTTAAGTGTGTGAGAGAGAAGTAGCTTGCCCAACAGAAGAAGGATCTGCCATCTATCTAACTACCATCTCTCTTGACAGTTCAGCCCAGGGAGCTCATGTATCCATTTTGGCAGAATGACACCAAAACCCCTAAAGTAGACGATGGAAGCTCATCTGAGATTAAGTTGGCCATCCCCATATTCTTCTTTGGCGTTCCTTACCGCACTGTCTATGTAAGTGGAGAAGCAGCTCAGCTGTTGCTCTGTGGCTTTCCCTTTGTTTGTCATTAAGAAAAACATTTAAAGTACTTTCCTCCAGGGATCCAGGAATGGAAAATTTATTGGCAGCCCAAAGACCAGGTTCTGAGATACCATTAACTGAGGTTTTATGATTAAGAAAGTCAAAGGTATATTTAATGGCTAATGTTCATAGTAAAGGAGTATACAGGACGATAAATTGCTTTGCTTTTGTGGGTGATTAAATGCAGAGTGAAGCAGAGCCCACAGTGCTATAAATATTATTTCTGCCACTCAGTGAGATAAAAAGATACAATGAACTACAATAAAAGCAACATCATTTTTATTGTCCCTCTGGGGGTCTGAAAAGTTTATGTTATTCTTAGACTTCCTACCAATTCAAGGCAGAGTCAGAACATAGTAGAGTGGTAATCAACAATTATATAAAGTTATTTGCAGAATTGTCCACCCTCATTGGGTCTGAGATTCTCTAGTGTCTCATTGTCAAACCTCCATGAAGAAATGATACCTTTTGCTATCAGAACTCTCCTGGGCAACTGTGTTCTTGAGGGAGTTTCTGGTTTTACTATTTGTTTTGTTTTTGTTTTTTTGATCTTTGAGTTTGCTGCTACTGAGACTGTTACATATAGAGAAGAAAGTTCAGAGCAACTGAACCTGTTTGTACCTTTGACCTTATAGGATTGGGTGCAGCATATGTAGATCACATCCTATTCTATTGTGTGTCCTGCTGTAAAGGATGAAATGAAACTTTAAGCATCTATACCTCTGGACATCTCTGAATCTGGAACCTCTGTATTCTCCAACTTTTGATTTATAGCTGAAGGCTGACTCTCATTGGAAATTAGTTCCCTCTTTCATTACCTAATCAGTGGTTTTTGAACCTGCAGCATCAGAATCTACCTGGGCACTTGTTTAAAATGTCACTTCTCAGGCTCCACCCCAGAACTACTGAATCAGAAACTCTTGGAGGGAAACCTAATAATTTGTGTTTTAACTAGCCCTCTAAGTGATTTTGATATCCACAAAGTTTGAGAATGATTGTTCTTAAATATAGAATATAATCAAAACACAACTGAGTCATTACCAGCTTTCTCTGCTAGTCTATGTGTTTTAATTACAGCCATTATTGCCTAGCAACACGTTGTTCTGGGATCCTGAAATGCCTTTTATACTCAACTCACAGTAGAGATTCCTTGGTTTATAAATTTCAGAATGTGTTGACCTGATTTGGGAGATGAGAGAGGCATACAGGACTTCTGTTCCAGAAACCTTAGTCTTACAGATATCTAGAACCACTATATTTAGTTAAACTCCTCTTTCCCCTCCACTGTACTATGTGACATGCAGCCTGAATAATTCTCATCCTTGAAAAAGGAGGGTCCTTAATTTAGAGCAGAGTTATTTGAGGGCAAATTGTTCCCAAGAGTTTCCAGCACTCAGTAGTGCAGTCTTTTCAGGCCTCTGGGTTATTCACTGTTACTTGCAGACAATAGATTCTAAATACCTTGTAGCTGGGTCTCCAACTTCCTTTCCAAATTGCACACCCTTGTTTCCAAAACAGATTGGCATACCCCTGGCCTAGGTACTGATAACTTACCTCTGAAATCTGGGTCCTGGTTAATGTTTATAACATTACTAATTAATATGAACATAACAAATAATTACAATATATCGAAAAATGATCTCCAGGTTTTATGTATCAAAGAATTTTAAGTATTTTCATCACAGGCATTTCTGCTGTTGAAGCCATACAAGCCACAAGGTTAAGTCAGCCTTACTACCAGCGTATAGAACTGCAGAAACAGGCAGAGCCAAATATTTTATAGGTCTCATGTCAACTGACTGTACAATAGTAGCTTGGGGTTTGCAGTAAGTTTTAGTAATTTAATGAGTTTACGAAGCCATTTGCAAATTAAGAAATAATCGCCATAAGATAGTTCAGTGGTTGTGATATCAGTAGAAGTCCTTTAAATGTCTTATCCAAAGCTGGATATGATTTATCCTAAGATCTGAGTTTGATGATGGAGTATTTGATTTTGCTTTTTCTGACATTCATCTATTGTCATATAATAGAAATCAATGTCTAATACAAAGCTCCTCAATTTTTAAATTTAAATTTCTGCTTCAATTTTTTATTTATTTTTGCCTCTGTGACTCTGGATCATCTTTATTGCCCATATTACACCCTGCCTCCCCATCGCCCCCCCTCCATGAATAACATTAGATAAAGGTAAATATAGAGAGGATAGAGAACATGAAATTAGACTGATTATTAATAAGAAATGCAGCTTAATACAAATTGAAAGCAAAAGAAAACCATTGAGTTTGTCTGGAAGTAAATGAACTTCCTAGTTGAACAATATTTGGAAGTTCGAATTCAGTAGTTTAGTTGTTTTGATTCCTATGATTAGGTAAATGTTGGTCTTGGTTCAGGACTCTGAACTGTCTATTATGGTTTCAGACCCCTCATGTGAAACCGCTCCTGTCTCTGTAGGTCAATAACAATGGAGTTGTCTCCTTTGATGTGCTCGTGAGCCAGTTCACACCGGAGCCCTTCCCCTTGACAGATGGGAGGGCCTTCATTGCCCCATTTTGGGCAGATGTGCACAATGGAATTCGAGGCGAGATCTATTACAGAGAGACCATGGACCCTGTCATCTTGAAAAGAGCCACCAAGGACATCAGGAAGTACTTCAAAGACATGGCAACCTTCTCTGCCGCTTGGGTTTTCATTGTGACATGGGAGGAAGTCACATTTTATGGAGGGAGCAGCACCACACCTGTAATAACTCAAATTTTTCATTTTCTACTTCATATTCTGACATCTAATTCTTGTCCATCTTCACTACTGTGAAGGAGTCTAATTGTTAGAGCTGAGAAATGTCCATTTCCTTGGGTTAAACTAATGAGTCTTGACACCCATTTTCAGGAAACAGAAAGATATCATATATACCTAACCAGTTCAGTCAGCTGTAATATTTTAGGAGATGTGTTATCCCTATTCCTGATCATTACAAGTGTCCAAAAAGAACCCCGCCACAATTCTCTTGCAGTCCTATCATTTCTGTTTTATAGGAGAGTAATTAAGGCACTGAGACCTGAAAGAGGCCACATGATTAGGGACTTGTTAGGAACCCAAAGGTCCTTTTTTCTTATTAGAGGCTAAATTTCTTTTCTCTCTTTCTCTCTTTCTTTCTCTCTTTCTTTCTTTCTTTCTTTCTTTCTTTCTTTCTTTCTTTCTTTCTTTCTTTCTTCCTTTCTTTCTTCCTTTCTTTCTTTCTTCTTTCTTTTCCATACAATCCCATTAGGACAAGGAAAATAGGGTGCTGGTTTAGGGCACAAATAACCTAACTCATTTTATTATGTTATGACCTATTTTTTTTTTATTGTCACTGGGGCTGGCATACATATTCGATGCTAATTGGAATGGGCAGTTAAAGTGTTTCATGAATAAAGTTTTAAAATCTGCTCTGAAATCCCAAATGAGCAGTCAAACAAAAGTCAAAAAAGAAAAATTATCATTGGCATTATAGTAGAGATAATTAACTTCGTACATAAAGGAACAGAACACATTTTTCACAAAAGCCTGTGGTTTATTTGGGTGACCTTGATGGTGGAGATTTTTGAAGTAGCAGATGTGCCTTCATAATTTCCAGTAAGAAGACACTCAAAAATCTGCCCTCTGCTTTCTTAAAATTATTTCCAATTCCATCTGTTTTCTGATTTCCTTGGCAGTGTCAGTTAGAGAAAGAGCTGGGAAAGTGCTGGGCTAGCAATTCAAAGCTGCCATGCAGTGAGCACATTGTGTTTTAGTAGTTTCTGACCAGAGCTACAAGATGTACTTTATCACGATGAGGTTCTGGAGAACAGAAAGACACAGTTTAAACAGTGGATGCATGACTAGAAATAACCTCTAAAGAAGCATACATTTCCCTCTGTCACTCTGTCATGTTATGGATTGCTAATGACTCCTCAGATGATATTTTATGTCCTTTAAACCTCATACTTTACAGTGTTAGAATGTAAGATGCCAAGGATTGATAAATTTTAGTGTCATTGGGGAAAAAAAGAGAAGAAATGCCCATAGAATGCTGGCCACCATTCCCCCCCCCCCCCAAAAAAAAATTTATTGGCAATAAAATTAGCAAGATAATTTAGATACTTTTTGGTTTGTACTTTAAAGTAAATTTCTGGACTAGGTGAGAATTCTTTCAATGAAAATGAATAAAATAACATCTAAATGTTTTGTACTCCTTGGAGAAAAAGGTGATATAATCCTCTAGAGCTGTAGAAGTGTCCACCCATTCCTATCTTTGATATTGGTCCCCTCTTCCATCTCCCTATTATCTCAGGCTTCCCCTTCTTAGCATCAGGCCAAGCAAAAACTGAGCATGAAAGGCCTTTAAGAGGAAGCCCAACAGAAAGAGAAGGGAAAGGGAACATGTTTATTTTAAGGAAGGAAAACTAATACTTATTGAAGGCTCACTTTGAGCTCAGGTCTGTGATAGGCTATTTTTGTATCTTATTTAGCCATCACAAGAGTGTTCCACTATAAGTACTCTCTTCACTTAAAAGGTGAGGGAACAGGCCAAGAGAGGTTAAATAATTTGCCTAATATCAAGAAAAGAGGTTTGAACCTCAGAGAAGGCTGAGCAGGGTTCGAACTGAAGTCTAATTCTAAACCCTGGACTTTTTTCTCAGCTCCCTCCTCCAGGTATTATTAGAAGTCCTCTGTGGAGTATAAGAGGGTCTTTCAAGAATTGAAAAATGTAGTTTTACTAAAACAGAACTGGAAGAGTCTTAAAACTAACGTTGAAGAGATAAGTATGTATAAGGGTATGTGAGAGTGAGCAAGGATGTTCATGAGGCAAGTGAGCCTCTGAAGTGTTGTTAGGGTGGCTGGTTTTGAGGTGACTTCTGGGATCAGAAATGGGTTGCTCTCAAGACTTGCTTGTACTGAAGATATTTCCAACTTCATTTTGGGAGAAGAAATTGACTTCCTAAAGGGGAATCCTGGCCTAAAGGAGGGTTTAGCTTTAGTCCTTGTGTGACCTTGACTTTGTCCCTGTCTCTTGAACCTGACCCTGCAGTAACCTTATAGCAGTCTTGAGCTGACTGCTCACTTATCTCTGGGTCTTACTTTCTTTTTTTGTTGAGCAAGACCAAAGAATGGAGGCATATATCTGCGTGACTATCATAAATGCCATCAGCTGTGGCAAACACAGGGCTTGAAGAGAAAGTTGTTGTTTACAAAAAGGGCTTTTCTTTCCTTACACCTTGTCTCCCTCCCTGGGACCATCTGTGATGGAAGATTTGGGACTTCCAAGATCCTCTGCCCTAGTTTAATTACACAGGATAAAGATCTGGGTCTTCCTCTGCATCTGAGAGTCAATCAGGACAGTACCAGGCAGCTGGGAAAAGTGCTAGATTTGAATGGAAAATGTCAAAGCAGCTTCTCCTTTTAACTCTATTTTTATTTTATATCTTGAAAGCATCCATCAAGATCAGGGATTAGTAAAGGGAAAGAGTAAAGGACACTGTTTGCTAGAGCTTGTTTCTAGCAACTGTTTGCAAGCCTTGTTTGAATTTATATTACATCTCTGTCCTAAAAAGTTGAAAATGAATACAGTGTGTAATGACAGTGCACTAAGAGATAGACTATGAGCTCTGGCTTGAATCTATTTTCTGTTGATGGGTCATTGTGAAAATTCTAGCAATTCATATCCCTTAGCCCTCAGCTTTTTAAGCTATGTGGTGGAATGGCCCCCAAAATTGCCCATCTTAGCTTTGGTCTGAAGTACAGATGAGTGTTAAGAATGTGTAGACATAAAATGATGCGTAAATGTTCAATTAGAGGAGCACTTTCTCCTTACAAAATGCTTTATCAAATTCACTTTCCAATTGCCATTTTGAAAAAGGTGAGACATCTCACCCAGGTTACCAGCGTTTTCTGCAAAGGGAGAGAACATAGTCTATACCAAAACTTTCTTTTCACTGACTCACATTTGCTGGTTCTCTCTTCACCTCCTCACATCTCACCCAATTACTCTGCTGTGGGAAAAGGTGCTTGCCGCCCTTTCTCAGCCTTGATGATTTCCTATAGTTTATTCTCATGCTGCCATCTATAGGTACTTATGTGTCATCACAAGCTGAGCCCCATCTTAAATTTTCTGCCTGGTACAAGTCAGAGATGTAAGAGGGGGGAGCTGAGTCAGTCTCCAGGCTATTCTCAGGCAATTTCTTTTTTAAGTGCACAATCCTACATGTCTACCTTTTCTCACTGGAGGAGAGAACAAATTCAGAGAGGAGGCAGAGAGTGAGGCCTGGTGTAGAACAGCACTGAGATGCTTGGGGGCAGGGAGGGTGCAGAGTAAAGGGACTTGCAACTGGGGAGAGGAGCTCTTGGGGAATGCAAGTCATGAGCCCATCTATTCCCACACTGTAGGTGAACACCTTCCAGGCAGTCCTGGTGTCTGATGGCTCCTATACATTCACACTCTTCAATTATTATGAAATCAACTGGACTACAGGGACAGCCAGTGGCGGAGATCCTCTGACAGGTCTTGGGGGAGTGATGGCGCAGGTAGGTGGTTCTCCATTTCATCCTTCTGCAAGTTCTGAAGCACTGCACTCTCTGCTTATGCTTCTCAGCATCCTAGAAAGAGTCCTACCCACACCTTTAAACTACAGAAGTGGGTCTGATCTTGGAAGTGGATAGACTGAGAGGTTAGTCTTGTTCCTCTTTGAAACTTTGATTCAAGTGTGGCCTTTCTCACACAAAATAGTGGTGTAGGGGCTGCAGAAAAAAAGGGGTCTTGTAAGTTTAGATGTGCTAGAATCTGAAAATAGGGTATCTAGACAAGATAACCAAAGGAGGTAGTGTTCGTGCTCAAAGCCCCTGTCTTCCTTCTGTGCTCTAGGCAGGATTTAATGGTGGAAACCTCACCAATTTCTTCAGCCTCCCAGGGTCAAGAACCCCTGAGATCGTGAATATCCAGGAGACCACAAATGTCAACATTCCAGGCCGCTGGGCATTTAAAGTTGACGGGAAGGAAATTGACCCAGCCAATGGCTGTACTTCCAGAGGTAAAGATTTTTCTTCTCTCGAGCAAAGCAGAGTTTGTTTCATTTAGATTGACAGGCCGGCTTTTAAGCCACAGGGGTGAACTCTTTTCCAGTGCCTCACTCTTTTAACATCTCTCAGCTGGGTAATGGAGATCAAGATAATTCTAGCATGCACATTTATCAGACCAGGAGCTGAAACCCTGTACTTGCTACACTATGTTTTACGAAGTCCTGGCCTCGGGTGTGTACACAGCTTTGTGTTTGGAACAACTGCAAAATGGATGAGGATCTTAAATGATTTCTCAGCCGGAGGCACTGGAAGAGAGCTCTCCTGTTTAACATTATCATTGTTGTTGTCATTCCCTCCTCCTTTAAATTTTTCTTCTCATCTTTACTCCTGCTCTGCCATCTGCACTTTGAAGACCCACAGAAGTAGATGAACTTGGAGTGTTGCCTAGTCTCTGTGAGAGTAAATCAGTACTTCCTAGTATGATTAGAAAGAAAGAAAGAAGTGTCGTAGACTTTAGGGTAGCTTCTCCTAGAATCTTCCCAGCAGCAGCAAAAGATGCAGGAATTTGGGGGAGAATCAAAGTTGGCTTTAGTTCTATGTGAACAAGCTGTAGTTGAACCTTGGTGAGTTACTTTGACATCCAAAGTTTGGAGCCCTCTCTGTACTATCAAAACCTATTTGGATGTGCAAAACAACCCAGGACTCTGACAGGAACATCCTGGTTTATAGATTCCCACTTTTTATGTGTCTGAAAGTATTCTGAAAACAAGATTTCTGTTAAAATTTCTGCTTCTAAGAGTGGAGGCTATAGCAACAAGAATAAGTAAATCATCTACCCACCCATCAGTTCAGCCATCCAGCCATTGAATCTTTCCAAAGAACATTTTGAGAGCCCCAGTTAGGTGCTAAAGATGAAGGCGCTCCAGCCTTCCATGACACCACTGTGGTAAAGAAGTCAACCGTAGAAACGATGATGATACAGTTTAAGGCATAGTTTGGTAGACATGAGTGCAGGGTATTGTGGAAAAGTGCAGAAGATAACCCTGTGGAAAATGTTTCCAGATCTATAAGAAAGTTTTACATTGGCATAAAGGTTTCAGGTAGTCTCTTGTCCTCAGAGAGAAGGCCTTGCCTGGTGATCTTGTGTCTCAGCAACCCCAGGGGACCTCAGGGTTGTATAATATATAGAACTTCGGTTTGTATAATATACAGAAAAACCATCTTAACCTGGTCTGAAATCCCCACTCCCTCTTCTCCAAGTCCCTGAATTGTAGTCAGGTTTATCAAACCTCTGCCTTTGCTCTAAGGAAAGGTCTTTTCGTGAAAATGGTCTGCCTGGGCTTCTTTGCCTCTGTAGATTCTGTAAAGTCCTGCATGTTCAGAATAGCAAACATATGTTTTAGAACTAATCCAGTATTAAACTAGACAGAAAAGAATCTAGCTCCAAAGCTCACCAGGGTTTCAGAGACTATACTCTCCTACCAGGTAGAATGTAAATACCTCTTCACTCAAGGTCTGTGAAAGATACCAAACCAACATTCCATTCTCTCTCTCCCTGGACTAGAGACCTCCCCAATGCCTCTCTCTTTTGTCTAAGCATCACAGAGCTGACTGGCTGTGGCCGTGCAACGCAAGTGCCCAATGACAGCTTCTCGCTTCAGTCCTGGGAATGAAATGCTATGGTAACTGAAAGTATTGGCTTGCAGAGCTGTGGAGTTGGTCAGATGCCAGCTATGTGCTAAGTCCCCAATTTGGCTTCATTCTTTTCTTCCTGAGTTATGGGTTTGGGTTTCATATACAGGAGAAATTCAATATCCTTATATAGACTGCTATGTATTTCATGTGCCACTGGACATACATCAAGCTAAAAAGACCAGGATTTGTCCTGGGTAAATAGTAATGGAAGAGATGCTGTATGGAGCTGGTTTGTTATATCGTCATTTCAGAAGCAAAATTTTCTCAGAGAGTCTACTTTTGGGCCACACTTTCTCTATTCAAAGACATTTTCCTCTCATTAGAAATCTGACAAAGCAGAGACTGGAGATTACAGCAGAAACTGTTACAATATATGCAACCTGGACTAGTGCCAAATAGTTTTGCGGTTTGAAGGGCCTTTTTTTCAGGGCTGATGCATATGACCTACTAGGAATATGAATAAATTTATTATCAAATTTTAGGGCCCTACTCTTAACAAGTATGAAACATAATTGCTTGTTCAGACATGACTGTTCCTGCTGACAGAGATAGAAAGAACTGTTACTGAGGCACCCATGCTTTCTGCTTGGGGTAGTCTTATAGTCTTGTTCTATTCAGTTTTATAAGCGTAAGAAACTTTTTCAGACTACAGTTTCAAACTATTGTTACTCCTGGTCTATGATGTTATTTACATTTCTCAATGTTGTGTCTTTGATACTTTCCTTTTTAGACACTTGTAAAATTCTCAATTTACAAATGCCCTTATCTCTATCAATGTGTGCCAAATTTTTAATAGCATCACTGTTCCCCATGAGACAGGGATGAGAAAATAGCATTGACCACATTTTATAGGTTAGAAAACTGAGACAGATGGAAGTTAAGTCAGTAGTAATAGGAATCGTTTGCAGAGTGGTGGCCATTGCTCAGTTCTCTTGACTCTGACCCCCAAACAAAGACATTTCAATTGAAGGTTGATATAAACAACTGGCAAATTTTAAAGTTTTGGTGGAGGAGAGCATTTATTTAGGGAAATGGTTTTAACGACAGATTATCTACCAAATAAATGGTAATTAATATTTTAAAAATGAGCACATCCCTTTAAATCATTCCTCTCCCCCTCCACCTTGGGCTCCTGACCCAGATTCTGCTAAGAACTTCTGTCAGTGGATAAAGAGAGAGAAGTACTAGACTTGCACAGGTCCTAGAGCAAGAGAGAAGGTAACTTCTGTAGTTGTAAGTTGTCTGCAGGATTTATGAGCCCTGGAATGTTCCAATCCAGAAGTCAGCCCTTCCTAAAAATCTTCCCAGGAAGACTGGGATTTAAATTTGTAGGTCTGACTCCTGGTTCGTCCTATTGACTCTTTCTGGACCACCCCCAACTAATGAGTGGATGAGTGAACAAGTGAACGGCGTTGCTGAGTGACCTAGGTAAACTGTGCCTTCTTTTGGAATACCCTTTCTGTTATTGCTGAAAGGAAGGGTATGACTCCTGGGTGTCATAGCCTCTCTCATAGATTAAGACAGTATGTCTTTGCTTGTATGAGAGTGTGTTCACCAGCATGGAAAATATGCCAAAAGCTTAGGTTGGATTCAGACAGACTCCCCTTGGAATCCTAGCCTCACCACTGAGGTGCTGAGTGATCTTGGATGAATTATTCAATTTCTCTGAAGCCTGTTCATCACTTGTCAAGTGAGAGCAACAATACATATGTCCTAGGGTTTTTTGTGATTAAATAATATAATGCAAGTCATAATTTATCCAATGCCTGGCACAGAGAGTAAGTGCTCAATAAATGTTGGCTCTAATGTCATTATTCCTCAGGACAGTTCCTTCGGCGAGGGGAGGTGTTTTGGGATGACCTGAACTGCACCATCAAGTGCCGCTGTCTCGATTTCAATAATGAGATCTACTGCCAGGAGGCCTCTTGTAGCCCCTACGAAATGTGCGAACCCAAAGGCAAATTCTTCTACTGCAGCCCCATGGAGACCAGTACGTGTGTGGTGTTCGGGGAGCCTCACTATCACACTTTCGATGGCTTCCTCTTTCACTTTCAAGGGTCATGTGCTTACCTGTTGGCACGGCAGTGTTTGCAGACTTCCAGCCTCCCTTTCTTCAGTGTGGAGGCCAAGAATGAGCACCGTGGGGGCTCAGCTGTCTCCTGGGTTAAGGAGCTCTCTGTGGAGGTGAATGGCTACAAGATTCTCATCCCCAAAGGAAGCTATGGAAAAGTCAAGGTGAGACCCTCTCCATCCTTCACAGGGAGATGGAGAAGCTGGAGAGTCTTTAGCCTGGGGAGACTTGCCTAGATCTACTTGTTTTACTATTTACTGTTTGTACCAAAGAGATGCACTGCTCTTTCTGCCTTGCAAATATCTTGCAAAATTCTTTACTTAGCTAAATTTTATTTGTATAAGAGATAATTTAAGCTCCCTCTTTGACATGTCTATCTTCTGTTTATCTTAAAGTATATTTACATTCCTGGTTCCTTCAGAAATACTCGTGTACACACACACACATTCAAATTCAGAAGTAACTGGGACAAGTAGTAAGTTCAGTTTCTCAGGCAGCTGACTTGAAATAATGGTAGCCACAGAGCCATGCCCTGGAGCTGGTGTAAACACAAAGTACAAACCCATAATTCAGTACAGCCTTTCATTAACAATCCTCACCCCCCTCCTGTTTGCCCTAGAGCTGCTGCCTCATTCTCAGAGAAACCTCCAAATTGATCTGTGTTTGCAGAGGACACGGTCTGTGCAAGCACCTGGAGAGGGCTTGGTGACTTTTGTACTAAAACCTGGGTAGGAAGTTCTCATGAAAACTTTGCCCAAACACCCCTCTAACGGAATTGCCCACTCCTGCTGGAAATAAGAGAAAAGGGTGTGGCTCTCTGTTGGTCTTTGTAGCATAAGCAAAAAATCTCTGTCACTGTCCACCTGGATTTCAACAGGAGCATTGATAAAAGAGGAACAGCAAAAAGCCACTAGCAATTACTCAATATGTGGAGGCTCTAATTTTCATAATGTTAATGAAGACGTTGTAGCAGCCATGTATTTATTCAAGCGATTATATAATAACTAAGACCACAAGGGGTTGATTATTGCAACCCTGTGCAATCCTTAATTCCCAAGCATGGAGGTCATCATAGAGATTACAAAGAAGACAGATGCCAATGCAGGGATTTCTTTCTTTTTAAAAATGTATTGTAGTTTTAATTGATGCAGCATGTTCAACAAAAGGCAGAACTGGGGAGCTAATTTCACTATTTCTGGTTCTACTCTTCCTAGGTCTATGCAGCTTATCAGTGTCACAATTAGAAAAGTGAGCTATTATTGCAATTGAGATTCCAGTTTTGCTTGTTATTTGGTTAGTCTCCCTAGGAACAGTTCTATATTTTAAATCAAAGGTGAGAGTTCGGGTACAGAAGTTTGAAGTTTTTCTCCTTTAATTTTATACTGTGCTGTTGAGCACTATACTTATCCTTGTAGATAGATACTAACATTGTCAAGCTAGAAGAATGTTTACTAGCTTTCCCCTACTTCTTGTTTTGTGAGGATGGTGTGTATAAAATCTTTAGTTGAAAAAGAAAGCTTCATACTTTATTCCTACTTTCCATTTTGATTGTAATTCTTTTTCGCTCACAGACTTTTAGAAGGAAGGGGCACTGACATTCTTTTCAGGCACTGCAGCTCTGCCCATGGCTCTTTTCCATCATCCACATGGATTCCTCAATTTTCTGCAGCAATGGAGAGATATTAATGTGAATGTAAACGTTTTAAAAGAAAGTCATGTGATTCCAACTGCAAGCTAACAATTACTTCTTTTTTTTTTTTTTTTTTTTGTTAAATGGCTTCCAAGTGTCTCTGAATATACCTGCTCTGCTGTGCTGGGGTTAGGGGTTGCTCGGAGGATGGCAGAGCTCCCACACAGGGTGAAATGGGGATAGGAAGCAAGAAGGAGCCCAATATGCCTGCAGGGCAACTGACTTCTTCAGACACACTGGGCCAGGCCAGGTACCGCTGCTAAGATCTGTTCTTGCTGACTAGAGGTCACGTTTCTCTGCATGTTGGCGTTAGAAACTGGATTCTATATATGCCCCCCTCCCTTTGAACTGTTCTCAAGTAACAAAATAAACAATATAGGATTATATATGCTAATGGGAACCAAAAAAGCCAGATAAAATTCATATGTAATAAACATCTCCTTCTAGCTAACACTTAGTAGTTTTCTGTTTCTTCCCCAGATAAACCTAGTAGTCTAAGGGGCTCCAGGAAAAAAGTGCCAAGACTGATCAGCACATGGTGATGAAGAGCTCTTGGACTCTGGGGTCAGAGCTGCTGAATTCCTGTGCCACTACTGCCAGCAGAGTGGTTTTACTGAGCTTTCTTTTCTCTGTCTATAAAATGGATGATAGTGTCAAAGAGGCAGGACTCTGGGGCTGTGGTTTGGACTTAACTACCTCTACTCAGCACTGGGATAGAGGCAGCAGGGAGTAATGGAGAGAGCATGGCTTTGGAGCCCAACCAGTGACAGTTAGGCCTTGTCACCTACAATTCATTCAAGCCCTGAACCTTAATTTCCTCATCTACAAAAGGGGGAGATGATTAAGACCTTCTAAGGTTGTCATGAGAATGAAATAGAATAGTGCCAAAGTTGGTACACAGTAGACACTCAGTACTTGCTCATTACCACATTGCCATTCCCACTGAAACCTCTTTCCATTCTAAGACCTATGTTTCTAAGATTCTGCTTCTCTCCCCTAACCATGCCCATGCCCACATGCAGGGAGAGATACCATCAAAATGATAAATGACTAGAATACAGGGAAAGAAGGGAAACAAAGAGTTGAGATTAATCATGAGGTAAGGACTGGGACCAAAAGAATGACATAAGATTCCTGTATTGGGATAAGAGTTCTCTGGGAGTTTCTACTCTAAGCACTAAGAGCTACAATCACAAGGACCCTATAATTTGTGGTTTAAACTGAGACACATGTGAGAGTGAAAGGGGAACACTTACACCAGGAAAAAAGGTATAAACTGAAGTACTGATTCCTATGGTTGGCCTAGAGATAAAGTTAGTCTGAGTGGGACAAGATTCAATGCAGGGAAACTAGGAGGGACTTTTGCAGAGATAGTCAGCCTATCCCATGACTTCTGAGAAAAAAAGACTACCCTTTGTTAGTGGAGCTTAAGTGAAAGGAAAGGAGCACATTCAACAATGGATATACATTTGACCCTTAAATAATGCAGGGGCACCTACCCCCTGCACAATCAAAAATTTGCAAATAATTTTTGATTCTCCAAAAACTTAACTACCAATAGCCTCTTGTTGACTGGAAGCCTTACAAATAGCATAAACATGTATTTTGTATGTTACATATATGATATACTGTTTTCTTACACTAAAGTAAGCTAGAAAAAAGAAAATGTTATTTAAAAAATCATAAGGAAGAGAAAGTACATTTACAGTTACCTACTGAAAAAAATCCTCTTGTAAGTGAATCTGCACAGTTCAAACCCATGTTATTCAACGGTCAATTGTATTTGGCATTTACAATTATACCTGCCTTGGACAAGGTCTCATTTTCTACACATTGGCATAGAACAATACTTAGTAATCATCCAGGGCTTTTGCTGGTTAACTTTCCTTATAGTATGACCTTTCACACTAGTTAGCTGACCTGCTACCTAGGAAATACAGATAAATTAAGCAACTCCTAGGCTTTGCTTTCTATTTTTACCTCTCTGTAAGATGGCTTATTTCTTGAGCATGTTTTTCTTGTCCCCTTTCCCCTTTAAGTCTTACTAATTTCCAGAAACAAAAAATTGTACATGATATCTGCCATGGTAAATCTTGGAGGCAATGCTTAGACAGTCTGTTGTCTCACTCCCTAGACAACTCACAAAGTAGCAACAATAGTGACACTAAAGATCCTTGTCCTCGTGTGCCAGAAATCAGTACGGATCAAGTAGCCTGGAAAGCCTGTGCGTACCTATAGTCAGTTCCACCTGGGACTAGCCATTCAATCCTAGCCCACAAATGTGATGTCTATAGGTGCTAGGCACATTCAGTAGGAAAAAGAAAAAAAAAATCAGTCTCTCTTTTTTGGAGTCTTATTAAGCCATCTACTCAAGTAAGCCAGACTTTTGAGGCGCACTTTTGATTTTCCCTCCATTTCTCATTCCCCACTGCAAAAACCTACCAGGACTTGCTAAGTGTGCTCCATGAGCTCATCCCTCGCTCTCCATGTCAATTTGTAGTTTAAGCCTCTATCTTCCATCACTCCTAGATTGTAGCAGCAGTTGCCTGTCTGGTTTCTCTGCTTCTAATTTTGACACTCTTCAATGAGCCCTTCATGCTGGACAGAATGAACATTCTAAAATGCAAGTATGTCTCTGCCATTTCCTTGTTCAAACATTTTGGGGTTCTTCTTACAGAAGAAAAATCCAAGCCATTTTGTTTTTGTTTTTGTTTTTATGGAATTTTGTTTTGTTTTGTTTGTTTTAAAATACGACTTCAAAGGCCCTCCAAGGCCTATTCCCAACACAGACACCAGAGTGATTCTCTTAAAATGCAAATCAGATCATGTTGATCTTTTGCTCTAGATACCCTCTTAGCTCAGTCAAAGCCAATGTCTTCACAATGGTTGAAAGACCTTGCCTGTTCAGGCTCCTTTTATCTCTCTGACATCATCTACCACTACCTTTTCCTTGCTCTCTCTGCTCCAGACACATTGGCCCCTTGAGGTCCTGGGAGTGCACTGACACTGCTTCACCTTAGGGCCTGGCTATCCAATTAGTGTGAGCCACTCTTCCCCAAGATAACAGCAAGGTCATCTCAAATGTCCCCTTTCCAGTAAAGTCTTCCTTGACCATCTTATTTAAAATTAGAAATCTCCTTTCCTAGAACTTTCAATCCACATTCCCTGCTTTATTTTTCTGCAGTACACTTTTCCAACATACTTATATATTTTACCTATTAATTTTGTTTGTTGTTGGTTTTCTCACCTGAAATGTAAGTTCCATGACTCAGGGATTTTTTGCTTGTTGCTAATCCCCAACTCTTAGAACAGTGCTTGATATACAAAAAAAAATGCTAAATCTGTATTCTATGAATGAATGGACCTCGCCCATGTCTCCAGCTGTATCTCTGTCTACTCCTTTCCTCTGCAGTCCAGAACCACCCTGATGACAGTCCCACTCTGCCTTTATTCTTTTATCCTGGCATTCCCTGCCCCTCACTCTTCCTTTTGACACTTCTGCTTATTTTTAAAGACCCAAGTCAGACTTAATTGCCTCTCAAAAGCTTTATGTGACTTCCACAGGCTAGATTAAGTGTTCATATATTGTTCTCCCATTGCCCCACCTATTAACACACATTTAAAACAGTATATTATAAATGTCATATGTAGCCCTCTTCCTCAATAGACTGAGAGTTCATGAGGAGCAGAGGCAATTATTTTTTAATTCCATATTTCTCAGCACCTAAAGTAGTGCTATGTACCCATTAGGTGTTCAGATTTGTTATTGTTAATGATTCCAGGAAATGGTTCTGGTATCAGGAAGTGGCTGGGTAAAATAGTCAGAGAATAATACCAAGGTAGCCTCAATACTAAATGTGGGGAATGGTTTATAGTATACACTTCAGCTGAGAGGAGGGGTCGGGGAGTGCTAAAGACATTGAGGGAGGAATGGAAAACGTGTGACTTAAGCTGTGATTTAAGGAATAGATTTAGAAGAGTAAAGAGGAAAAGTGAGGTAACTAGTCTTTCAAGAAGAGATTTGGAGCTAGCCCTAGAGCCAGCAGGGAAAGTTGACAACCATCTGGTCCTCAGAGGAGTCCAGAGTGGTGCTAGTAATACATGTGTCACAGCTTAAGTGCACAGTACTTGGCCTGCTCTGAGGGGTTCATCCAGGCCTCTGCCATAATAGGAGGCAAGCCCATTGGAGCCCAGGCAGTTGGGGGGCGAGGGGGAGCATTCTCTCTGGACCACTGAGTTGCTTTGCCTGACTTCCCTGATCTCGGCTGGACCCATTGCCTTGGAACCTGCTCATCGGCCTTTTACTATTACTGTTGTTGGCAGGTTAATGACCTAGTGACTTCTTTGCCCATCATCTTAGACTTGGGGACAGTGAAAGTCTACCAGAGTGGCATGTCTACTGCCGTGGAAACAGATTTTGGGCTTTTAGTAACATTTGACGGCCAGCACTATGCCTCCATTTCCATCCCAGGCTCCTATATAAACTCCACGTGTGGGCTCTGTGGGAACTACAATAAAAACCCGCTGGATGATTTCCTCCGCCCGGACGGTCGACCAGCCATGTCTGTCCTGGATCTAGGAGAGAGCTGGCGAGTCTACCATGCCGAGTGGAAGTGTGACTCAGGCTGTATGGACAACTGCACCCAATGCGATGCTATCACCGAGGCCCTCTACTTTGGCTCCGACTACTGTGGTTTCCTCAATAAGACGGATGGCCCTCTGTGGGAGTGTGGCACTGTCGTGGATCCCACGGCCTTTGTGCACAGCTGCGTGTATGACCTATGCAGTGTGAAGGACAACGGGACACTCCTCTGTCAAGCCATCCAGGCCTATGCCCTTGTATGCCAAGCCCTTGGTATTCCAATTGGAGACTGGCGAATCCAGACTGGGTGTGGTAAGCTGGCATTCCATCCAAATGAAGGGCCACTCTTGTGCAGGGGGGCAGGGAGAGTATTTCTGGGCTCCTCAGAAATTTCCTTGTTAAGATGAATTATCCGATAGTAGAAGTGAGGTTGAAATGTCACAAACTGAAGAATGAACTGTAAAAGGATCTTTACTTTTTTCCCCACCCAATAACATAGCCAGAAAACAAGAAACCACTGATGAGCATAAATGGTCTGAAAACATGAAATGCATAGCAGGAAATGCTTGGCCAGAGGAAGGGCCTGAAGCAGGGGATGGCAATCCCAGAGTTGAGCAAGGAGGTGGGATTTTCAGAGGTGTAAGGGGCTATCTTTGTGGCTGTTTAGTAAATGCAAACAGTGGCCTGGGTAAGCAAAACCAGGCTTTGGGAACATAATTCAACTCCTAGTGGAACTGACAGCATTTGTTCCTTGGATCACTCTTTTCCATTTTCAATGCATTCAGATTTTGTGTCTCTTGACCTTCAGTATTTTGGCAGACCTGCCACGGTTAGTGGTGGAAGAAGTGGCTGCATACCCGGAAAGAAGCCCTTTTTCTGAAATGCTAAGTGGTTATGAAAAGCCCTGACAGTGTGGGGGAACCCAGTATCTTTTGAGTTATAGTTTTGAATTAAATGTTTTGTACCACTTAGTGATTTTGCTTCCCCCGCCCCACTCCCCTTCTGTCTCACTTAAATCTCTCTTTCTTTTCCTAGTTATGTGAATTTTTAAAACAGGCCAACAAAAAACAGCCTCTTGGAACTTTATTTCTTTCTGGTCCTTGGTTTTCTCTATATGAGCAAAGAGAAAATCATAATCCCTGCATTTGAGAAGTGCTATGGAATTGAGATTTAAAAATTTATTTAATTTCCAAGACCAGAAGAAGATTTTTATCCTATCAGTATAGGTTGGATTCATATAAGTCATCATGTAACAGATTCAATTCTTTGAATATTGGTCAAACTATTAAAAGACAGTGTATTATTTTTCTCCTTGCAACTGACTAGCCTCTATTATGCCTGGAACAACCAAATCCTGACTCAAGTTGTGATTGAATATGGCTTCTCTTTGATCCTTGTATAAACTATATTTTTGCCTGTAATAGCCATTTTTCTATAGTAGTACTACTTTCCTATCTTCCACATTCCTTTCCCTCTCTCTCCCTCTCTCCCTCCCTCCCTTTCTCTTCTCTAATGTCAGTGGTATAAATCATATTTAAATCAGAAAGCTAGTTTACCAGTCCCTTGAGCCCCTGCCTGTTGGACATTTACATAGATTCAGTTCTTAAAATAAGAATTGAAGATTTCTAAGGTTAGAAGGTCCTTCAGAAGGCATCTAGCTCTAATTTGAATCAAATCTTCTGGAAGAACAGGCACACAAATTCTTTTCAGATAGCCAGATCTTTTTTTATTTTTAATATCCCAGAGAATTCATTTTCACAATTTTCTTTGGTCACATGGGTATTTTAAGTACCTTCCTGTTAGAAATTTCATGTTTTCAAATTATTTCTCTAATAGTTACATTTCTAATTTCTCCTGCAAGTTGGAGTTATTTCCTTCTAAGAATGGCCATGCTCTTTAAAATTGGAACAACTTATATATCCACCAATTGAAGATCTTAAAACATCTTGGTGGTTATAGATCACCAAATAAGAACACTATATTGAACAATGAGTCTACTCTAGTTAGAATAGCAACCTGAAGTTTAATTTCAGTCAAGATGGTCAAATGAGAGTCAAAGTTCACAAGTCAATCACATTGCTCAGTAGTTATTAGGAAAACCCTTGAGCTGTTTTCTACAGATGCAAATTCAAGTCTCACTACCCCCAAACAGTGGCTGCTTGGCACTCACTCTAGGAGCTAAATGCAAGGAGCACTCTTCCGCCAGACCTCTGTGCATGGTGGCTTCTGGCTGTTAACACCTGGTCAATGACCTTGTTGTCATGCTTTCTTCTCTACCCCATGTCAGTGTCCATTGTGCAGTGCCCCAGCTTCAGCCACTATTCTGTGTGCACCAGCAGCTGTCCTGACACCTGCTCAGACCTGACGGCCTCTCAGAACTGCGCCATGCCATGCACAGAGGGGTGCGAATGTAATGAAGGCTTTGTCCTCAGCACCAGCCAGTGCGTCCCGCTGCACAACTGTGGCTGTGAATTCAATGGACACTACTATGCCATGGGGGAATTCTTCTGGGCCACAGCCAACTGCACAGTGCAGTGCCTATGCGAGGAGGGCGGCGATGTGTACTGCTTCAACAAAACCTGCCGTGGTGGAGAGGTGTGCGCTGTAGAGGACGGCTACCAGGGCTGCTTCCCCAAGCGCGAGACCGTGTGCCTGCTCAGCCAGAATCAGGTGCTACATACCTTTGATGGAGCCGCCTACACCTTCCCCTCCGAGTTCTCCTACACGCTGCTCAAGACCTGCCCCGAGAGGCCTGAGTACTTGGAAATTGACATCAACAAGAAGAAACCAGATGCAGGGCCTGCCTGGCTGCGAGGTCTTCGGATCCTGGTAGCCAACCAGGAGGTTAAGATTGGAGGAGTTGGGGCTTCAGAAGTCAAGGTAAGACTCCTGCTTCCCTTGAGGGTTTTCCCATTAGTCATGCAAGTGAAGGAGCCATATTTTCCAGATTTGCCCTTTTCTGCCTCTGATTATGAGTGAGTGCTAGGAAGGCAATGACTCCAAAATGGGAACATTTCCTATCAACTCCAAATAAAAAGTCCAACAAGTGGAGAAATGTAGTAAAGCTGGAATTTTTCAAATTAGACAGGTATAGCAGGACTGGCTCTCCATAATAACAGATACTCATGGAATGTTTACTATGAGCCAAGTACTATTTTAAGCAGTGTCACATTTAATCTTATAAGCTATATATTATTCCCCTTATTTTACAGATAAGAAACCTGAGGCACAGAGAGGTTAAGTAACTTCCTCAAGGACACACAGCCACAGAATGGAAGTTGGGCCCAGGCAGGCTGGCTCCAGAGCCTGTGTTCTTTACCCTGGGAATCCATATGGGGTAATGGCAAAGGGTGCTTGCCATGGTGCCTCCTGTCCCTCTGACCTGATCTAAAATACCCAGGATTGGGCACCCAGACACATAGATCATTAGTTCCAGAATGAATCTTAAAAATCATCTAGTGCAACTTCTTTTTTTCACATGAAGGTGCCAAAGGGCTACATCAGGGATGTAGGTCTCAAGTTAAATAATAGCAGACACAGAGGGGTGGATCTCCCTTTTCCCAGTTTAATGTGCATTTCCTAATATCACATGAAGTCCAATTTAGAAAATAAAAGTTAATGTTCAAAGGTGTAATAAAACACACACGCACAAACTGAAAGGGTCATGTTTTCATTCTATTGATATACCAGCAGAGATTAGTTCATTAAAAGAATAGTAAAAGGTACATAGGTAAATGGACAGCTAGATAATTAGGTATATATCATATGCCACTAAGGGGCTGGGACACAGAAAAAGTATGGTTTGAAGGGAAAGGAAGGAGCAGAAAGGTGAGGAAGAAGGGGAGTTAGTCGTCTGTGAAAAGGTGTCAGGCAGCAGGAGGAAACCACATACTTAAGACAATTGTGCTGACATTTCAATTTTGTTTTAGCCTAGCTTAAAGTCTCACACATACAGAAATAAACAGCAAATGTGTTGAATCAGAGGGGTTTAGAAATAAAGGAACAAAGATGCCCATGAACAAACAAGTGGTATCTGTCTGTGTGGTTTCTACAGACCTTCAGCTTCTTAACAGTTCTCAACAGTTCTCAACAGAATAGTCCTAGGGCCAAACTTTGTCTTTGTTTCACAGCCTGGGAAATTGTGAGTACTCTGTATGTAGCTGGGATTGATGATAGTAATTTGATTTTTCAGCTGAATGGTCAGGAAGTGGAATTACCTTTTTTCCATCCTTCCGGGAAGCTGGAAATTTATCGAAACAAAAACAGTACTACGGTAGAATCCAGGGGTGTTGTGAGCGTCCAATATTCAGACA
Source organism: Cynopterus sphinx (assembly GCA_030015415.1). NCBI lineage: Eukaryota > Metazoa > Chordata > Mammalia > Chiroptera > Pteropodidae > Cynopterus > Cynopterus sphinx. The sequence continues at coordinate 68,270,267 of CM057383.1, forward strand.
CAGGTTTGCTGTACATCCGGCTCTCCACCACTTACTTCAATTGCACTGGGGGTTTGTGCGGCTTCTTCAATGCTAATGCTAGCGATGAGTTCTGTCTCCCCAATGGGAAGTGCACAGACAACCTGGCAGTATTCCTGGAAAGCTGGACAACTTTCGAGGAGATCTGCAATGGGGAGTGTGGAGACCTGTTGAAGGCCTGCAACAATGACTCAGAGTTGCTCAAATTTTATCGGAGCCGCTCCAGGTGTGGCATCATCAACGACCCCTCCAACAGCTCCTTTTTAGAGTGCCATGGGGTGGTTAATGTCACCGCCTACTACCGCACCTGCCTTTTTCGCCTGTGCCAGAGCGGAGGCAATGAGTCAGAACTCTGCGACTCTGTGGCCCGGTATGCAAGTGCTTGCAAGAATGCTGACGTGGAGGTGGGCCCCTGGCGAACCTATGACTTCTGCCGTAAGTGGGGGCTACATTATGGGGGAGATCAACTGGGTGGTGGTGTAATAAATGAAATACTGGATCTTCTTTCTCAGGACTTCTCTTCCTGCTGGAATTGAGCTCAAGGACAATATAATCCATGTATACACTTTTCCTAGTCTGTGATGTCCTCTGGAAGGTCCATCACCCTAAACTGAACTGTTCCTCACCTTTATGTTTGTTTCTAATTATATAATATATCTTCATTGTAGAACAGCTAGCCATCCTTTTGACTGATGGTTTTATCTAACGTGAATCGTGATGCAGTCTTTGTGATGGCTTCCTTGGTGACTTCTCTCTTGGCAAAAAAGACCCAATTTATTCCACTAGAAGGTAACTAGTCAGGATGACTTTCATAGAATAGGGGCAAACTTGGCAATGACTATTAAGAGAGTCTCATATTGCTGTTTTTTTTTTTTATTTTGTCCCCAGAGTATCTGACCTCTCTCAGTAGGTCAAGTAATAATTGGAATAATTGCTAGAAAGACCTGCCATATGACACCCTTGATTATTTGGGAGGCTACAGGGAGGAGTAATGTGGAAGGAAAGAAGGAGTGACTGGGAGAGTGGGACCCACACCTGAAGCAAGGACTGCCCCACCTGGACTTTAACACCTATTCCTTTCCCACCAAAAAGAACCAATGCCACCATTAAGGGTCTATCGTCTGCATATGTTTATCTCTCTTCTGTTATATTTTTATCGAGGTTTATTTTTAAAACTTTTTATTTTAAAATAATTTCAAAGTTACAGAAAAGTTGCAAGAATATTTGTATACCCTTTACCAAGAGTAACCTATTGTTAGCATTTTGCCCCATTTGCTTTCCATTTCTTTCACCCTCTCTCTCTATTTGAAAGTAAATTGTATACACCATATCCCTCTGCACCTAAATAATTAAGTTTATATTTCCTTTACCAGTCAGCATATGTTGTTCTACTGTAAACAAGAGCCCTCCCTTCTCTTCTGCCTTTCTACCTTTCATCTATCCATCCATTTATGTATTTATCTATCTCAATCATCTATCAAGATAGACACACAAATTTTTAATTTTCTCAATGAATTACACTTTATATTGCATTTGATAATTATCTTGATGTTAAATTTGTTCCAAAATTGGCTGGTGAGAGCCCCTTTAAGTTGCCTCCAATGTCCTTTTGGCATGTCACTGTCATTTGCATGTGTTCTGGCATGGCAAAATGCTCTGCACTCATTTCTTAACTTTCCTCTGTCTGAGACTAGAATCAACCACTACTCCAAGAAGCCCTGATCCCTTTTGTTTGGGAATGTTATTAGAAACCAAGATCTGGGTGAGGCTTACGCATTGCTATTAGAGTGTTCTTGCTTTACCTCTAAGCCTTTTCAACAGAAACATCCTAGACCTAAGAACTAACATACACACACATGCACAATCACACACTCATTTTTTTTTTTTAATCTGAGCTTTGGAAGTTCAAGGTACACGTGGAGAATTTGCTGGCTGTTGTCTCAGAAAAGGGTGGTTATATCCTTGGCGAACCTTAACCGCACTTGGGAGGGAGTCATAGCAAGTGCTGTAAATCCTAAAGCCAGATTTCTGGGAGCATTCCCTTTTCATAAAGTCGCCTACAGAGGGAGAGGCTCCAAGGTTTCTATTGACCACCACATCTAGTGAAACCTTGTAATATTTCCCCAAAGCCTTTTTTTTAATCTAATTCCCTCATACTCCTTTGTTCTATCTCTCATTTATCTAATATAACCTCTGTTTCTTCTACCTCACTCAGCTTTCTCGGTGTAATTCATTCACAGCATGGGTTTACTTCATACAAAGTCTAGTTTGTTCTTAGGCTATGTCCATGCCATTATGTTGGACTATGAACTCTTGCCTATCAAGAAGTGATTCTGGGTTGCTTTTTTGTACTGCAGAGAGCACAGTTTAGTGACATTGTTTGTGTAAAGTAAGTGCAGTGGGATAATGATGAGTCTTTCTTTTCCTGGTTGGGATGGCTGCTAATAATAGCTTCTCTTCATCCTTCATCTGGGTCTGCACTCTTGTGAGGGCCTTTTATAGAGAGACACATGTGGACAGAAGCATCCACATGGAACATGGCTTTTTCGGGCAGTGGGCCAGGGCTCAAATTTGAGACATTCTACAATATGTCTCATCCAGACCTTGTGTACATTGGTCTGGGAGAAGTACTGGAGAATGCACATTTGATTAATCAAGTCTCTGGATACTAAGGGGTTAATCTATCTGGTCAGGGTCTTACAGAGTGGGAATTAGACTGGGCAATAGCTGCAAAGCAGGCACATAGTCTTCTTTGGGCCTAGCAAGAGACAACCACAATTTTTGATATATTTAACCAGCCCTCTTGTAGGCAGAGCCAGTCTGCCCAATTAAATAATTTCACAGAGGCATTTCAGAGGCCAGGGAAGGTTAATTACTTCATGTCTCTATGCTTTGTCCAAGACTTTCAGACAAATTCAGACAACACAATAAGTCATAAAGCGAGAGCCATTTAAATAAGTCATGTTATTTGCTATCACCATAAACCTGCAGTAAATGTTATAATGTTCATAATGTAGAGGCAAATGTGAAAATCCCTCTATACAGACATATTTTTATCAGTGCAAAACTAGCCTTCAATGCCAAAGCTGTGTGATGTTTTAGTCACCAGGAATAGAGGTAGTCCTTTAGCCCAGTGAAAAAAAATGATCACTTTCGTTCAGGTCTGTTGAATTGATGCTTGCCAGCAGAGCTATTATTACCATGCAATTTAATTCTCTGTATCATCCTTTGTGTCCTCAGATTCTGAAATACTATTAAGGAGTGATAATATGCATTAGAGCTAAAGAACATTTTAAATGCAAGATCTTATTCTCCCAGGAGATGGTGGGGACCTTCCCAGATCTTTAGACTATACAAATTTGTAAGTAGATTTCTTCTGTGCTCCTGGATTCATCCCTGCTCACGTCAAACTTTGACAAATTAAAACAATAAAGAGAATAGGAAGGTTACTTGGAACTCCATGGTGAGCAACATGTGCTGTTATCTTTTTATGCGCTATGCTTTGTGACTCAAAAACTTGATCTATCAAGAAAGACTTCTGGGTGAAAGTCCAGTTTGAAATGAAGCTTGAAGGATGGGTAGAACTTGGCTTTGTGAGAGCCATCTAGGTCATAAAAAGAGTGTGAGCAAAGGAGGTGAAGGTGACCATGTGCAGAAGGTGGTGAGGAGGTAGAAGAGGTCAGAAACCGGCAAATCAGAGAAACGAAAGACAAAGGGAAAGACCAATTTGTAGAGTAAAAATATCTAAATAAGGCCTATTTATAATAGAAAGAAGTGTAAAGGAAAGGGGCATAATATTTATTGACATCTACTGTGAACTTATTAAATTCATTTGTTAAACCTCAGAACAACTTGGCTAAGCAAATATTGTCCTTATTTAATAAAAGAAAAAAACTGAAGCTCAGAGATGGTACCCACAGCACTTGTTCTTTCCAGAACACTCTTTATCAAGGGTTTTGAGTCAAGAGACTTATAATTAGGACATCTGGATTCAAATCTCTCTCCAGTGCTTATTAGCTGGACTGTCACTAAATTTAAGTTTCCTTATCTATAAAATAGGGATGATGAAACTTTTCTTACTTTCCAGGTTGTTGAGAAAGGTTACACTTTTCTAGAACAGTGACTTGCATGTGGCAAAAGTTCAATACAGGTACACGGCCTTGAAATCTTCTACATGGAAAGCTAAGTGCATTAGAGGAACACAGGAGTGAGGGCGTCTCTGAGCCTTTGGTCACACCAAATGAGGATGACATGGTATTCATCAAGCTCCTTGCATTGTACTAACACAGAAAACACATACATACATACATACACATGCATGTACACTCATGTATACTAATGAGTGCACTCACATTCTATCTCTGACCTCTCTCCCTTTCTCAACCTCGTTTTCTCCTTGACCACCTGCAGCTCTGGATTGCCCAGAGAACAGCCATTTTGAGGAATGTATGACATGTGTGGAGACCTGTGAGACCCTGGTCCTGGGCCCCATCTGTGTGGACAGCTGCTCTGAGGGGTGTCAGTGTGATGAGGGCTACGCCCTGCAAGGCAACCAGTGTGTCACCCGTAGTGAGTGTGGCTGCAACTTCGAGGGGCATCAACTTGCCACCAATGAGACCTTCTGGGTGGACTTGGACTGCCAGATCTTCTGCTATTGCAATGGCACAGACAACAGTGTCCATTGTGAGACCATCTCCTGCAAGGAGGATGAGTATTGCATGGAGGAGGATGGCCTGTACTATTGCCAGGCTCGCACTGATGCCTCCTGCATTGTCTCAGGCTACGGCCACTACCTGACCTTTGATGACTACCCCTTTGACTTCCAGACCAGCTGCTCGCTCATTCTGTGTACCACAGGAAACAGGCCAAGCTCAGACGATTTCCCCAAGTTCATTGTCACAGCCAAGAATGAAGACCGGGACCCGTCACTGGCTTTGTGGGTCAAGCAGGTGGACGTGACTGTGTTTGGCTATACCATAGTGATTCACAGGGCCTATAAACACACAGTGCTGGTGAGTAGTCACAGACCACACAGACCAGACTCCAAGAAGGGAGTCATGGGGACACAGGACAAGGGTCCCAAGTTGGCAAGCCAGACTGCAGCTGAATCATGATGGTTCAGAATCTAAGGAAAAACATAGGGTATTAGAAGAGAGAGGGGTCCCGGAGATTTTCTGTATCTTTATCCTACAGATAAGGAAACTAAGCCTCAGAGAGAAAAATGATCTGCACAAGTCACAAACAAAAATTAGAAATAAAGCCTAGAAATGATACTTTTCATATTGTAGCAGAGTATGTTGGAGAGAGTACAGACCTGGATTTGAATCCCAGCCTAGCTACTGCCATATGGCCTTGGGCAGTCACTCCACTTGTCAAAAGAGACCACATACCCAGGATTAGGCATCTGTAAGTGATACTGTTGTCCAATCCACCTCCATCCCTTTTCTGAGATCAGAATGGTATTTAGCTCATCCCTTTTCCAGTCTCCCTGTTGCCTCTCAGAGGATTCAGGAGTTCGAGAGTCTTGTAAGAATTTAGAGTACTCAGGGGCTCTCCTACAGTCTCTCTATTTACCTAGGCCTGAACTCCCACTTTCTACCTTTTCACTCTCTTGACCATAAAGATAGGAGCAAGTGCACTCCTCATTCAGCCTAAGGACATCAGACCAGCAGCAAGCCCAGCCACTCCTTGTTCAAGGCCTTTCTCTGAGCATAATTTGGACACAAACAAACCAGACAACAGCCTCTGGCTTAGCATTATCAAGGAGATGGTTTAGGATGTTAGCCTTTTTACATCATCCTCGCTGTTCTGTCACATAATTTATCTCTAAGGGAACTCCTTTTCACCTTGTATACATTCTCTTTAAAATTCTGAGCTGTTACTAAAGAGTTCCACAGGCAACTCTACTGATTTAGGATTTCTTAAACCTCTTTCTCTGTCAAAGAGAAGTTTCAAAACTTCATAAACTGTCTTCCCTTTCATATTTATTGGAAAATGTGCCTTCTTAGCATATAAGACAGAGGCCTCATTATGCTTCTTATTTCCTTTCTTGAATATTATACCTAAACCCCTGATTGTTTTCCTCTATGCTTCTCATAACAGTTGGTTACTATATACATTATTGCATTAACTATGCTGTAATTTTTTTGTGATATTCATGTCTAATTCAGTCCTAATTGTGGGTTTTTTGAGGGTAGGAGCCATACCTAATTTATCTTTATGTTAAATAAATATACATGTGAATGCACTCAAAACATTGTCAAGTGAGTGAAAGAGATGCTATAATAGCCTTTTTCTTCCAAGGTTCCTAGACTTTCGTTTTGCTTCTGGTCACTTTTGCAGCAACCTGGGAGATTATATTGCCACTGAGGCAAATGTGGAATATATCAGATGCTTTGCCTTTTAGTTTCATAATGTTTCTAACAAATGTACGAATGGTCGAAGCTGCTCATTACAATGATTTCTCACTACTCCAGTTTCATCATATGTGTTAAAACAAACATCAATTATTTTGTCAATGTAGATGTCAACATATTTGTCTTTTTCTCCTCATCTGATGTGTTCCTATCCTTAGATTTATACATTTTCATTCAGTTTCTTATCACCTTTACATTCAACACTCTTTCACCTTTCTACCTTTCAGGGTTTTTTATTTTTTCTACTTTTAAAATATAATCTGTTCATAGGTCCTGTCCCATCCAATGTATTATGAAATTGCATTTTCTGCCTTGTGTTACATGTTACATGCTTTCAGTATTTAGGTATATAGACAACTGGGACTACACATGTTTTCTGACCCAGTTATTTTCACCTGTAGACCATTGGATCTTTATGGGCACTTGTTCTTGTTCACATTATCTTTTCTCTCCTTCATAGTAGCTATTTTCTATTCTCAGTGTTTCACTCCCTTTCCTTTTGCTTTAGGGCTAAGACCTAATGGGTCAGCTGACCTTCCAGGCATGTGTCCTGCTTTAGTCTCCTGGGCAATGACATAATCTACAGTTTCTTAGCATTAATCCCATTGGATTGCCTCCCCAAGGTTTTGCCTCCTGCTTGACACTTAGTAGCCAAGAATGTAGAACACAGGGAAACTCAGGAAGAGAAGCAAGCTAGCACATGGGAGCCTTTGAGTGCAAAGGTTTTAATGTATTACTTTGAGTCTTCAAGGCATATGGAAGTCCCTATGGCCTGCACTTCCTTCAGTGTGCTTCCATTTCTATATTTTACACACAGCCCAGGTCACTCCGTCTCTGGGCCTCCCATTGAGAAAATTGTGGTCTCCAGGATGATCTCCCTCCTTCTTCTACCCTCCTACATCCTGTCACTGAAATGACCCATTATAGTAGCCTCTTCACCTCCTTCCTTCCAAGCATCTTGCCCATCTGTCGTCTCCTCTCCCTCCTGTGTTTTAACCCATAAATGTGTTCATTTTAAAACAAACCTTGACCCTGATTCTATACTAGCTTCTGTCTAATCCTTCCTCTTCTTTCCAAACAAACTCTTGGAGAGAGCTGTGTCTGTTTCCATATCTCCAATTTGCTGTTTAACCTCTGAAATCTGACTTCTGACCTCATCATTCTACTAAAGTTCTCTTATTAAGATCACTAAAGACTCCTTTAAAAAGAAAAAATGAATGGGTGTTTTTCTGATTTCATCTCATGGTCCTCTCTGACATGTATGACAATGAATATGAGGACTTCCAGATGCAAGCCCTCTCCATCTCTTCGTCTTTATCTCCCACCACTGCAAGGCTACATTTTATGTTCCAGCTGTGCTAAATATTGTAAATCTTCATATTTATTAGTTTTTTTCCCTGTCCTCTTGCTCTTTTCTTGGGTTTCCCTTTTCTTTGCTCTCATTTCTCCTTAACTAGCCAACATATACACATGCTACTCATACCAGGTGTGAGTATCATCTTCTGCAGGCATATCTGATTCTGTCCCTAAGCTTAGTCCAGTGCTTATGCATCTATTTATCTTTATTATTGCTTTGATCAGATAATATTATTATCTGTTTATGTACTTGCCTCTCCACATGCCTATGAGCTCCTAAGAAAAGGTCTCTGTGCTTCTAAGAAAAGGGCCCTGTGCTTTATTATAGTATTGAGTACAGGGCCTGGCACTCAGGAATGCCGAATTGATGTCTATTGAATGAATGAATTTTGCCTAGAAAACTATTTGTGGAAGAGGAGATAGCTCAGTTGAAGTTTGAAAGATGAATATTGCTTATAGAGAGAGGGGACAAGGAGAAGTTCATTATTGCTGTCTTAGGTCAGTTTCCTTAGAGGCAAAGTCTGAGAAGGGTAATCTTGGGAAAGTGAGGGAAACACCAGAAGAAGAGAGCTCAGCAAGGATGTAGTCAAGCTAGAGATCAACTTTACTTGGGCCATTAGGAGCTCCAACACATAGCCCTCTGATATAAGGGCTACCCTTAGGATGGAGAAGGGTGATTGGAGTTGGGGTGGGGGGAAGTGTCATAACCTCCTGGGTCAAGTGACTCCCATGGCACCAAGGCCAGCTATGAGTTATTAGCCCATAGTCATCTAGCTGAGGATGATGACCTCAGATGGGACACAGAAAGTACCACCACTCTTGCAGCAAAGAAAATGGCAGGATGGAAGGATGCAATTTGTTTCATTTGGAGAAACTGTAAAGTGTTGGATATTGCCAGAGTGGCAGAAATGAGTAGATTGGGTCTGAGAGGCAGAGGCCAGCTCCTGGAAAACCTGGGTTATGTGCTAATCATATCAAACATTTTATTCAAGCCAGGGAGAGGTTTTAAGTATTGGATTAGCTTCTTTCAATTGCAATAAGAAATATTGGAGTGGTATTAGTAAGAGAATGGAGGAGAGGAGCAATACCAGAGCAGGGAGACCAGTTAGAAGAGCATTCATTAGCTGAGGTGAAAAGTGATGAGAGTCAGAACTAAAGCAGTGCAGTGGGAATGGGGAAGGGATGTCAGAGAGGGGAGAAATTAGGAAATCAGGAGTGAAGGTATTTCTAAAAGTGAAGGTATTCAGAAAGCAATCTCAATATATTGCATAGGAACAGTATCTACTTCTCCCACAAGGAAAATCAGCTCTCCTCCTCGCCCTCAAAGCCATCTCTGTTTTCCATCATGCATTCACCCAACCATGAGTTATAGGATTTGGCTCATCTGGATCAAAATAGTTCAGGGGGAGTGCAGTACTAGTTTTACATTAAGAGATTTCTTTGTTTTCTGAATTAAAAAATATATGGGAGGAAACATGTCAAGTGCTATCTCTGTGTGAGGCATTTTGGTGGGTGCCCAGCATATAGCCAGGAGAAGGTGGATATAAAGATCAATGAAGTGTGGGTTCTGCCCTCAAGTTGCTCCTAATCTTGTAGCTAAGATAGCAATAGAGACAACTGATCATAATATAAGGCAGATCTTGATATGTGCTTCACTAGTAGTGTACATATGCTTGATCTTAGCTGACAGTGGAGAAGAATATGAGAGGAGTATGAACAACATGTTCTGGTTGCCCAGAAGAGGAAGTGATTAATTCTGATAACGGGCTCAGATAATCTTGCTTAATAGAATATGCAATGTTTAAGCAGAGTCTGGAGATTGAAAGCGATATTTACAGGTGAAGAATGGCATCCTAGTCAAAGGAAACAGCAAATAAAAACATTCTTCAGGAAAAAAGAAATAATGCATACATGTATATAAACACATACACACACAAACATACATATAAATGTATTTCAAAGGAATTAATAAATTGGGGCTTGCCTAAAATAAATTCACAATAGAGTTGGAAATAGAAACACAGGCATTCCAGGTTTAGGTATTTTAGACTAAACTTAAATTGAATTCTTATTACCCTCTCATTACCTTGGAGGAAACAATTTGACTCCTGGGGGAAAATAGTGCTATGTAAACAGAAGTCTTTGAAATAAATAGGTATATTAGTGTACAAATGATAATCATTTAAGTCTGTTCAAACCCTAGTAATAGCAGTAGACTGATATAAACACTAAATGCAAAGATTGTCTTTAATCTGCTCAAACCCTTCTCTAGGACTGCCTCTCTAAAGACTAATCATTAGGAAAAGAGCTAGGAGACCTCTGGAATTTCTGTACTTCAACCCTCTTTGTCTTACAGGTCAACAGTGAACGGCTATATCTGCCCCTGAAGTTGGGACAAGGAAAGATAAATATCTTTTCCTTTGGCTTCCATGTGGTGGTGGAAGTTGACTTTGGCTTGAAGGTTGTGTATGACTGGAAGACTTTCCTGTCAATCACGGTCCCACGGAACATGCAGAACAGCACCTACGGCCTGTGCGGCCGCTATAACGGCAACCCTGACGATGACCTGGAGATGCCCATGGGTCTGCTTGCAACCAGTATTAATGAGTTTGGGCAGAGCTGGGTGAAGAGGGATACTTTCTGCCAGGTTGGCTGCGGGGACCGCTGCCCTTATTGTGCCAAGGTGGATGGTTTCTCAAAGGTGCAGCATTTGTGCAGCCTGATCCCCAACCAGAATGCTGGCTTCACCAAGTGTCACAGCAAAGTCAACCCCACATTCTTCTATAAGAACTGCCTGTTTGACTCTTGCATTGATGGGGGTGCAGTACAGACTGCCTGCAGCTGGCTGCAGAACTATGCCAGTACCTGCCAGATTCAGGGGATAGCAGTGACTGGCTGGAGGAATTACACATCCTGCTGTGAGTCCTTCCTGTTATATTACCTTTTATCTTGATTGATGTGAGCAGGTTACCCTCCCATGTCCCAGGTGTCAGAGCAAATTTAGTAGACCAATTTAAGGATATGCACTTTGGAATCAAGTTCATTATCTAAAACAAGATGTATAACCTCCCAGAGCCTCCATTTCCTTATCTATGAATGGGGAAATGCCACTTATTTCATGTATTGCTCTGAGGATGAAATAAGATCATTTACATAAAGCAAAGAGCACCATACATGGCATTTGGACTCAGCAAGTACACAACAAAATTCTAACAAAGGACTAATGGGGGAAGAATTAGTAGGTTAATTAGTTCTAGAACCTCATGGGCCCATCACTGTACTGGTAATTTTCATGCTTTCATTAAGTGTGCTATTCTGTTTGATTTATATATGTCATGTATCAGACATTAAGCTTATGACACATAATGAGAACATGTTTTTAATTTTTTCTGATGTTAAGAGCATTAGAAAAGAGTTAGAGTCCCTGAGTTTTAGTCTTTCTATCTCCTTAAAGATTAGTGTGACCTTGGAGCATTTTGCTTTTCTTCCCTGGTTCTTCATACCCACCCCCTACACAGCTACCACCCCCAACTACTTGCTCCACCCTGCCCCCTCTGCCCACCCTGCCACCCTCCAGCCAGGTAATGCTCTTGTCTACATCTTTGATACTACAGAAACACCAGGAGGACAAAATTAGGTAATTGAAAGCACAGTACACTCTATGCATGCTAAATGTATTGTTGTATTGCCACATAATAATAGTTGTACTTTTTTTATACTTTAAAATAAGTGTTTATAAAACTTTTAAGCAAAGCTGTCTTTAATGATTGACTAACACTAAACACTTATGTGCTAAGCACTGTTCTAAGCACATAGACTCACTTAATCCTTACCAACAGGTCATGAAATGGTGCTGTGGTTATCTGTATTTTATAGATTAAGGAGCTGAAAACCAGAGAGGCAAAGTAACTGGCCCTGGTCTCTTATATCTGGCTCCAGAGCCCATGCTCTCTACCAGGACCCTAATAGTCTTTCATAAAAGCATCTGCATGCATTTGAAACCCATAGAACATAGTCAATATGGGTCAGTCTACACACATACACAACATACACACACAACATACACATACAACACACACACAGTGCATATTTGCCTTCTCAGAAATCAAGTAGCTTAGAGTACTACTGTTTATAAGCCACTGGCTTAGAAAAAGATTCTGTGGATGTTCTTAAATGAAGGTGAGTTAATATTGTATAAAAGTGGGGAGTTTTATGAATAAGACAGGAATTCACCTGGGACTTGAAGAATGGGGACTTAAGATAAACTGAAATTATGAAGGGCATACATAAGGAAGATCAATATGAGTGAAGACATTTGTGGGCTGGGTGAAGACAGGGAAGGGATTAGAAGTAAGAATTGGTGGTTACAAATTAGTCATGGAAATATAAATTAGAGTTTAGGAAATATAGGTAATAATATTACAATAACTATGTATGGTACTAGGTGAGTACTAGACTTTGTGGGGATCACTTTGTAAGTTATATAAATGTCTAATCACTAAGATATACATCTGAAACTAATATAAAGTAATATTGAATGTCAACTGTAGCTGAAAAATAAAATATATATGTATATGAGTGAAGACCTAAAGGCAGGAATGAAAGTGGGGTGTGCTGGGCAGCCATTAAGGGAGGGTGCTTAACTGAAATTGAGATGCATATTGGGAGATAGGTTTAAATAGCAGGTTATAGGGCCTCAAAAAAGTAAGGACAAAGATTATGTGAGAAACCTCCAGTTTCCTTCATCTGCTTTTTGGTCCATTATTTAAGCAATGATAAGTCAGAGACTCCATAAACAGAAGGGCAGTGATCAGGAAAGGTGATAAAGCTCTCTTCACCCCCTCCCCCAAAACATAACCTCCATCTCCCTAAGTGGGTGAACAGTGTCTCAGGAAAAAACTGCTTGTGATTGAAGAGTCTTGACTTGTGTCTTCTGTTACAGCTGTCACCTGCCCTTCCAACAGCCATTATGAGAGTTGTGTGAGTGTCTGTCAGCCCCGCTGTGCTGCCATTCGCCTGAAGAGTGACTGCAACCACTACTGTGTGGAGGGCTGTCAGTGCGACACAGGCTACGTTCTCAATGGAAAGAGTTGCATCCTGCCCCACAGTTGTGGCTGCTACTCAGATGGTAAATATTACGAGGTAAGGGATCTCAATTCTGCCTGTTTCTCTCTGCCGATCATCAGATTTCTCTTCAACTCGAAGAGATTGGTCACAGTTTACCAATCTTCTCACTTCATTATAAAGATTGTAGTGTTTATTCACAGGAAGGTGGGAGGGCAACAAGGTTAAGAACAGATCCATAGAGGCTCTTGCTAGCTAAGTATTGGATTTGGAAATGCATTTGGACCTCACTCTCCTCCCTCCTTGGTATCAGCACTGTCTCTGCAACTCTGCCTCCCCTCCTGGCTAGCATTTGTGTTTCTCTTTTCATCATACCTTTCCCTAGGCCTTCCTGAATTCTTCTCCTATTAATCTTAGCTTGAAAGTTTCTAATATGGCTATTTGGAAATATGGTGGCTTTGAATCCAATATTTATAGCTGTTTTAGCTATGGACTTTTTTTTTTTTAACTGAAAAATATGGGGCTTGAGGCTGGGAAGAGCGGCTTTCCCTTTTGTGGCTATTGAAGTTCCTTGTGAGAGCAAGTTAAAGTATGTGCCATTTGTCACTCTGATTCTGTCCCCGAGATATCTTTCTGAGCTCCTTAATGTTTTGCCCCCACATTCTACCCTTCGTTTCTCTCTATATAGGAGTTTAAACATAGAGCTAATAAAGATGTCTTTTGTAGATGTCGTATGGTAAAACTTATTAGCTCACTAGTTTGTTTTTTTGTACTTTGTTAATTCTTTCTGTGCGATAATATTTAGCTAGAAAGGTCTTACCTGTAGAAAATATTTAGCCTATGGTTCTGCTTCAAGCCCATTCTCTTTTAAATGACATCAGTACTTTATATTGGTGAGCAGACAATTAACAACAGCAAATATTGAATATCTGTGTGCTAGTGGTAATGTTAAAGGATGATAAAGCATGTTCCCTGCCTTAAGGAACTTAAAAATCTATTCTGGAGAGAAAAAAAAAACATCCACTTTAAAGAACAAGAGGATAAAGTAACATATCAACAAGTGAAAAATAATACCTTTCAGAACTAAACATTTTTAAATGAAAATGAATAGCAGCATTACAAAATCTAATTGAAATGTCTGAATTGGAAATAAGCTAGGCAAAAAAATAAATAAATAAATAATTTCTTCTTGTAAAGATGTATTAACTTGTTTAAGAACAGCTAAGTTGAATTTGCTTTGAGGATAAATAAAAGAAAATAAATGTTGAAGTTACCCTCAATTTCATTTTCAGTGAGAAATTTGCTTAAATGTTGTATTAGAAGGACAGAAAAATGTAGTTAAATAGCAGAGCTAATCAAAGAATACTTTTTGAGAGAGGTGGGTTTTTAAAATATTTTATTTTATTACTAGTTTCAAGTATATAGTACATTAGTTAGATTTATTCAGTTTCTGGAACAATCTCTCTGATTAATCTTTCTCTCCTCTGGCTTTCCACTGGCTTTCCATTACATTACTGCTGACTGAATGCACTATGCTGTGTTCCCCATCCCTGTGACCATTCATCAGCTACTAATTTGTACTTATTTAACTGTTCACCCCTTTCTCCCAGCCTCCAACCCCCCTCTCCTCTGGCCATCACCAAATTGTCCTCTATATTTGTGAGTCTTTTTTCAATTAGTTTGTTCTTTTCATTCCTTAGATTCTGCATATAAATGAAATTATATGATATTAATCTTTGTCTGACTTATTTCACTCAGCATAATAACCTCTAGATCCATCTATGTCTTTGCAAATGATAGGATTTCATTTTTTTTTAATGGCTTAGTAATATTTCATTGTATATATGAACTATACTTTATCCAATCATTTATTGATGGGCATTTAGGTTGCTTTCATATCTTGGCTATTATAAACAGTGCTGTGTGAACATAGGGGTGCACAGATCTTTACAAATTATTGTTTTGTTTTTTCTTGGATAAATAACCAGAAGTTCAATTGCTGGGTCAAAAGGTATATCCATTTTAAATTTTTTGAGAAACCTCCAAACTGTTTTTCATAGTGGCTGTACCAATTTGCAATCCTACCAACAGTGAATGAAGGTTTGTTTTTTTCCACATCTTCACCAACACTTCTTCTTTGATTTATTGATGATAGCTATTCTGACAGATGTGAGGTGATATCTCATTGTAGTTTTAGTTTGTATTTCTCTGATGATTAGTGATCTCGAGCATCTTTTCATATGTCTATTGGCCATCTGTATTTCCTCTTTGAAGAAATATTTGTTCAGGTCTTCTGCTCTTTTTTAAATTGGTTTTTGTTGTTGTTGTTGTTGTTGTAGTTGAGTTGTATGAGTTCTTCATATATTTTGGATATTAATCTCTTATCAGATGTATCATAAGTGAATATATTCTCCCAGTCATTTGTCTTTTCATTTTGTTGATGATTTCTTTTGCTGTGCAAAAACTTTTTAGTTTGATGTAGTTCCATTTGCTTATTTTTTTTCTTTTGTTTCCCTTATCCAAAGAGATAAAGCCAAAAAGAAATATGGGTAGCAATATCAGAGAGTATATTACTATGTTTTCTCCTAGAAATTTTATGGTTTGGGTCTTACACGTAGGTCTATAATCCATTTTGAGTCTATTCTTGTATACTATGTAAGAAGGTGATTCAGTTTTTCCTCCCTCTCTCCCTCCCTCCCTCCCTCCCCCCTCCCTTCTTCCTTCCTTCTTTCCTTCCTTCCTTCCTTCCTTCCTTCCTTCCTTCCTTCCTTCCTTCCTTCCTTCCTTCCTTCCTTTCTTTCTTTCTTTCTTTTTTTCTTTCTTTCCATGTATCTGTCCAATTTTTACAGCACTACTTATTGAAGAGATTGTCATTAGACCATTGTATATTCTTGTTTCCTTGGTCATATATTCAGTGAGCATATAGACATGGATTTATTTCTGGGCTGTCTGTTTTGTTCTATTGAACAATGTATCTGTTTTTATACCAACACCATGTTGTTTTTATTACTATAGACTTCTAATATAGTTTGATGTCAGGTAGAGTGATACATCCAACTTTGTTTTTTCTCAAGTTTGCCTTGGCTACTTGGGGTCTTTTATGGTTTCATATAAATTTTAGGATTATCTATTCTAGCTGTCTGAAAAATGCCATTGGTATTTTGATAGGGATTTCATTGAATCTATTAGTTGCTATGGTTAGTATGAATATTTTAATGATGTTGATTCTTCCTACCCATGAGCATGGTATATGCTTCCATTTTCTTCAATTTTTTTCAATGACTTATAATTTTCTAAAAACAGACCTTTTACCTCCTTAGTTAATTTGATTCCCAGGTATTTTATTGTTTTTGATATAGTTGTAAATGGGATTGTTTTCTTAATTTCTCTTTCAAAAACTTCATTATTGGTGTATAAATGATGCTGACTTCTGAATATTAATTTTGTATTCTGCTGCTTTACTCAATTCATTGATCAGTTCTAACAGTTTTTGGTGGAATCTTTAGGGATCTCTCTATATAGTATTATGTCATCAGCAAATAACAAGAGTTTTACTTCTTCCTTTCCGATTTGGATATCATTTATTTCTTTTTCCTCTCTTATTGCTGTAGTTAAGACTTCCAATACAATATTGAAGAGTGGTGAAAGTGGGCATCCTTGTCTTGTTCCTGATTTTAAGGAAAACTCTTTTAGCCTTCCACCATTGAGTATGAGGTTAGCTATAGGTTT
The DNA here is from genome assembly GCA_030015415.1 of Cynopterus sphinx. NCBI lineage: Eukaryota > Metazoa > Chordata > Mammalia > Chiroptera > Pteropodidae > Cynopterus > Cynopterus sphinx. Next base: position 68,286,850 of record CM057383.1, read on the forward strand.
TTAATATATGGCTTTTATTATGTTGAAGTATGTTCCTTCTATTCCCACTTTGCTGAGAGTTTTTATCGTAAATGGATGCTCTTTCTGCATCTATTGATATGATCATGTGTTTTTATCTTTCAATTTGTTAATGTGATGTATCACATTAATTGATTTGCAGTTATTGTACCAACCTTGCATCCCAGGAATAAGTCCAACTTCATCATAGTATATGATATTTTTAATGTATTGCTAAATTTGCTTTGCTAATATTTTGTTGAGGATTTTTGCATCAATGTTCATAAGAGATATCAGCCTATAGCTTTCCTTTTTTGTAATGTCTTTGTCTGGTTTTGGAATCAAGGTAATAGTGGTTTCATAAAAGGAGTTAGAGAGCCTTCCCTCTTCCTGAAATTTTTGGAATGGTTTGAGAAGAATAGGTGTTAATTCTTCTTTGAATGTTTGGTAAAATTCTCCTATGAAGCCATCTGGTCTGGACAGTTTTTTGGGAGATTTTTGATTGCTGATTTGATTTCATTGGTGGTAATCCATCAGTTCAGATTTTCTGTTTCTTTTTTACTCAGTCTTGGGAAAGTGTATGTTTCCAGGAAAATATTCATTTCTTTCAGATTTTCTAATTTGTTGGTGTGCAATTGCTCATAGTACTTTCTTATGATCCTTTGTATTTCTGTGAAGTTCATAGTTATTTCTCCTCTTTCATTTCTAATTTTATTTATTTGAGCCCTCTTTATTTTTTCCTTGATGAGTCTGGTTAAGGGGTTTGTCAATTTGTTTATTCTTTCAAAGAACCAGCTCTTGGTTTCATTAATCTTTTGTATTGTTTTCCTAGACTATTTTATTTATTTCCACTCTGATCTTTATTATTTCCTCCCTTTGATTCACTTTGGGCTTTGTTTGCTGTTCTGCTTCAAGTTCTTTTAAATGTAAAGTTAGATTGTTTATTTCAGCTTTTTCTTATTTCTTGAAGTAGGTCTGTATTGCTATGAATTTTCCTCTTAGGATTGCTTTCTCTGTGTCCCACAGATTTTAAGTTGATGTGTTTACATTTTCATTTGTCTCTAGTTATCTTTTGACTTTTCTTGATCTTATTGTTAACCCACTCATTGTTTAGTAACATGTTATTTAACATTCAAATATTTATGTATTTTACAGTTTTTTTCTTGTAGTTGATTTCTAGGTTCATACCATTATGATTGGAGAAGATGGTTGATATGATATCAGTCTAATTAAATTTATTGAGACTTGTTTTGTGTCCTAACATGTTGTCTATCCTGGAAAATATTCCATGCTCATTTGAGAAGAATGTATATTTTGCTGCTTTGGGGTAAAATGCTCTGAAAATATCTGTTAAATTCATCTGGTCTAATGTGTCTTTTAGGCCCATCATTTCCTTGTTGATTTTTTTTTTTTGGCTGGAAGATCTATATATTGGGGTTAATGGGATATTTATGTCTCCTACTATGAGTGTATTATTGTTGATCTCTTCTTTTGTGTCAGACAATAATTTGTGAATGTAGGTACTCCTATAGTGATTGTGTATATGTTTACTAGAATTATGTTTTCTTGATTTATTCTGCCCTTTTTCATGTGTAATGCCCTTCTTTGTCTTTTATTATAGCCTTTGTTTTAAATTTTATTTTATCTGATATACGTATTACTCTTCTGGCTTTTTTTTCTGTTTATGTGAAATATTTTTTTCCATTCCTCTAATTTCAGTTTTTGTCCTTTGTTCTGAAGTAGGTCTCTTGTAGACAGCATATGCATGGGTCCTGTCTTCTAATCCATTTGCCTACCCCATTTCATTTGATTGGAGCATTTAATCTGTTTACATTTAAAGTGATTACTGATAGGTACATAGTTACTGCCATTTTATAATTTATGTTTGTTTTTTTTATTTTCTTTTTTACCCTTTCCCTTTTTACAGAAGTCCCTTTAACATTTCTTGTAATACTGACTTGTTGGTGATGAATTTCTTAAACTTTTTCCTGTCTTGGAAGCTCTTTATCACACCTTCCATTTTAATAAAAATCCTTGCTGGGTAGCATATTTGTGGTTGTACATTCTTGTTTTTCATAACTTTGAATATTTCTTGCCAGTCCCTTCTGGCCTTCAAAGTTTCCATTGAAAAATAATCAGACATCTTATGGGGTACCCTTACAAGTAACTAGCTGCCTTTCTCTTGCTGTTTTTAAGACTCCCTCTTTGTTTTTGACCTTTTGGGATTTTAATAATGATGTCTCTTGGTGAAGATTTGTTTGAATTCCTCTTGTTTGAGACTTTCTGTGCTTCCTAAACTTGTATGTCTAATTCCTTTGCCAGGTATGGGAAGTTTTCTGTTACTATTTCTTCAAATAGATTCTCAATCCCTTGTTCTTTCTTCTCTTTTGGGTACTCCTATGATGCAGATATTGTTATGCTTTACGTAGTCACAGAGGTCTCTTAAACTATCCTCATTTTTTAAAATTATTTTTTATTTTTATTGTTCTGATTGGGTGTATTCTTCTACCTTGTCTTCCAGTTCACTGATTCGATCTTCTGCTTCATCTAATCTATTGTTGAATCCTTCTAGTGTAGTCTTCATTTCAGTTCTTATATTTTCATTTCTGACTAGTTCTTTTTTTATGGTTTCTATCTCTTTGTGTAAGTTCTCACTGAGTTCATCTATTCTTCCTCTAAGTTCATTGAGCATCTTTATAATCAGGTTTTTGAGCTCTGTATCTAGTGAATTGCCTGTTTCCATTTTGTTTAGTTTTTCTTTTTTTTCCTGGTGTCCTGTTGTTTCCTTTGATGTGGTTTTTTGTCTCTTCATTTTGGCTGCTTTCCTATGTTTGTTTCCATGTATTAGTCAGATCTTTTCATTTTTCAATCTTGGAAGAGCGTCCTAATGTAGTAGGTATTCCATGGGACCCCGTGGCATAGTCATCTTGGTCATCTGAGCCAGATGCTCCTGGGTGTCCCTTGTGTGTGTTATGTGTGTCCTCCTGTTATAATTGAGCCTTGATTGCTTTTTGTATGCCAGTGGGTGGGATTTACCCTCCAGCTGACTGGCTATGAAGACTAGGCCTAAATATAGTGGACAAGCTGTTTTGCAGAGGCTGACCCTCCAAAGTATGATTTACTTTAACAGGGCTCTGGTGCCTGCAAAATCCACCCTTTGGGCTTGTCATTTGTGGAGTTATTGGGAAATGCTCTGATATGGTCTGAAGCCAGCTTCTGGGTGCATTGGTTCTGGGGCCTCTAGGAAGGGGCTGTGGTGGAGGCCCAGATCCGCCACTGCCTGTGCCCAGATCAGAGTCACGTGGCAAGAGTTACAAAATGACCTATGATTAGTAGCTGCCTGTGTTGGGGCTTATAGGTGCCTGAAAGAGGCTATGCTGTGCACTGTGGCCAGTTGCCACTACTAGCAGGCTTGAGGCCTCTTAGCAAGTGGTACAGGCCATACCAAGGCCAGCCACTGCTTATTTTGAGTTTGAGTACATTTGAGAGATTTTAGGAAAGTCTGTATCATGGGCTGGTTGCTTATGTGGAATAACCAGTGAAAGAAGTTTAAGAGAAGAACATGAGGTCAATGGGGTGGGGGGTCTCAAGGAATCGCCAGGGTGGGGCAAGTGGTGTTAGTCAGGTTAATACAGACTCAGAGTAGATGCCCACTTGCAAGCTGTATTGGGATAAAGCTCAACAAAGGAATAATGGTGTCTGCCAACACTTTAGTCCTAGAGAACTGCCCCCCCCCATCTCTCAGTCTGAAGCCAGACAATTTAGTTCCTCTCAATATGTCCCTGGAACTTTTCAAGCTGCTATTCCTTGGGTGGAGTTTAGGGATCATGTTTATGAGCAAGTGAGTCTGTGCTAAGGCCCTTTAAAAGGAATACCTGGGATTCCAGTAGCCCTATGTCTCACATGAATGGAGTGCCTGCTGACTTTCATAGCCAGATATTGTGGGGACTCCTCTTTCTGGCTTTGGTGCTCCATATTGAGGAGTTCATTGTGGGGCTTGGACCTTTTAGCCACAATACCCCTACTGATTTTTTACTACCACATGTGAGTTTATGACCAGCCTGTTTCACATCTTTGCCCTTCCTACCAGTCTTAATGCAGCTTCTACTGTATATCTTTAGTTATAGGACTTCTATTCAGCTAGTCTTCAGGTAGTTCTCACCAGTGGTTATTCTATAATATCACTGTAATTTTGATGTGGTCATGGGAAGAGGCAAGCACAGGGTTTACCTACTCTACCATCTTGACTAGAAGGCAGGAATTGCCCTGCAAGACATTGTAATCTCCAATTTAGAGATAGCAAACTGACAGTAGTGCTCCTCAAGGTGGCACATGTAGGCTGCCGTGGCTGTGATTGAAATCTAGGTGGCATGATCCTGAAACTTTCTTTTCATGAAACCTCACTGTTCTCTAGATCTCTCACTTCAGAATACATAGAAATAGAGGTACTTGCAATAGAAATAAATTAGTAATAAACTAAATACGAGGAAAAAGTTTGGAGTGTTGAGTATTGTGAAATGTTGAAATAGTTCGTTCATCATAAGGACTGGTTATCACTTTCTTTAACCTATTTAAGATTTAAATGACCAGGTTTATTATTCTTGAGTGAATCAAAATCTCATCCTTGAAATGGAACTGGTACTTATTAGAATAATTTTCTACCAAATATTTTTTCTCTTCACCTAGTTCCTCTAATAGCTGTACATTCAGGTTTGCTGTGATTGGTTCTATAATCCAGCTGTAAAGATTCCCAATTCCTGATTGAAAATATAAAGACTAAGTTGCATATTGTTTGGCATCTGAGTTACATGAAACTGATATAACATTTGAATTAAAGTAGCCTCCCAAGTGCTCTCTGTTGCAAATTCCAGCCCCATTAATGAAAGGCCAGCCCAGCTCAGGGTAAGGGTTCTCAAGGCCTGAGCTTTGGGGTCCTCAGCCCTGCCAATAGTCTAAGTTTAATGCAAATGGCACCTATCTTCCAGCCCAAGCAGTTGTTCTGGAACAGCGACTGCACACGGCGATGTCGTTGTTTCCGGCGCAACCTGATCCAGTGTGACCCACGCCAGTGCAAGTCGGATGAGGAGTGTGCCCTGCGCAATGGGGTACGCGGCTGCTTCAGCACTAAGACATCCTATTGCCTAGCGGCCGGTGGTGGTGTGTTTCGTACCTTCGATGGAGCCTTCCTCCGCTTCCCTGCCAACTGCGCCTTTGTGCTCTCTACCATCTGCCAGAAACTGCCTGACATCTCCTTCCAGCTCATCATTAACTTCGACAAGTGGTCATCCCCCAATCTCACCATTATTTCTCCTGTCTATTTCTATATTAATGAAGAGCAGATTCTCATCAATGACCGGAATACTGTCAAGGTGACAAGCCCATTGTTGATTCTTAAGAAATGTTCCCTGGAACAAGGCATGGTTAGGGGACTGTTTGTTGTAGTTTTTCCAGATAACCAAGTTTGAGGATAATAGGTTGTTGCTTCATACATACCATACACAGATGACCAGATTTTAAAAAATGAAATATAAAGATTTCACAAGGGTAAGGTTGGTTCCCATTTAGTCCTTCATTAAGAATTCCAACTTGCAGAAAAGTTACAGTGTCTCAGGGCCATGATGATGGCATGGTGCTAATAGAAGTTTAGGTAACAAAATGATCAGTAAATCAGCTTTTACTCTAGGATAATTTACAAAAAGCATTATTTTTTTTGCAGAGACTTTAAAATTATTCTTGGCTTTGCTCACCTATACAAAGACCTGGTCATTCATCTCTGCAATCCTTTCTAGAAGCTTAGGGAAGGCAAGAATTTCCAAAAATAATAAATAAATAAATAAATAAATAACACCTACCTAAATGAAAACCTGGTGAAGCATCGCCTATTATTAGAAGGTCCCATGGTGACATAAAATAATTAAAGAAAATGAAGCAGAATATGGTGTATTTCTCTTAAGGTTGGCTTTTCCTTAGGCCAGTGCCTGGTTTCTTGTGAACTTAGACTTGTTTATAAATAAATATGAATATCTAACCTACCCCCATAATTAATATGCCTCTCTGACTTAGATTCCTCCCATCTCTTTCCTTTAAGAAGGTAGTCTGCTCTGATGAACTATTGACAGTGACTCCTAGCCTTCCAGCTAAACCAGGCTGCTCACAGTAGATAGACCTGAATATTGGAGTCAGACCCCAATGCTGTGGTTACAGCAATGGAGGGACAGGAAAAGAGGCAGGACATACAAATTAACATTTTTTTGGAACTGAGTGTTATTATGTATATCTGCTTTCCACTGTTGGCTCAGATAACTGAGTGTATCTTTATTTGAACAGTCATCAAATAGCTGACTGTTTGCCTAAATCCAGAGTTAGGCAAAAGACTGGCAGTTTTTTACAGGGAAGAGTTTGAGTTTTAATACTGGTTTTTAGCTTCAGTAAAAACTTCTACTGCTTTTGATACCCCAATTCCTTTTGCAAATTCGTCCATATAGACACAACTGTTTTGATATAGAATCCAGGAGCTAGTAAGTGAAAATGACCACCTACAACAGCAAAACTGGTATTGTTTTTGAACAAAGCACACAAAGCTATCAACATAATAAAGAATCATATTTTTAAAATGGCTTTCAACTTTTTAGGAAATAAAAGTTACTAACTACTTGAAGGGGATTTTTTTTTGTAAGAATAAGAAAAGCATGTTATGTTCTGTCCTAAGGGCTAAGAAAAGAAATTGTTATAAAGCAAGAAAATGATGAATGCAGAAAATGCCATGCCTATAGGGCCTCTAGGGTGGACTTCCTGTTTGAACATTATAAGCAAGAAAACAATAAGTATAGCAATAGTCCTCAGATTCATTTTAACCATGTTAACTGGTTTATGTTAGGGAAAGTTTTATACAAAAATCCAACCATTTGTTGTGGGTTATTGTTCTCTAGTTTGTTTGTTTGTTTGTTTTTGTTTTTGTTTTTTTTTTTAATTTCTCTGCCTCCATATTTTGCTTCTTTGGGGGAAACTGTGAACAGTAAGATGAATGAATATCCTTGAACTCTAGGGCAGGGGTCAGCAAACTATAGGATTCAGACATATCTACTTGCTGCCTATTTTTATAAACAAAGCTTTACTGGAGCACAGCTTCACTCATGTAGTGATATTTTGTCTGTGGGCTGCTTTCCTGCCATGAGGGCAGAGTTGAATAGCAACAGAGTTCACAAAATATTTTCTATGGCCCTTTACAGTGAATGTTGCTAACTTCTGCTCTAAGAGTTATTTACTTTTTTTTTCAATAGGTGAATGGCACACAAGTGAATGTTCCATTTATAACTGGGTTGGCAACCAAAATCTACAGCAGTGAGGGGTTCTTGATCATTGACACCAGCCCCGACATCCAGATATACTACAATGGTTTCAATGTCATAAAAATCAGCATCAGTGACAGACTTCAGAACAAAGTTTGTGGCCTTTGTGGCAACTTCAATGGGGACTTAACTGATGATTATGTGACCTTGAGAGGAAAGCCAGTGGTGAGTAGTGTGGTGCTAGCCCAGAGCTGGAAAACCAACGGCATGCAGAAGAGGTGAGATTTCTAGCCACTAGATTCAGTTGCCCAAATCCTCCTACATCCACAAGAGGTGTTCATAAGGAATGCTTTTTCTATAGTATCATTTCCCTCTCCTACAGAGAACTGAGCCAAAGGTCTAAGGAGTTTTCATTATACAAAGAGGCACAACAGAAGTTTCAGTTTTTTCTTGACTGGCAGAGGAAGAATCTGAGCTTAGATGGTATGACTCTAAATTTTTATGCCATCCAGCCCTTGGCTAAACAACAGAGTCTGCCCAGGTTTAGAACTCTGATGCTTTGGCCAGCTGCCCAAGTGGGACCTGGGTAGCCCTACTGGGGTGGAATTCAGAGTTGATTCAGACCCCCAGTCTGGGTTCTAATTGTGTGTCCATGACACTCTTACCAGAAGTCTTGGTTGTGGTTGTGAAGGTAGAATTTGTGGGAGTCAAGAGCCTTTTAAAATATATAAGTTACTAAGGTTATTATCAAGGCCTTCTCTGGCCAGCTAAGATAGAATGAGCTATACAACTTATTCCAAAGGTGTTTAATTTAGGGACCCCTGGGCTATTGAATTATGATTACACTTTTTGGATCTATAATTGTGTTTCTTGTTCCTGGCATTTTTCCCCCCTGCTTATACAATGGCTTGATCCCCTGTGCTTTAACATGCCAAACATCAACTAAATACCCAGATGTGGAAGTGAAACTTCAAAATCCCTTTGACCCTTCTGCAGATATAAACAGAATAATGTATCATAAGTTAGAATTAAGGGACCCAAAGCTATAAAGAACATTGGGCAATATCTAATCCAATGTCCTCTTTCTCTGAGTGAAATAGGAGATAGAATAGAAAGATTTACATGAGGAGGCTCTGTAAGGGCCAGGATTAGATTTTAGAATTCCTAATCTGATGCTTTTTCTAAAATGCCATTTATTGGGCCCAAAGTTAGAAAAACAGCAACTCTGGACATCTAAGCTATTCTAGGACTTCCAAAATGAGCAAGGTTCAGTTCCTCCTAAGGAATTATGATTCTTTTTGAGCTTCCTTTCCTTTCTTTTTTTCTTTCTTTCTCTATAAACAATTTTAACTTGGCATCAATTTTCTTGTGAGGGTTTTGCTTTTGGTCTCTGATAGCTAAACTAGAACTAGTTTAGAAACTTTGGACTGCCTTCTAAAGCTTTAATTCTACCAACTGTCATTATTATTATAGTAGCTATCATTATTGTTTATAATATAATAATAATTGATATATGTAATCATATATGTATCATATGATATATGATATATGTAATAACCTGGTTGCTAACAGGTTATTGTATTAACTACATATCAGTCAATTATATGAAAAGTTAATGGTTATAATGTCAATATCTACCTTTGTCTAACACTTGGCTACTAATCCATTATTTTACCCTCATTTATTCCAGTGGTATTAACAATAGAAATGACCTAAATTTCCTAAAGTCACTTAGCCAGTTAGTGTTGGAATTGGCATATCACACTAACCCTGGGTTAGCAAAAGAGATAACAGACATGGTCTTCACCTCCATTGGAGATCTCAGATGGTTTCTTTTGCTTCGCTTAGCCTGACCAAACCTCTTGTCCCCAGCTGCAACGAGCTGCAGTTCTCACAGTATGCAGCCACGTGTGATAATGTGCACATCCAGAAGATGCAGGGTGATGGCTACTGCCTGAAGCTCACGGACATGAAGGGCTTCTTCCAGCCCTGCTATGGGCTACTTGACCCCCTGCCCTTCTACGAGTCCTGCTACCTAGATGGCTGCTACAATCACAAGAAGTTCCAGTTGTGTGGCTCCCTGTCCGCCTATGGAGAGTCCTGTCGCTCATTTGGAATCCTCAGCACTGAATGGATTGAGAAGGAGAATTGCTGTAAGAGAATTATTTTATTTCTATAGATTCTTTTCTAAGTTAAAGGAATAACTTTGCTGGGTGCATTGCTTTGACTAGTTTGGCTGGCTGGTCTCTATCTTTCCCATAAATCTGCTTCCAAGGCTGGAGAGTTGGGAGTTGTGAACTGTAGCAGAGTTTTGATGAGAGGAATTTTCAGTGAAGACTCACTCACCTGTAGTTCCTGTTCAGATATGGAATTTGGAACTTGGGAAAATAAGATTTGGGGGGATAGATAAGTACCAGTTTAGTGACTTATGAGGTAGAGGAACAAAATATGGGACCCTTGATTGATTTCAGTTCCCAAACTCATCTCCTTTAAGATGAGTTGGAACCCAAATCAGAAAGAAGGCATGCAACAAGTGGCAAGTTGAGTTGGCATTGACCTGGAAGTATCTTCTTTGCTGAAAGGAAGTGGTGGTTGGATTTGTAAAGGGATTATATATTAAATTGTGATAAAATAAAGGTCTATAGATTTTTATATTTTTTTCTGTACTCAGAAAGTTATCTGATGGTATATCCATTATTCTGTTTGTTCATTCTCTTGCTCTGTTAATCAAATAGTGGCGCAAATATGTATATAAATATATATAAATTTGTCATATACATATATGCATGTCCATATACATAAATGGTTAATTAGTCCCATTAATGTAGTATGATACTGTGTCCAACAGAATGTATTCATGTACCTTGACACATACCACTAACCTGTGTGCATACAGGTACCACCATGAAATGGCCCACCAATACTGTGCATATTGGGAAATTTGCAGACCAAACCTGACCAAGTATAGGAATGCACTTAATTGAGAACCTAAAATATAGTTAATTAGAATATGCATTCAGTAATTTGAGAAATTCTTAATTCTTAGTAGGCAAATTACTACTCTGTTGGAAATCAACAGATATGCTTAGTTTTGATAACTTTAACATTTTACTTTGTTGTATTAATGAGCAATACTTTAAATAACTTAAAAATGAACTGTTTTGGCTTCAAAAATTGTCTTGTATTTTTTAAAAATATATATTAGTTTTTTTTAACTTCAAAATCTCCCTCTGTATAAGGGCGTATCTTATTTACCAATTGGTAGAACCACCATATTTGTAAATGAGGTTTTTTCTTCCTGTGGGCTATAGCCTCCATACCTTTTCGATTGTGCTCTTAGTTTGTTTTCATATTGTGTTTATCAACCATAACATTCACCAAAGGGCTGCTAGTGCTTAGCCTTGCTTCAGGTACTGAAAATACTGGGCAAGTAAAAGAGTTTTTTAAGAAGACCCTAACAAAAAGTATTTAAATGATGCTGATAGTTTTCATTTAGTCTTCCTTCTAGGAATTAAGACAGGGTGATGTTAAACCATCCCTGTACTCTCACCTATTGCAATTAGTTACTTAGAAGAGGGTGTGGCAGGTGGGTCAGGAGAGGCATCTGGAGCTGTGCTACAGCTCCTGTTTTTTTTTTTTTGTTTCATTTTTAAACTTTTGAAGCTAACTTGCCTCATGCTGGAATTGAACAGTTATTGTTTCTTTAGCTCTCACTATCATATACCATGATGAATAGGAGGATTATCATATCTTGATAGGGAGAGAAATTCTTTAAAGAAGTGAGTTATCTTAAAGAAAATGCTCTCAATTAGTAGTTCTCAAACTGAGATGTTAAAGATTTTGTAAGTGGTCTGTGGACTCATCTGCTCCAAAAATATTGTTCATAATATGATGATTCTACTTCACATACATTTATATTTTACTTATAGTTTTACCCTTCTTGGCAAAACAGTACCATTAATCTAAGTCAATGCTTGTGAGTTGTGTGTACGTTTTTGGTTTGTTTTTACAAGTTAAGCAGAACTTTATGAGGAAAATAGACCATGAATCAAAAAGACTAGGAAGTCCTGGTTTAAAGAAACTTTCTGGGATCCTACTAGCTCTAAAATTTTCTTTCTTGACAAATATTTGTTGAGCACCTATTATAAGATATTGGGAATATAGAGATAAATGATTTAGACCTTACTCTTTATAAAGATACAAATGCACATAATTGTAGTGCAATGTAGTAAATACAGTAACTGTGGTATATCTTGGCAGTTAAGAGTATCTGTGCCTTCCATCTTTACCTGTGTGTGACTTTGGGCAAGTTTTAGCTGGGAGTTAAAATATTTAGCTCACAGAGCATTTGTGAGGATTGGAGGAAATAATGCAACTAAAGCATAAAGCAGTGTCAAGCCCATAGGAAGAGCCCAATACCTAGCTGTTGTCATTATTTTCTGGGAGGTTGCCCTGTCTGTTAATTTCTGGCTGCCATCTGACTATCACCAATTCCAATAAAGTGGCAAATCCAGAGTGCCACCTAACGCTACTGCGTGTTGGTGTGAAAATCAAGTTGTGCATGTTTCTGTTTGTTTTCCTTTTTAGCAGGAGTGGTCGAAGATCCCTGTGTGGGGGCAGACTGTCCCAACCGAACCTGTGAGATGGACAATGGAGGAGAGTTGTGTGGCTGCATTGAGCCTCCCCCCTATGGAAACAGTGAGTGACATTTGCTTACCCCTACTGCAGACAGGCCCAATGGGACAGGCCTGGTAACCATGTAGAAAAGCTCCAAAATTGGAGCCCACACACCCCGTAATGTAAGTTAGAAACCCAAATAGCAAAGGTTTAATGAACATTTAAACAGAACAAAGAAGCAATCTAAACACTTCATAGTAGGCTAATGTTCATTTTCTCATAGCTACATCTTTTCCTGCAATAAATTATAACACAAGTTTGTACATGAATGGAATCAGCCACATTCAACATCAGAGAGATCCAAACTGATCTTTTAGACTTATAGAGAAGGAAGGTGGTTTGATGAAAACATGAAAGAATCAGGATGGGAATACTTTAAGACTCCTTTAAAACCAGCTTTCTCTGGCCTCCTGAAGAAACAGCTGAAATGTTTGAAGCAAACAATAACCAACTAGGACTCCAGATTCTTTTCCTAACACTACCTGCTTATAATAGGAGTACATATCCCTGATGTCACTTGAAGGAGAATTTTACCTCCTGGTTCCACACTCTTGCCTGAATGAACCAAGTAACTCAGAAGGCATGTGCTAAATTTAATATCATTAGAGAGTGAAAGCCTAATTAACTAAAAGACTCCAGTCGAGGGGACAATATGTGCTATTTAAGGGCTTCACCTAAGCAGATAAAAGTGTTTTTCTGTTTCTATAGTGCTCATTAGCCTGTGTTTATGTACTCACAGAAAATGTCAATTGGTGCATTGCCATTTCAAAAAACAAGAGCTACTAGTGCTCACCTGGGAATCAGCTGAGGATTTGTGGTAGCCTGGCTAGTGCTGCTCTCACTTGGGGCACGTTCTTTAGCCAAGCCACAATGAGTCAGGTGTGGTATGTAGCTCAGGAAAAGCAGCTACCACTAAAGTGTGGGGGGTGGGGGAGGGAGTCCTGGTTTATAAAAAGAGACAAAAGATGCTTTATTATTATTTTCATTTATTAGAAAAAGCTCTGTAATGTCCCAGTTATTGCTTTGAATGAATTTGTATACTCATTTGGTTTGATCAAAGCTTAGTTAGAAATGCCACAGCTTTTGTGCAAAAATCATTAGCCTTTTCTAAAGGAAACTAATGGATACCTTTCCTTGACCCATGCATCGAGACAAACTTCCACTGACTTGCCTTTTGTAATAACTTTCCTACAGACTCACATGACATTATTGATGCAGAGGTGACCTGCAAGGCATCCCAGATGGAAGTGTCCATATCTAAGTGCAAACTCTTCCAGCTTGGTTTTGAGAGAGAGGGTGTGAGAATTAATGACAGACAGTGCACTGGCATTGAGGGGGAAGATTTTATCTCCTTTCAGATCAACAACACCAAAGGGAATTGTGGAAACATTGTTCAGGTGAGAAAGTAGGGGCCAGAAATAACACCTACCAGAGATAGTGACCTTACGAGTATTTGCACATTAATTGCCTTAAAGCCAACTCCAGAGTAAGCCACTTAGAAATATCCTTGGAAAACAGCAAAAGGCATATATGAAATAAAAGACATAAAGGAGAATGGTCATTTGGTGCTAAGTGGTTGATCGAACTGAAAGAGCATGATAGGTAAGGTGCTTCGTTCCTTGGTTTGCACTGTCTGTTGTCATCTTTTGCCCCACACATTGACAAATTTCTATTACCTCTCTCATGTTTCATGTTTCTGTTGTTCTTCCACCTAAATACAGCTGGGTTCAGCTATTTGCTTCTCTTCTTCCTGCTCCTTTGCACTTTTTTTCTTTTGATAACTGTTTTTATTCATTAACACTTTTATCAGGGAGAAAATGGAGTAAGAAGGTGAAACTTGCATTTATTCATTTTGATATTTGTGGGCATGCCTAGTAAAGGATTTGGTAGAGGAGAGATTTTGAATTAAGAGTTAAAAAAGAAGACTTATATTAGCTCATGATGGCATTCTTTATGCTGTACCATGCATAGGTTCCCACAGATAACTGGGGGGTTGGTTGTAGCTAGAATTCATTAAAATGTCCTCTATAGGCATCTGAGGTTATTAGACTAAAGGGTGCTGTGGACGTCTGTCATAATATATTTTTTTTCTATTTTTTAAAATAAATACCAAGGCTAGCTCCATATTGATTTATACTAGCCTCTGGGTTAAATACAGAATAAAGCAATTTCTTCTCTTTCAGGGCATGGGTTCTAAATGCATACTCCTGGATTTAATGATTTCTGACCTCCTTTTGCTCTGCAGTCCAATGGCACACATATCATGTATAAAAACACGATTTGGATTGAAAGTGCCAACAACACTGGCAACATCATCACTAGGGACCGAACAATCAATGTGGAATTTTCATGTGCTTATGAGCTGGATATCAAGATCTCCTTAGACTCTGTCGTGAAGCCTATGCTAAGGTAAAAAATCGCATGGGCTATGTGCATGGTTTTGTCTCTTCTTTGACAGTTAAGGTTAGAATAATCAAAATTGCTAGCTTTTATCTCTGAAGTACTAAGAGAAAAATCATATTTTTGCACTTAAATGCCTTAGACTAGCACCATTCAATAAAACTTTCTGCAGTGATGGAAATGTTCTATATCTGTATTATCTAATATGATAGCTATAGATAGCCATTGAGAACTTAAAATGTGGCTGGGAGTGCTGAGAAGTTGAATTATTAATTTAATTTAATTTAATTATTTAATTTTAATTGCCACATGTGGCTATTAAAATTGGACAATGCATCCTTAGACTTTACTACTATTTGCTTTGCCTTCATTCTGTATTTTCAGCTTAAAAAATGGTAGGTGATTGAATAAACATAATTGTTTGGGGTTCTCAACATTATGATTTTTTCCCTTTTAGTGTCATTAACCTGACGGTTCCAACCCAAGAAGGCAGTTTCACCACGAAGATGGCACTCTACAAAAATGCCTCCTACAAACATCCTTACCGCCAGGGTGAAGTGGTATTGACTACTCGAGATGTACTGTATGTAGGGGTTTTTGTAGTTGGAGCCGATGCCACACATTTGATCCTGACACTGAACAAATGCTATGCAACCCCCTCCCGCGACAGTAATGATAAACTCCGATACTTCATCATTGAAGAAGGGTGGGTAGCTTCTCATTAAAGATAATCTTAGAGCCTTTAGTATAATATTAGTCTACATCATTTTTTAGAGATGAGAATGGGAACTAATATTTGTTGACTACCTGCAGGGCCAGCATCTTGCATCCATGAACTATCAAATTCTCATAACAACCTATAAAGTACATAGTCTAAGCCTCATTTTATAGATGAAAAGGCTGAGGCTTAGTGAGAGCAAGCAACTTGCATAAAGTCACATAGCAATTCAGTGGTAGATCCCCAAGGCCATGCGGCATTAACTACAAAAATATTCTCAGTGTGATCAAAGAGGGGATTTTGTCCTGCATACTTTGAATTTCACTTTGAGAGAAATATGGATCATCTTCCACTCTAGGGGATCAACACATTGATGTTGGTAGATCCAGGAAAAGCCACGTATTCCTGATTGGTCAGGACAGGACTAGGGGATACCTGTAGGTGGATGGGGGACATAGACTAGTATTTGAGAAAAAGCAGGATTCATTCATGTGAGCAAGTGCAGGAAAACTTCCAGGTGGGAAAATTATTATGTGAAAAGAATCTGGGGCATAAGAGACTATGATACGTTTGGGGAACTACACAATGGAGGCAAGATATCTGTCCCTGAAGGAGGGCTGCAGTGTCATTGCTTATTAGCTCAACACTACAAAAAGGTGACAGGGGAGGTGAGGAAAGAGGCAGTCACTTAAATTAGAGCAATTCTTCAGCTTAGCTGTTCTTCATTTTCCTCCAGCTCCCATCTATTTCAACATGTGGGAAGAGGAATAAGGTTTGAATAGAATCCCCTCCCCAAATTAGTAATTAACTTAAGAAACTACTGAAGATGTAATTTTGCACTTAGACTAATATCAGTAAAGCACAGCATCTTCAGTGGCAGAATGAGGAACTGGAGCCGAGGAAAACTAAGTGCTGCCCCTACATTTGTTTTGTTTTTAGTTGCAGTTAGATTATTAATTAAAGGTGTTATATGATGCTTTTCAAACAAACTATGTAAATATAAGGAAATAATAATAAATGACAAACCCACGCAGTGCAGAAATCACTTTCAAATGCAAAGGCATTTTTACCATTAGCAATGGTTTTATATGAAACATGAAAGTGTGAAGCAAAGATTCCAATTTTTTTTTCGGAATAGGTGTCAGAACATTAAAGATAACACCATTGGCATTGAAGAGAATGGTGTCTCCCTAACCTGTCGCTTTCACGTCACAGTCTTCAAGTTCATTGGAGATTATGATGAAGTTCATCTTCACTGTGCAGTGTCACTCTGTGATTCAGAGAAGTATTCCTGTAAAATAGTAAGTGTGAAAAATAATGCTTAGTCTTATTTCTTGCTGCCCCAGTTTTCTCAACAAATGAAAGGATCTAAGTAACTCTGTAGAGTTCTTTAGTCTCACACCACCTGGAAGTGGCTGAATTGGAACCATCTTCAGATGCTTAGGAGCACCAGTCATCTTTGATAGTACAATAAAAAAGAACATAGTGGAATGATGTCCATTTACTCTTCTTCCCTATCTCTGAAGCATCAACCTGTCATTGGAGTAACACTGGATTAGGGTTTCTCAAATCTCAGAACTGTTGCCATTTCGAACCAAGTCATTCTTTGCTGCAGGGACTGTTTTGTGCATTGTAGGACATTTAGCAGAATCCCTGGCCTCTACCCATTAGATGCCAGTGGCACCTCCCCCACTACTAGTTGCAACACCCAAAAATGTCACCCGACAATGCCAATTACCCCCTGCATGGGGCAGGGGTACAAAAGTGGATCATTTGAGAATCACTACAGCAGAGTCTCAAGAAGCCAAGCCATCTAAATCTAAAGTGAACAGTAGGGCCATGTTCCACTCCACTATAGAAGCAAACTGCTGGGCTCAGGATGTACTTTATCTAGGTTTTCTTTAGACAGGAATTGTTCTACAGTACATCCAGAGACAGACCAGGGTTGTGGAAGCTCTGTAGGGGTTGGTGGAATGAAGTTGCAAACTAATCATGTCTTCCATGCCAGGTGGACATCCCCACCACATATGGCTAATATGACTAAGATTTTATTGCACTGGTCCTTGGTCCCCAAGCTTTAACATTCCAGCTTTCTGCTTACCCCACGTTTTCAGAATAGAGATGTCAATTATGGTCAGGGCTACTTACACATGCTACTACATACATTACTGTCTGATAAGGTACAATAATGCTCATTGCTGGGAAGGGAACCTCTTTGAATCTACTTCTAGTGTGGAGAATATATTTAATTCTTGTCAACATAACGCCTAGAGTCACAGTGGACTCAGTGATCAAGAAGGCATTCGTTCTAATTAATCTGAGCAATGACAGAGGTTGGGACTGGAACCACTGCCTCTTTGGAAGTAGAAACATGGTGAAGAATAAGTTATAAGCTTAATTATATGAAGTTTTCCCTCCGGTGTTCTGTCTTTCAGACCTGCCCACAAAATTCCAGGATTGCCACAGAGTATGCCAAAGAACCTAAAGAACAGATCATTTCAGTCGGACCTATTAGAAGAAAAAGTATGTATATTCTCTAAAACAGACTATAAATTATTAAAACAGTAAGATTTTAAGACTTTTGCCTCTGTTTCACCTATGAGATGAATCTGATGAATGAGGAGATTGAAGACACCAGACTGAGAAGACTGCCTACTTCATAATGAAATCTTTTCCTTGACTATGAAAAATTCACAATGGCACTTTTCTTTTTTCTCTCCTCTCTGTAAAGCCTTGCCCTTAGATATGAGTTGAAGAGTTGAATTGTTAGCAGTTAATTTTACCAACTACTCTTTTTTAGGACTGGACTGGTGTGAGGACAATGGAGGGTGTGAGCAGATTTGCACAAGCCGGGTAGAGGGGCCTCTGTGTAGCTGTGTGACAGGAACCCTACAGGAGGATGGCAAGAGCTGCAGAGGTAGACATACCTCCCATTTAGGGCAGACTGCTGGGGCACAGGAAGTTCTTTACACTGAAAAGGAGAAATTCAAAACTGAGGCCCACTGAGTCACTGACCCATGGAAATTCAGAAATTAAGAAAGAGAGATGGAAAAGCTCCGAGAAATTCTAGCAGTTTTGTTTTTCTTTGAACCTTTGAGTCCCTGCTCTTTTATCTAAAAGATAAAGGTGATTTAAAAAAAAATAAATTATCCATCTATTTAAGGACCAAAAATTAGTTTTAAATATGTCTGTCAAGTCTACTAGGCTGTGGTTGGGATTGGAATGTTTGATCCAACCAACAATATTTCCTGCATTAGCCTTTAGTACATGGTCTCCCCGGTGCCCACTGAGGTTTGCAGGAGCCTTCTGAAGGTTGCTGCCTCAATCAGGGCCATGTGGATAAAGTGAGTTTTTGACAATGTAGTTTCCTTTATTTAGTTAAGAACTGCAAAAGTGATCTCTAGCAAACAGGTGTTTTTTTTGTTGTTTGTTTGTTTGTTTTCCCATATGACTTACCATGTTCCTTTCTGTTCACAGCCTCTAATACCTCCATTGAACTTCAAGTCTGGATGCTTCTTCTCATCATGACCCAGATTTCATTATGGCATTTTGTTTATAAATTAGGCATGACCTCATAATTAACTCAAGGTTGCTATATAAAGTATTGTAATTTACTTACTTCAATTCCCTGTAGAATAAAAGGTGTGAGCCCTTAAGTCAAAACCTATTTGAAAGTGACCAACATCTCAACACAACACCACCTGCCTCAAATGGTCAGAGATCTGGAAATGAGCAAGCTCCTCTTTCAAAGTACACAGCAGGGCTTCTAAAAGCCAGCTGTGGAAAGCATCTAATCTGGCCTAAAATTTCTGAACAGTTGTCACTAGAAACTTTGGTTCACATGAATTACCACTAGGGGGGGAAAAAATCTGGTTAGAAAAGTATAACTGGAAATCTGACCAGAGAAGTCTGTCAAACCAGTACTGTTTCTGGATCATAGTTTTTATAAAGAGATGGCCTGTGGAATAACATTGAGAAGCAAGTGACTAGGAGGTTTGACTCTCTCTAAGGAATCTTTTCAGCATTTGGAAGTGTCTGATCTATGATATGCGTATGTTGCTCTCTTCTCTTTATGACGAATCCTTTCCTTATCGCCATGTCCTTCAACTTTGCCAGGAAGCTTGGTCATTGGGTATATTATTTGCAGACCTACAGAACCCTGCCCCCGATCCTGTCCCCTTAGATCCTATTCCTTTTCTTTTACAAATCAACCAAATAATTTTAAATGTGTTTTGTGCCTAAATAAACTTTTTGTTCAAGTATTCTTATTATTTGGTGACTGGAATCATTCTTAATGCATACCCAATAATAGCATGCTCTGATTTTAAAAATGAAGCAGGAGCAGCAATAATTGGACCAGGTCTGTACTGCTAGAGAGAGCTTGAATGATTTTGTTATATGACTGTTTGTGTGTACTTATACAGCAATAGCAGGGCAATGAGAGGCTGTAGAAGTGAAGTAGGCAGGGTTCTCTTTTGTAAGTAGTATATAAGCACATATTTTCTATAATTAACTATAAAATGGAGGGCCTGTAAAATAAATCCCTGGAATGCCTCTTTTTTTTAAGGTTATAAACAAGTTAAAATCTATTACAAGAAATACTTCAAATTTATTTTGAAATTGTTTAGATTTAAGCTGATGGTAATTGTGAATTTTTCTGGGAACTCTGTGAAAAGCTGAGCAGAAATTCTTAGTGTCCTTGACAATGGCTATGGATACAATTACAGTTGTCTTACAGTGTGGGTGTAAAGGCACCCACTCTGCCTGTCATTGGGTTAAAGCAGTGGGATATAGAATGAGCTGCTGCTTTGTTTTCCCAGGCCTCTGAGAGTGTCAAGAAATTCTAGTTTGTCTTGGCAGTCACATATGCTATGTGGCAAAGAGCATAACTGATATTGATGAAGAAAAATATGCATCTGCTTCAACTTGGACATCTTAAGATCTTTTGGGAAAATGCTGTACATCGAGATGGATTAAGAAATCAAACCATCTATTTTAGGTTGAGACACAATATGTCTTCCTCACCGTGGTAGGTATTGTTGCTATATACATGGTCTTTTTTTCACATGGAAATTTCAACTCCATACTGCCTCTGACTTCAAGATCAGAAGATTCAGATGAGTTAATGCACCACACTCATTTGCACAGTTTAAGATTAAGGTTTTTACAATCAGAATCTGAGTTGAACACAATAATGTCTCATTTATCTTTTTATTTGATTTCATTAGATGAATTTTAACTAAAAAACATATGAGGATTCTAATATTTAATAACTCCTGTTTATTGATTTTCATGTCAAAGTCATTAGAGATTTCTATATTAAAGATTCTGAGTTTGTTAAAGCTTTTTAATTTAATTTTTTCTTACCACATTTTAATTTTTGGATTTTGGATTTCTCACTTGGTTGACATCCTTAACTTCTCTGCCATCAGGATAAACGAGGTGGTGGTGCCATAACAGAAAACCCCAGAATCTCAGTGTTAAATAACAAAGGTTTCTTTCTTGCTCATGTCAGAGGGCTCTGATCCCCTTATTCACCTGGAAATCAAGGTTGATGGGGACTTTATTTTCTTTTTGTTTTCTCAACAAAATTTATTGAACAATTTATCCTTTCCCCAGAAAACTGTGGTACCACCTTTATCATATATCAAGTTTTAATCTTTGTGCTTCTGTTTGTGAGCTCTTGATTGTTTTTCATTGGTTCATTTTTTTGTCCCCGTGTCAGAACTACATTTTTTAAATTGAAATAGAATTGACATGTAACATATTAGCTTTAGAGGTACAACATAATGATTCGAGATATATATGTTTGGGCAAATAAACACCACAATAAGTCTAGTTAACATTCATCATCACACATAGTTCTAACTTTTAAGATCTTCTCTTAGCCACTTTCAAAAATACAATACAGTATTGTTAACTATAGTTTCCATCCTGTACATTCTATCCCCAGGACTTAATTTTGTAACTGGAAGTTTTTACTTTATGATCGCTTGCACTCATTTCACCCACTCCCCACCCCCTGCCTCTGACAACCAGCAATGTGGTCTCTGTAACCACAAAATGTTTAGATTCCAAAATTACATGAGATCATGCACTATTTCTCTTTCTCTGTCTAGTTTTTTTCCTCATAGTGTTATGCCCTCAAGTTCCATTCACTTCAAAAATGGCAAGATTTCCTTCTTTTTCATAGCTGAACATTGTCCCTATGTGTGTGTGTGCATATTTGTGTGTGTGTATGTTCAACTTTTCTTTATCTATCCATCTTTTGATGGACACTTAGATTGTTTTTATATCTTGGCTATTGTAAATAATGCTGCATCAACATGGGAGTGCAGATATCTTTTGAGTTAGTGTTTTTATTTCCTTTGGATCAATACCCAGAAGTAGAATTCTGGGTCATATGGTAGTTCTATCCTTAATCTTTTGAGGAAACTTCATACAAATTTCCATAGTGGCTACACCAGTTTACAATCCCTCAATCAGTGTACCAGAGATTCTTTTCTTCCACATTCTCACTAACACTTGTTATTTTTTGAGACTGCATTAGCTTTTGATACTGCCAGCTCAACACAAGGCTTCTGGGTTCACCCTGTCAAGAGGAGAGAATGTGGAGAATCATACCCCAATAGGGGTATATATCACTTCTGTTCTCCTTTCACTGACCAAAGGCAAAATTTTTATCACTGTAACCAACCTTCAGAGAGCAGAGAATTGTAAAGTTCCCATGAGCATGGGAGGAAAAAGACTGGAGATCCATGGTAACAGATGCCGTGCTATTTTTGAATTAATCACTCCTATCTGTATTAAAGAGGAATTTGTCTACAGAACTAAAAATAAACAGGTCCCTTGGCTGACTAACTGGAAAGCAAAACTCAAAGATGATGCTCAATCTACTATTAATTCTCTGCTTGAAACAAGTATTTCATATCAAAATACCCTAACTTTGCTCTTTATAAAATGAGAATATCAAACTTCTTTGCAAATATTCTTATATTTGAAAATGACACTTTACAAATGTAAACCAGATGATAGTATATATTTAGATAATTTCAGAACTTCGCTTATTCCTGCCACTCAAAAAGATTTTCCTCAAGGAAGGGGGAAAAATGCACATGCTTAGAAGAGGTTTAAAAAAAAGAATTTAATTGAGAATATTATTAATTTGTTTTTCGTCTGATAGAAAAAGAAACACCTTAGGGTCTGGTATTTCTGACAATTGGGAACACTAGAATTAGTTTCTTAACCGGTAGTAGGTATGTGCTCTACGCAAAATCCTCATGGCAAGACTTGAGAGCACTAATTTTTTCACATTGTCTAATATTCTAGCTATTTTTAGAACTATTTGACATTTAGTGAGAGCTTGAAACTAATAAAAATTTTTTCAACCAAAGAAATTAATTATCAAAAGATGACAACATGCAGGTTTAGGGTAATAAAGAATTACTTTTTTACTAATTTAAAATTAACTAAGCATCTAGTCCCATTCTGAAACTTCCAGCCTCTCTCCTAGAACTCATGATTTTACACCCCATGTATCACTGCAATTTGGTCTTGGTCAGGAGAACGAGATGGTATTTTTTTAGGGCCCTGATGCACTGGCATCTGTGGTACAACCCAATAAAAAGAAAATCAGCACCCTTTAGTGTCTTCTTTTTACTTTTGCATGAAACCCAAATACATATTGAACCACATTGATCAAAACATGATTCTTCCCCCTCTTTGAAATTGTAGACACAGAGCATTACCGGAATATAGCTTTACAGAACACTTAAAATGCCAAGGACATTTCCTGGTGAACAGTGTGATATTTATTTTTATGCACACAGTAAGCATCATTCCAGGAAAGTACCAGCTCTTGGCATCCCGTGTAAATTTTGTTCTTAATATCTATTTCTCTAATGCATTGCCAAAAATAGCTGTTGAGAAAAATTGTGTCTTTTTAAAATTTTGAGAAATATTCTGATCAAGAAAAACCCATGAAATATTTAGCGGTCTTTCTTTTTCCTCGGCAGAATGTGAAGTACTTTCATATGCATTAAAGCTCAGCAGCAATAACTCTGGTCTGACTAACGGAAGGCTCTGTTTGTGATGATTTAATTATGTTTCCTGAAACATGATGGTCATATAAGACAACACATCCATGGCAGAGGGATAGATCTCTGTGCCTATAGATAGAAATAAAACACAAAACTCTCATCATTCTGAAGAGCTCAGCAATCAAATTCTAAACAACAAATGGAAGAATAATGTTCACTGTACATCTTGTTGTGTGTTTCTGTTTGCATGTTGCCT
Organism: Cynopterus sphinx; assembly: GCA_030015415.1. Taxonomy (NCBI): domain Eukaryota; kingdom Metazoa; phylum Chordata; class Mammalia; order Chiroptera; family Pteropodidae; genus Cynopterus; species Cynopterus sphinx. Next base: position 68,310,226 of record CM057383.1, read on the forward strand.
CTGGGGTAGCTGCCATTTTATTTGTTAGCATAAAATATTAATTGTGAAACAGCTTTGAAACTAAGATATTCTCTCATTAGATGAAATAATACTTTCTGCTCATGTAGCAACATTCATAACTAATGCTTCACTATTTGTATTTAGTGTTGTTCAATCTTAAATCATATTGCATTTTGACAGTGAGATTAGAAAATGTTAATTGAAGTTGTATTATATAAGGCATAAAGTACTAACTAAAGAAAAACAAACACATATATGTGTGCATGTCTGTGTAGGTTTATTTAGTAATTTTCAGCTTCTAATGATATTAGAATCATATTAATGTTAGTGTTAGGATGATAAAAACATATTAAAATGTTAGTGGCCTTTTATGTCATTTAAGAACAAAAAACCTTTGACTTAGAATTAAATTAGTTTCTCTAATTATATTAAATTAATTTTTCCTCTTAACTCTTGAATTTCTTTGTAAAATAGTTTAAGATATCTATCCAGAATTCAAAGAATTTTTTTTTTATTTAAAAACTATATTTGCTTTTTAAAAACATGGCAAAGTGAGAGACGTCCCCAGATATCTCCCCTTGAAACAACAATTAGCTGAACATCTAAAACTCAACAAAAACACCCAGACTGCACACCAACACATCTGAGTGTGGGATCTGCGCATAAGAGCTACCATAGGCCAGAACCTCAGGTATCAGGTGGTAGAACCGAAGAAAAAATAAGCGGAGTCTCGCAGCTGCTGGAGCTCCTTGTAGGAGGACAGGGAGGAGTGAAAGAGCGGCGAGTTTCTGGGGTGAGTTCTCTGAACAACCCTGCCTGGAAAAGCTGCAGGGCCCAGTCATTAGGGCAGAAAGCAGAGAAGTGGGACGGGACTACAGAGGAACAACAATTGATGTTGACCGACCACAATTGGAAAAAGGACTCTGAGCCACAGCGCCCAACCCTCAACCCAGACGGCTCCTCCCCCAATAAACTCCAAGATCCATTACCTCAGAGCCCTAGCGGAATCTGGGCAATGCTGCTGAGACTGTGGCTGACACTGACATGGACTAAAACTGAGGGTAGCGAGCATGATTAAATATTTACAAGAAAATTTAAAAAGCGTTATTAAGACTTTATATAAAGCAGAGATCCAAGAGGCTTGGATGCCACCTATTGGAAACCAAAAGAAAAGCACTATCTTTGCAACAGGCTAAAGAGAGACATTTACATAATAATTATTTCTGAAAAAATAATAGAATACACTTCCATTAATGCCCAGACAGAGAAATAGTCCATTAAAAACCATGAACAATCAAAGTGATAAGGCAGATCAGAAAGAAAAACTCTCCAGAAAATAAGCTTACAGATAATAGAAATATGCAATTTAAATAACAGAGAATTCAGGATAGTCCTTCTGAAAAAACTCAGCGAGTTCCACAACAAGTCATATCAACAATTTCAAAACTGGAAAAAACAACTAGAGGAACAGAGAAAGGTGATTGAACCCCCCCCTCCCCATAAAAAAAGAATCAAATAGAACTTCTGGAGATGAAGAACACCCTGCAATAGTTGAAAAATGAAATAGCAAGCTTGGGAAATAGAGTCAACCAAATGGAGAAAAGGATCAGTGTTATCGAAGATAGAAATCTAGAAATATCTTTCCATTTCTTTGTATCTTCTTCAATTTCATTTAATATGGTCTTATAGTTTTCATTATTTAGGTCCTTCATATGTTTCGTTAGCTTTATTCCTAGGTATTTCATTCTTTTTGTTGTAATTGCAAAAGGAATTATTTTTTTCCACTTCTTATTTGACACTTTGTTACAAGAGTATAGGAATGTTGTGGATTTTTGAATGTTGATTTTTGTATCCAGAGACTTTATTGTATTTGCTTATTGTTTCTAGTAGTGTTCTTGTAGAGTCTTTAGGGATTACATATAGAGATGGTTTGACTTTTTCATTTCCTATTTGGATGCCTTTTATATCTTTCTTTTGTCTGATTGCAGTCACTAAGACCTCCAATGTTATATTGAATAACAGTAGTGTTATTGGACAGCCTTGCATTACTCCTGATCATAGAAGGAATGTTTTTAGTATTTCACAATTAAATACAATGTTGAAAAGCCCTCAGCTTTTCATACATGGCCTTTATTATATAACGGTACTTCCCTTCTATACTCATTTTGTTAAGTGTTTTAATCATAAAAGGGTGCTTGATCTTGTCAAAGGCTTTTTCTTCATCTATTGATATGATCACATGATTTTCTTTCATTTGTTTATGTGCTATTCACATTGATCAATTTGTGTATGTTGAACTATCCCTGTGCCATTTCATCAAGTGGAATGAAGCCCACTTGATCGTGGTGTATAATCTTTTTAACATATTGCTGGATTTGGTTTGCTAGTTTCTTATTTAGAATTTTTGCATCTGTGTTCATGAGAAATATTGGTGTATAGTTCTCTTTTTTTGTGTGATCTTTACCAAATTTTGGTATCAAGATAATATTAGACTCATAAAATGAGTTGGGAAGTATTGCCTCCTCTTTGATTTTTTGGAAAAATTTGAGGGGAATAAGTATTAAATTTTCTTTGAATGTTTGGTAGAATTCATTGGTGAAGCCATCTAGTCCTGGACTTTTACTTTTTTGGTAGGTTTTTGATGATTGTTTCAATTTCCATACTGCTGATCAGTCTCTTTAGATTTTCTAATTCTTCTTCATTCAGTGTAGGAAGGTTGCATTTTTCTAAGAACTGATCCAATTCTTCTAGGTTATTAAATTTGGTGTTACATACTTTTTCATAGTATTCTCATATAAGCCTTTGTATTTCTGCAATGTCAGTCATAATATCCCCTTTCATCCCTGATTTTGTTTATTTTTGTCCTTTTTCTTTGTTCTTAATGAGTCTAGCCTGGGGTTTATCAATTTTATTAACCTTCTCAAAGAACCAGCTCATTGTTGCATTTATTTTTTTCCTTTTACTTTTCAAATTCATTTATTTCTGCTCTAATTTTGATTATTTCTTTCCTTCTGCTGACTTTAGTTTTCATTTGTTCTTTTCTAGTTTTTTAAGATGAAGCATTAGGTTATTTTGGCTAGTTATTGTTTTGGGAGATAGGCTTGTAATGTTATGAACTTTCTTCTTATGACCACTTTTGCTGTGTCCCAAAGTTTAGATACGTTGTACTATCATTATCATTCATTTCTATGTATCTCTTGATCTCCCTTTTTATTTCTGTTCTGACCCAGTTATTCTTCAGTAGCATGTTGTTTAATTTCCATTTCTTTGTGGTTCTTTCCACTTGCTTTTTATACTTGATCTCTAGTTTCAAAGCATTGTGACCAGAAATATGGTTAGTATGATTTCAGCCCTCTTATATTTGTTGAGGCTATCTCTGTGTCCAGTAAGTGGTCAATCCTTGAGAATGTTCCACGTGCCCTAGAGAAGAATGTATGGGCAAGCATCTATTTGGGGATGAAAGGCTCTGTAAATGTGAATTATGTCCAGTTGGTCTAATGTATCATTTAAAGATGTTATTTCCTTATTGATTTTCTGTTTGGATGATCTGTACGTATCCAACAGTGGGGTCTTTAGGTCCCCTACTTTAATAGTATTTTGGTCTGTTTCTCCCTTTAGTTTTGTTAGTAATTGTTTCACATATTTCGGGGCTCCCTGATTGGGAGCATAGGTATTAATAAGTGTTATGTCTTCCCTGGTGCATGATTTCTTTTATCAATATGAAATGTCCCTCTCAGCATCTTTCTTTACCTTTTTGATTTTGAAGTCTATTTCGTCTGATATTAGTACAGCTACTCCCACTTTTCTCTGAATGCCATTTGCTTGAAATATCAATTTCCACCTTTTCACTTTGAGTGTACATTTGTCTTGGAGCTGAGATGTGTCTCCCGGAGGCAGCATATGGTTGGGTTTTGTTTTTTTTATCTCATCTGCTACTCTGTGCCTTTGGTTGGTGAGTTCAGTCCATTTACATTTCGAGTGATTATTGAAATATGAGGTCTTCTTATAGCCATTTTATCTTTTGCTTTGTGGTAGCTCGGTGTTTCCATTGCTCCCTTGTCCTTGTGTTTCTGTTTTCGTTATTTTGGTTGGCTTTTGTGGATTTCTCCTCTGGTCCTTCTTGTTTTATGTTACATATCTATGGTTCTAAATCTTGGGTGTGTGCTTACCATTACGAGTCTGAAAGGATAGTTGCATATATACAGTCGTTCCTTTTCTTCCTCATGTGCCTTATCTCCATTCCACTTTGCAAATTTGGATCTTTGAATCCTCCCGTTTTCAGCCATTGTTGTCTCATTTGGCCCCTATGAATGCTGAACGTTCATTACTATCTTGCTATAGCAGATCTCTTCTTATTTTAAGCTTATAATGTCCTGTTCTTAGTAAGGGTTGCAGTCCTCTGCTTTTATCAGCCTGCTAGTCACCTTACTCCTAAATATGCATATTTTTTTGTCATTTTGTTTTAGGTGAGCTGACTTCCTTCAGTATTTCCTGTAGTGCAGGCCTCATAGTGGAGAATTCCCTCAATTTTTGTATGTGTGGAAAGGTCTTTATTTCTCCTTCATATCTAAAAGAGAACTTAGCTGGATATATTATTCTTGGCTGGTCATTCCCTTATTTAATAGTTTCAATATTTTATTTCACTCCTTTCTGGCTTGTAAGGTTTGTGCTGAGAAGTCCGACGATAATCTAATGGGTTTTCTGTGATAAGTTACTGTCTTCTTTTCCCTGGCTCCCCTGAGAATTCTGTCTTTGTCATTGATTTTTGATAATTTTAATACGATGTGTCTTGGTGAAGGCCTTTTTGGGTTGTGATAATTGGGTGTTCTTTTGACTTCTTGAGTTCCAAGCTCCAGCTCATTCCTTAGATTTGGGAAATTCTCATCATTATTTGACTGAAAGTGCTTTCTGATCCCTGCTCTTTTCCTCCCCTTTGAGAATCCCCATTATTCTTATGTTTTCTCTCTTGATGATATCAGTTAGTTTTTGTATTTCTCTTTCATTATTTTTCATTCTTCGGTTTCTCTTTTCTTCCTTCTGATTTATTTCTAGATTTCTGTCTTCTATATCAATGATCCTTTCCTCCATTTGGTCGGCCCTCTTTCCCAAGCTTGCTATTTCATTTTTCAACTTTTGCAGTGTGCTCTTTATCTCCAGAAGGTCTATTCGGTTCTTTTTGAGAGTTTCAATCTCCTTGCTAAGGAACTCATGCTGCTCATCTAGTTGTTATTTCAATTCCTGAAATTGTTATGATTCATTTTGGATCTGACTGAGTCTTTTCAGAATTACCATCCTGTTTCTCTATCATTTAAGTCTCATATTTCTATGTCTGAAAGCTTATTTTCTGGAGATTTTTCTCTTTCTTTCTGAGCTGCCTTGTCACCTTGGGTCATGGTGTTTAATGGACTATTTCTCAGCCTGGGCATTAATGAAAGTGTGTTCTGCTTTTTTTCTTCTTCTTTCAGAAAGCAGATTTATTATTGTATAATGGTCTCTAGCCTGTTGCAAACAAGGTGTTTTTCTTCTGATTTCCAGTAGGTGGCATCCAAGCCTCTTGGATCTCTGCTTTATGGAAAGTGTTCTTTTTTTGTCCTCATAGATGTTTAATCATGCTCACTACCCTCAATCTCAGGTCCTGTCAGTGTTAGTGACAATTTTGGTAGCGTTTGCTCAGATTCCCCTGGGGCTCCACGGCGTTCCATCTTGGAGGGTATGGGGGTGGGGGAGGGCCCTTCTGGCTTGGGAGTTGGAAGCTGGGGCTCAGCCTCAGTTTTGCAACCATGGCTGGTAAAAATCAAGTGTTTTCCACCACTTTTCTGCTGTCTCCATTTCTCTGCCTTCCGCCCCGGTGATTGGGCACAGCCACCAGCCGCGTGGAGCTCACAGTACTCGCAGGCAGGGCTGTTCAGGAAACTCGCCGCTGCACCTTCTCTCCTCCTCCTCCTACAGGGAGCTCCCGCTGCGAGAGGCAGCTTCTTTCTTTCTCCCAGTACACCGCCCCACACGCGGGGTTCTGACCTGTGGTAGCTCTTATGCACAGATCCCACACTCAGATGTGCTGGCGTGCAGTTCGGGTGATTTTTGTTGAGTTTTAGGCATTCAGCTCATTGTTGTTACAAGGGGAGTATCTGGAATGTCTCTCACACCACCATGTTTAATCCAATTCCCCCACAAACATTCTTAAAGCAATTGTTCATCCTGGTTCTTAAGCGTAGTTTACATATCTACATGGATCATTCAAGTCAAGGAATTAAAAGTGTAAACCCAGTCACACTGTCCACGAGTCTCTGTGTTAACGATGAAAAGAATGTTGTTAAGAATTTTCCACATTCATGCAAAGAAGCGAGTGTGCCCTCCTTCCCTTAAGGTCTGGATTACAAACCAATTTGGCAAAGGAGAAATGCTTTAATATATAATGTGAATTGTCTAGGTGTCATATCAGAACATTCAAGGCATAAAATGAGAAGACCTGTAAATAGCACAGAAAACACTGTTCGTTTGTTTACCCTAAAAAAATCCCCAGATTCTCAGTGCTTACTTTGAACCTCCAAGAGAGAAGAAAAGTGGAAGTATTCAGAATATTAATTCAGATTTAACAGGGTCTAGGGATGCATGGGTTTTGTAATATCTCCCATGTGTTAGCATTTTCCAGGTGTACTTTTAACCTGGTCTTTTCCATAAAAAATTACTTTCCCTGGATAACTTTAATCGGAATCCAAGAACTAACTCAACAGAAGCAGAGAATTTTATCACCTTTCTTACAAAAAATTAATTAATTAATTAATTAATTATGGTGACATTGGTTAATGAAATCCAATAAATTTCAACTGTACACTCCAACAGTAAGGCATATGTTTTACACTGTGTGTTCACCTCCCATAGTTAGATTTCTTTCTGTCACCACATATTTGACCCCCTTTGCCCTGTCTATTTTGCCCCTCTCCCCTTCACTCTAATAACCACCAGTCTATTGTCCATGACCATGAGTCTCTGATTGTATGTCCTGTTCAGGAATTTTATCACTTTTATCTTAAACATCCTCCAGACCACAGTGAACAACTTACCTACCCAATGATTGTAATCAGTTTATTTTATTATTCTACTTTTCCATTTTATTATTTTTTATTAAAAATTATTGAGGTGACATTGATTAACAAAATTAAATAAGTTTCAAGTATGTCATTTAACAAAGTCATACACACACACACACACACACACACACACACACACACACACACACACACACTGCATTGTGTGTTCACCACCCGTAGTTAGATTTCCTTCTGTCACCAAACATTTGACCCCTTTTACCTTCCTCCTCCCCACTTTCTCTCTAGTAACCTCTAATCCACTGTCCATGTCCACGAGTCTCTGTTTGGTGTGCTTGTTTGTTGCTTCCAGTTTTATATCCCACATATAAGTGATATCATGTGGTTTCCAACTTTTTCTGTTTGACTTATTTCGTGTAGCATGATTATCTCAAGACCCATCCATGTTGTCACAAATGTCCGTATTTCATCTTTTCTTATGGCTGAGTAATATTCCATTGTATATATGTACCACAGCTTCTTTAGCCAATCATCTATTGTAGGACATTTCAGTTGCTTCCATGTCCTGGCTGCCGTGAATAATACTGCTGTGAACATCGGGGTGCATATATCTTTGAAGATAAATGTTTTCAGGATTTGTGGGTAAAAATCCAGAAGAGGGGTTGGTGGGTCATATGGTAATTCAAGTCTTAGTTTTCTGAGGAACCGCTATGCTGTTTTCTATAGTGGCTGTACCAATAATTTTCATTTCCATCAGCAGTGTATGAGGGTTCTTTTTTTCTCCCACAACCTCTGCAACACTTGTTATTACTTGTCCTGTTGATGATAGCCATTCTAACAGGTGTGAGGTGGTATCTCATTGTGGTTTTGATTTGCACGTCCCTAATAACTAAGGAAGTTGAGCATCTTTGCATATGTCCTTTGGCCATTTGTATGTCTTCTTGGGAAGAAGTGTCTGTCAGGTCCTCTGCTTATTTTTTAATTGGATGGTTTGTTTTATTGTTCTGGTTGAGTCGTGTGAGTTCTTTATATATTTTGGGTAACAGGCCCTTATCTGAGACATTGTGTGCAAATATATTTTCCCATTCAGATGGTTGCCTCTTTACTTTGTTGACAGTTTCTTTTGCTGTGCAGAAGCTTTTGAGTTTGACGTAGGCCCATTCGTTCATTTTTGCTTTTACTTCTCTTGCCTTTGAGGTCAAATTTACAAAATCTCCCTCAATCCAAGGTCCATGAGTTTAGTTCCTGTTTTCTTCTTTGCAATTTATTGTTTCGGGTCTTATATTCAGATCCTTGCTCCACTTGGAGTTAATTTTGGTGTATGGTGATAAACAACAGTCTGGTTTCATTCTTTTGCAGGTGGCATTCCAGTTTTCCCAGCAACATTTATTGAAGAGGCTTTTCTTTCTCCACTGTGTGTTTTTGGCTTATTTCTGTTGAAAATTATTTGCCCATATAAACATGGGTTTATTTCTGGACTCTTGATTCTGTTCCACTGGACCGTGCTTCTGTTTTTCTGCCAATACCATGTGCTTTGATTGTTGTCGCTTTGTAGTACAATTTGAAGTTGTGCAGAGTGATGCCTCCGGCCTTGTTCTTATTTCTCAGGATGGCTTTTGCAATTCAGGGTCTTTTGTGCTTCCATAAAAATTTGATCATTTTTTGTTTTATTTCTTTAAGTAATGCCGATGGAATTTTAATGGAGATTGCATTAAATCTGTATAATGCTAGAGGTAATAAACTCATTTTAACTATGTCGATTCTTCCAATCCAAGAACACAAAATGTCTTTCTATATCTTTGTCTCTTTCAATTTCTTTTAATAATGTCCTATAGTTTTCAGTGTGTAGTTCCTTTACATGCTTTGTTAGGTTTATTTTTAGGTGTTTTGTTCTTTTTGTTTCAATTGCAAAAGGAATTGCTTTTTTCATTTTCTTTTCTGAAAATTTATCATTAGAGTATAGGAATGTTATGGATTTTTGTACATTGATTTTTTTGTATTTGTTTATTATTTCTAACAGTTTTTTTTTTTTTGGTGGAGTCTTTAGGTTTTTCTATATAGAGAACCGTGTCATTTGCAATAAGTGATGATTTAACTTTTTAATTCCCTATATGGATGCCTTCTCCCACCCCCCGCCTTCTCTTGCTTGATTGCTAGGCCAGGACTTCTAACACTATATTGAATAATAGTGAGGATTGTGAAGAGCCTCGTCTTGTTCCTGATCTTAGAGGGAAGGGTTTTAGTTTTTCATCATTAAGTTTAATATTTGCTGAGGGTTTGTTATATATGGTCTTTACTATGTTGAGGTAGTATCTTTCTATACACATTTAATTAAGTGTTTTAATTATAAATGTATGTTGTATCTAGTCAAATGGTTTTTCTGTGTCTATTGATATGATCATATAATTTTAATCTTTTATTTTATTTACGTGGTGTATCACTTTAATCGATTTCTGTTTGTTAAGCTATCTCGTGCCCCTGGGATGAAGCCAACTTGATCATGGTGTATGATCTTTTTAATGTATTGTTGTATTCAATTTGGTAGTATTTTGTTTAGGAGTTTTTTTGCATCTGTGTTCATAAGAGATATTGGTTGATACTTTTCTTTTTTTGTGTTATCTTTACCAGGTTTTGGTATCAGGGTAATGTTGGACTCATAAAATAAATTAGAAATTATTGCCTCTTCTTCAATATTTTGAAAAAGTTTGTAAATGATGGGTATTACATCTTAGAATGTTATGTCTTCTTGATGATTTGTCCCCTTTATCATTAGAAAAATGGCCATTTTTTCTGTTATTTTTTTTATCTTGAAATCTGTTTCATCTGATGTAAGTATAGCTACACCTACTTTTCTCTGGATGCAATTTGCTTGGAGTATCAACTTCCATCCCTTCACTTTGAGTCTGTGTTTGTGTGTGTAGCTGAGATAGGTCTTCTGAAGGCAGCAAATAGTTGAGTTTTACTTTTAATTCTTCCCACTACGTTGTGCCTTTTGATCGGTGCATTCATTCCATTTACATTTGGGTGATTATTGCTGTATGAGGACTTCATATAGCCTTTTATCTTTCATTTTCTGGCAGTTCTGTGTCTCTATTAGGTTTTTCCGTTATTGTTGTTTTTCTCTCTGTTACTTTAGTTTGGTGGTATTGTATGATCTTTTCCCCTTTGTTTCCTCTTTTTTTCATGTCATGTGTTTCAGTTAGAGATTTTTTGTTTGCATTGACCATTAAGTTTATACATAAAGGTTTCATATGTAAAGTAGTCCTGTTTCTTCTGATTACATCTTCTCTTCATTCATCTTTGCAAGTTCAGTCCTCTCTCTTCCCCTTTTATGTTTTTGTTGTCACAAATTATCTCCTTTTTGCTGTGCATTCATTTCCAAATTGTAGAATTATAGTCTTTTAAAAGATGCTTTCCCTTGTTAAACCTTATGTTATAATTAAGCGTTTGTATACCATTCTGAAATGGAGTTTCAATTTCCTGCTTAGGTCTGTCTATTTGTAAACTTACTCAAAGTTTTATCTTTTTGTTTCAGGTAGAAGAGTTCCTTTAAACATTTCTTGTAATGCACATCTTGTGGTTGTAAATTCCCTCAGCTCTTTGTTTGGAAAAGTCATTATTTCTCCTTCATACCTAAAGAATAACTTCGCTGTATATATTATTCTTGGCGGCAATTTCTTTCTTTCTCTCTTTCAATATAGTGAATATTTTATTTCAGTCTCTCTTAGCTTGTAGGGTTTCTGCTGAAAAAATCCAGTAACAATCTACTGTGGTTTCCTTTAGTCTTCGCCTGTCCCCCTCCAACCCCCCCCCCGCCCCCCGCCTTGAGAATTCTTTCTTTGTCATTAAACTTTGATAATTATAATGTGTCTTGGGGAAGGTCCTTTTGCATTGAGATAATTAGGTGTTCTTTTAGCTTCTTGAATTCAAGGGTCCTTTCCATATATCTGGGAAGTTCTCACTGATTATTTGAATAGGCTCTCTCTCCCCTTCTCCCTCTCTTCTCCTTCTGGCATACTCATTACTCTTGTATTGCTCTTTCTAATAAAATCAGATCTCATAGAGTTCTTTATTTTATTTATTTTTTTTAACTCTCAGTTCCCTTTTTTCTTCTACCGGAGACATTTTGAGCTCACTAATTATCTTTTCCATCTGGTCTGCTCTGTTTTCCACGGTCATCTCATTTATTGAGTTCTTCAGCTCTAGGATTTCTGCTTGGTTCTCTTTTGTAGTTTTAATCTTTTTGGTAAAGTACTCCTTTTATTTCTTGATTTTATTCCTGAGCTCATTCTCTTCATTCATCTTTAACTGTCCTCTCTGAGATATTTTGTATTTCATTGATTTTTTTTTTTTTTTTTAATGGCAGTATTGAGTTCTCTCTCTTTTAAACGCGATATTCCATGTCTTTGACTTTGGTTTCTGGAGACTTCGTTTTCTTCCTGAGCTCCCTTGTTACCTTGGTTGTGCGTGGCACTTGATGGATTGTTTCTCTGCCTGTATATTGGAGATATTGAAAGAATTTTTAGGTACTGTTTTGCTTTTAGGAATTCATCAGGTTAATGAGTAGAGGTCTTTCTTTTTTCTTCCAGCAGATGGTGATATAGTGCAAGGTTTTGTGTTCTCTTACCTACTGTACCTGGAGTTCCAGGATTTCCACCAGGCAGTATTGCCTTTAACATGAAAAATTCTCCTTAATCCCCGAGTAGGTGGATGTCCCCTCTATTGCCAGGTCATCTCAATCTTAGGGTATCACCCACTTGGTGGGGTGTGGTGGGTGATGAGGTTCCAGGCCTGTGAGTTCCTGGCACTGCCTTCTTGACCCAGAGGCTGACAGCTGCACTGTACAATCCAAGGTGTCTGCCTCTACTGGGTTCTGCTGTGATGAGTGGAGGAGGGGTGGGCAGGAGGAGGCAAGTTAGCAAGTATGTGTCATTGCCTTCTTGCTAGTAATAGTGGCTGCTAGATCTCTGCTGATGAACTCTACTCCAAGTCTCCACCAGGGTTTAACTGTAATTGGCACCGGTTACTCAGGCAGGAATGTCGCTTATGACCATCCCACCTTCCAGGCTGCCAAGTGTGGGCTGCCAACTGATACCTCCCCTGCTACCTCATCAGCTGGGGCCAAAGTGGGCATGGGGAGAGTAAGGGGAGGCCAATTCATGTGTCTGGGGGCATTGATTTCTCCCCAGTAATAGAGGCTTCCAGTCCCCAGCTATCACACTGCTGTGCTGTTTTTCTGCCACTGTCACCAATTTAGCTGCAATGGGCACCAACCATTCAGGCCAGAATGTTACTTCTGCCCCTTCAGCCCTCCAAGATGATGTATGAGGGCTGCAGCCCAACTCCTTCCCTGCTAACATGTCAGCTGAGGCTTTGGAAGGTGCCAGACTAGGTCTGAAACCCATCCTGCTTCCCCTGCTCATTACGGTATATTCATATTCAGATAGCGCAATGCATGGGTCTCTCAAAATGTTTGTGTGTTGAGTGGGAATCATTTGTTGAATTATAGTTGTCTGACTTGTAATTTTAAGGGGAAAACAAAGAGGTCTTCTCATTCCTTCGTGATGCTGACAGGCTGATTCTGAAGGAAGCAGCAAAGAATTACATTTGACTGTTGGGGCAGTACCAAGACTTCGGGACCTTTTCAGAGACTCGACTCACCATCGCTCTTCACATTGTCTCATGAGAGTAGAGCCCTGAGACCTAGGTGACCTGTTCACAGAGGAGACACACATCTCCCTGGAGAATAAAGGGCATTTTTAACCTCAAAGCAGAGATCCATGAGACTTGGGCAGTGCAGGAGGCTTTGACACCACAAACTGGAAATCAAAAGAAAATCCTCTTCTTATCAACCTGCTATAGAGAGATCACTATGTAATAATTAAAAAAGAAAAGCAAAAAAGCAGAGTACATTTCCATTAATGCGTAGGCAAAGAGATAGTCTATCAAACACCATGAACAACCAAGATAACAGAGCGTCCCAGAAAGAAAATAAAAGATCTCTAGAAAATAAGCTTAAATATATAGAAATATACAGTTTAAATGACAGAGAATTCAAGATTGCCCTCCTGGGGGAAAAAAAAAAACAAAAACAAAAAAACAAAAAACTTCAGTGAGATGCAAGAAAGTCTGATTGGCAGTTCAAAGAACTAAGAAACAAAATGACCAAACAACAGGAATACTTCACTGAAGAGATTAAAACCCTAAAAAAAAAAAAAAGTTCTGGAGATGAACCACTCATTAGAAGAGATTAAGAATGAAATAGCTAGCTAAGGAAATAGTGCAGACCAGATGTAAGAAATAATTAGTGATATCCAAAAACAGAAATCTGGAAAAGATGCTGATAGAAGAAGAGAGTGGAAAGAAAAATGAAAGAATTCCACAAGAGCTGTCTGACAGCATCAGAAAAACAAATACAAAATTAATGAGTATACCAGAAGGAGAAGAGAGGAGAAGAGAACAGAGAGCCTATTCAAACAGATAGTTGGTGAGAATTTCCTAAACCTATGGAAAGAACTGGATCCTTGAATCCAAGAAGCAAACAGAACTCCTAATTATCTCAATCCAAAAGGTTTTCTGTAAGAAGTTAATGACAAAGAAAAAACTCTCAAGGAAGCTGTGGAAAAGAAGACAATAACATGTAAAGGAAAACCCATTAGATTATTATCAGACATTTCAGCACAAACTTTACAAGCTAGGAGGGAGTGGAACCAAATAGTCAAACTATTGAAAGACAGAAATTATCACCCAGGAATAATATATCCAGCAAAGCACTTTGTTAGGTATAAAGGCAAAATAAAGACCTTTGCAGATATACAAAAGCTGATGGAATTTTCCACCACAAGGCTTACATTACATAAAATAATGAAGGGGGTCATCCTATTTGAAACGAAAGGACAAAAAATACATAACTATGAGTAAGATGACAGAAACAGGAAAGTGAAACCCTTAGTAAGAACAGCATATTGTAAGTTTAAATATTACATAATGGTTAAGTGTCAGAAAAATTTTAAAAAAATATATGAAGAAGATGATAACTACTGCAACCCAAAAATAAATGTATAGCATAAATAGGAATAATGTGAGACAACAAAAACAGAAAAGGGGAAGGATCACACAGAAAAAAAAAAAGAGCTACTATATATATGTATAACTTTCCTTTACATAAACTTAATAGTACCCACAGAAAAATAATCCAGAACTGAGATAGATAACATAAAACAAGAGGGAAAAACCATAAAACACCATAAAATTAAAATAATAGAAAGAACACAAGGACACGGAAACAACGGAGACACCTAGAGACCAGAAAACAAAAGATAAAATGGCTATAGGAAAACCTCATTTTGCAAATATCACCCTACATGCAAATGGACTGAACTCGCCGAGAAAAAGGCACGGAGTAGCAGATTGGATCGAAAACAAGACCCAGCCATATGCTACCTTTAAGAGGCACATCTCAGCTGCAAGGACAAATATAGACTCAAAATGAAAGGGTGAAAAATGATACTCCTAGCAAATGGCATCCAGAGAAAAGCTGGTGTGGCTGTACTTATATCTGACGAAATAGACTTCAAGATAAAAAAAAGATAAGTAGAGACAATGACGGATACTTCATAATAATAAAGGGGACAATACATCAAGAAGATGTAGCACTTATCAGTATATATGCTCTCAATAAGGGATCACCAAAATATATAAAGCAACTACTAACAGAACTAAAGGTAGAAACTGACAAAAACACAATTGTAATAAGGGACCTAAATACCCCACTGTCAGCTATGGATAGATCATCCAAATAGAAAATCAATAAAGAAGTTATCAAACACATTAGACCAACTGGACATAATTGACATTTACAGAGCCTTTCATCTTAAAATACATTCTTCTCTGCTGCACATGGAACATTCTCAAGGATAAGCCATATGTTGGGACACAAAACTAGCTTACACAAATGTAAGAAGATTGAAATCAAACCAAGTATATTCTCCGACCATAATGCTTTGAAACTGGAGATCAACTGTAAAAAGAAAATGGGAAGAATCACAAATACACAAAGATTAAACAACATGCTACTAAAGAACAACTGGGTCATAGAAGAAATAAAAGGAGAGATCAAGAGATATGTAGAAGCAAACAAGAATGAAAATACAACATGGCAAATCCTTTGGGACAAAGCAAAAGCAGTAATAAGAGGAAAGTTTAGATTATTACAGGCCTATCTCAAGAAACAAAGAAGATCCCAAATAAACAACCTAACATCACATCTTTAATAACTATAAAAAGAATAAATGATGCCCAAGTCAACAGAAAAAGAAAATAATCAAAATTAGAGAACAATTAAATACAATTAGGAATAAAAAATTTTTAAAATTTTTTTAAATGCAAAAAAGAGCTGGTTCTATGACAATATTAATAAAATTGACAAACCCCTGGATAGACTCACTAAAGAAAAAAAAGAGAAAAGACACAAATAAATAAAATGAGAAATAAAAAAGAAGTTATGACAGATACCAGAGAAATAGAAAGGATCATATAAGAATACTATGAAAAATTATACACCAACAAGTTTAATAACCTATGAAAAATGGAAAAGTTTTTAGAAATATACGACCTTCCTAGACTTAATCACAAAGAACTAAAAGATTTAAATGGAATGATCAATAGTAAGGAAATTGAAACAACCATCAAAAACCCTCCAAAAAAGTAAAAGTCCAGGACCAGATGTCTACAATAGTGAATTCTACCAACGTTCAAAGAAAATTTAATACGCACCTTTCTCAAACTTTTCCAAAGTACTGGAGATGAGGAAAAACTTCCTAACTCATTTTATGAGGCCAGCATTACCCTCATATCAGAAAAAAAAAAAAAAAGAAAAAAAAAGGCAGGAACAACACACACAAAGAGAAAATTATAGGCCAATATCATTGAGACATAGATGCAAAAATCCTTTAAAAATCCTAGCAAAATTGAATAAAACAATACATTAAAAAGATAATACCACATGACCAAGTAGGGTTCATTCCAGAAATGCAAGGATGGTTCAACATATGCAAATCAAACTGACAAAATGAAAGATAAAAATCATATAATCATCTCAATATATGCACATAAAGCATTTGACAAAATTTAATATTGTTTCATAATAAAAAATCCCAAGAAACTGGGTATAGAAGGAATGTACCTCAACATAATAAAGGCCACATAAGAAAAGCCCACACCTTATTTCATATTCAATGGTGAAAGGCCAAAAGCTTTCTTTAAGATCAGGAACAAGACAAGCATGCCCACTCTCATTACTTTATTTAACATAATAATGGAAGTCATAGCCAGAACAATCAGGTGAGA